>JAVYJV010000060.1:0-204766 GCA_034509755.1 Anisodus tanguticus | reverse complement strand
GAAGATATATGAGATGATGATCCTTCAATAATTGAATGTGTATCGTAAGTTTTGAGTTCATAAATTATTATGTTTTCTCCAGTAGAAACAGCAACACTTTATCATCTACATTGTCAATTTTCACAAATTTTAATTTACCATTAGGTGAACTTACAATACCAAAATTAACTTTTTTTTTATATCTCAAATATTGCTTATTTAAAGTCATTTTAACTTGTTTAAAACTCTAAAAAAAATTTAAAGTTATTTAAAAACATTTAGAAACAAATTAGAGAAACTCAGAACATGTGAGTTTGTCTGTATAAATAGAAACTGTAGAAATAGCATATTGAGTTTCAAAATATTTTCCTTTCTAATTGAAACAAGATAATTTTTAATTAAGTTATGTCAATTGTTATTGAAACAACAATTGGATCTATGACAGTAGATCTTTTTATTGAAGAAAGACCAAGAACATGTTTAAATTTTTTGAAACTCTGTAAAATCAAGTATTATAATTTTTGTCCATTTCATAAAATTGTTAAAAATTTCATTGTTCAAACAGGAGATAATGGTAATGACGGTGGTGAATCTATATTTTATTTTGTCCATGGAGAGAATGGAAGATATTATGAAGCAGAAAATAGACCTAAACTGAAACACACAGATTTTGGTACAGTATCAATGGTAACAAATGATGATCGCTTAATTGGTTCTCAATTTTTTTTTACATTAAGTAAAAATATTGATTATTTGGATGATGTACATACAGTTTTTGGTAAAGTAGTGGAAGGATTAGAAGTTTTAGAAAAATTAAACGAAATGCTTTGTGACAAAGAAAATAAACCTTATAGAGATATATTGATAACACATACAACAATTTTATATGATCCTTTTGAAGATCCTGTTAATTTAATAATTCCTGATAAGTCTCCTGAACCAAGTGAAGGATTATTGAATTCTGATACTATTTTTGTTGAAGAACAGTATGATGAAAACAACGGAAAAACAAAACAAGAAATTGAAGAAGAAATCAAAGATAAAGAAGCTAAATCTAAAGCTATTATTTTAGAAATGATAGGTGATTTACCAGATGCTGATGTTGCACCTCCAGATAATGTTTTGTTTGTTTGTAAATTGAATTCAGTTACTAAAGATGAAGATTTAAAGATGATTTTTTCAAGGTTTGGGAATATTTTGGATTGTGAAGTGATCAGAGATTTTAAAACAGGAGAATCTTTACAATATGCTTTCATTGAATTTGAAAATGCTAAAGATTGTGAACAAGCTTATTTTAAAATGGATAATGTATTAATAGATGATAGGAGAATACATGTTGATTTCAGTCAATCTGTTGCAAAATATAAATGGGCAAAAAAAAATGATAACATTAAGCCAGAAGATTTAAAAAAAAATAATTTAGAAAAAAGCAAAAATTTGAAATTAAATAATAGAAATTGTTCAATATCAAGTAAAAGAGACGATTCCCGATCAAGAAAAAAAGATGATTCTAGATCAAGAAAAAAAAATAGTTCTAGGTCAAGAAAAAGAGATCATTCTAGATTAAGTAGAAGAGACGATTTTAGTTCAAAAAGAAAAAATTATTCTCTGTCAAATAAAAGAGATAATTCTAGATCAAGTAAAAGAGAAGATTCCCGATCAAGAAAAAAAGATATTTCTAGATCAAGAAAAAAAGATGATTCTAGATCAAGAAGAATAGATAATTATGAGTCTAAAAGTTATAATTATAGAGAAAAAAAAGATGCATTTAGATCAAAAAGAAATGAAGATTTAAGATTGACACATATTGGTTCAAGAAACCGCAAAAAATCTCAAAATTCATCAAATGAAAGATTTAGAGACAGATCGTTTTAAAAAATAACAAAATAATTTTAAAATAACTTTTTCTAGTTCTTAAATATTTTAATGAACAGTTTTTGTAAATATAACTCTTATAATTATGAAATGAATAAAAAAGTTTTCTAAAGATAAAGAAAGTTTTATTCAATTAACAAACTTTTAAATTATTCAAATTATTTTATTAAAAGATTAATTTAAGTGCAATTATAATTATTTATTCATTTTTATACCTGTTTTGAATACCTAAACGTAGCCATAATAATTGTACAACTAGGTGATTTACTAGATACTGGTTTCGCACCTCTAGATAATATTTTATTTGTTGGTATATTGATTTCTGTCATTAAAGAAGATGATTTAAATTAGTTTTTGTTACTAAATTTTCAAAATAAATTTTTTCAACTGAGTTATTACTTTTCTTATTTTTATGTTAAACTTTTTAGTTTAAATAAAGACATTGATTCATTCTTAATCATCGTTTTTCAATATTAAAAGATTTATAAATTTATTTTTATTCAAAAACGTTTTTTTACTCAAAAAGTAAGTTAGCATTTTTTTTTGATTTTTTATTTTTTTGATTTTTTTTTTAATTTTTGTTTTAATTTTTGTTTTAATTTTTTTAGTGGAAAAATATATATTAATTGAAAATAAAAAAATTACCGAAACAATATGCACAAGAATCTGTAAGTTTTTTTGTTTTAATTTTTTTTTTTATTTTTTTTTTATTTTTTTTTAGGTTTAGATTCATTAGTGAACTTGATATTTAATATCAAAGAAAATCAAGTTAGCTATGTACTTGCGCTATATTCTGATGCAAAAAAAAATAAATATAATTACAGAGATCAAGAAAAATTAATTAATAATTTAAATCTGTTTTACCCAGATTTGTTTACAATACGGTAGGTAGTCTCCTACCTAAGTACTTGCACGCCCTGAGCATGCTTAACTTTTGAGATTAAACGAGACCTGGTGTATTCATGCCAGCCTGATCTTTAACAAAAGAAGTATTTGTTAACTTCAATTTAAAGCTACTTATCAAAAAAAATTCAATATTAAAAGATTTATAAATTTATTTTTATTCAAAAACGTTTTTTTACTCAAAAAGTAAGTTAGCATTTTTTTTTGATTTTTTATTTTTTTAGTTTTTTTTTTTTTTTAATTTTTTGATTTTTTTTTTAATTTTTTTTTTTAATTTTTGTTTTTCATTTTTTTTTTTCATTTTTTAGTGAAAAAATATATTTTGATCCAAAATAAAAAAATCACTACAACAATATGCACAAGAATCTGTAAGTTTTTTTTGTTTTAATTTTTTTTTTTATTTTTTTTTAATTTTTTTTTAGCTTTAGATTCTTTAGTCAACTTGATTTTCAACATACGAACAGATCAAGTTAGCTATGTACTTGCGCTATATTCAGATGCAAAGAAAAATAAATATAATTACGAAGATCAAGTAAAGTTAATCAATAATCTAAATATTTTTTACCCAGATTTGTTTACAATACGGTAGGTAGTCTCCTACCTAAGTACTTGCACGCCCTGAGCATGCTTAACTTTTGAGATTAAACGAGACCTGGTGTATTCATGCCAGCCTGATCTTTAACAAAAGAAGTACTTGTTAACTTCAATTTAAAGCTACTTATCAAAAAAAAAATCATTGGATAATATTAGATTTTGGTTGGTGGTACCAAAAAAACAAAAGTTTCAATTTTTTATTTTTTTTTTAGATCTAGATACTTTGTTAAATTTAATTTTCAATGTACCACGAGATAAAATAGAATATATTTTTTTATTATATGAACAAGCGAATTCAAATAAAGAAAAAGTTAAACAACTAAATCAACATTACCCAGATTTATTTTTGAATCTGAATTTATTCAGATAATTCTGTAAATATCATAATGATGGTATCTAAATGAATAACATGTAATAATATTTTTTAAATAAAATTAGTATTTTAAAAAGTTTTTTTTTGAATTTATTTATTATTTTATAATTTCTTAATGGTTAAATTTAAATTCACTAATCAACTTAAACTAAATTAATTATTCTTCTATTAATCTTCAATTATTCTATCCCCTCTCTTTAGGTGCTAATTTAACATTAGAGATATGTGTTTCTTTTAAGGTATTTTTTGATTTCTTTGCTCTAACTATTGACTTAGAATCTCTTTGAAAACCTATTATTCTAAATGGACCTGAATATCTATTCTTTAATTTTTTTATTTTTGCATTGATCTTTACATCTACTTCATTTTGTATAGATTTTACAATAATTTTTCTTGGAGTTGTGATACATATTAGCTCTATCGAAAAAAAATTAATTCCTTTAATCCTTTAATCCCTTTTCCTTTAATAAAAAACAGGTCTTATTGACCATTTTTTTTAATTAGTTTAAAAATCATGAATGTGTCACTTTTTATATTCATTTTACTTTTTATATT
This sequence comes from Anisodus tanguticus, assembly GCA_034509755.1. Lineage (NCBI taxonomy): Eukaryota > Viridiplantae > Streptophyta > Magnoliopsida > Solanales > Solanaceae > Anisodus > Anisodus tanguticus. The sequence goes on along the minus strand of JAVYJV010000060.1, from coordinate 200,487 downwards.
TAGCTTGCAAGCTGTATCACTTCAGCTAACATTGGCTTAGCCGTGTTTGCTTATTTTTCAAATATTTTGGTTACGAAATCAAATTTTTGTGCAAAAAAACTTTTGTTTATTTATTATTGAAAAATTTAATTTTAAAAATTTTAGTGAAACAAAATCTTTTCAAAAAAAATGACAAGACATGGAAAAAACAACACAGCTTCTGCATGTTATTCTTATTATGAAAGACAATTAGATGCTAAAAAATCTGGCTATGGTACTCAAAAAGAACGATTAAATAAAGATTCAATCAAAGATTTTGATGCTTGTTCTTTATCTCTTCAATCATGTAGAAATCCTGTTATTACACCTTCTGGTGTTATTTATGATAAAGAAGCTATTTTAGAATACATTGTTCATAAAAAAGTTGATAATGTTCGTAAGATTAAAGAATATGAAAAGCAGTTAAAGTCTGAAGCTAAAGTAGAAAATGATAAAGCTGAATTAGAATTTAAGTTAAAAGTAAAAAATTTTTCTGAATCAGAAAAAGGTTTAGTAGTGTATAATAATAGTAAACAAAACGAACCTACAACCAGTGTCAAAAAAGAGGACAAAGTTAATAAAATGACAAGTTTTTGGACACCAGAAAATACTCCAGATAACAAAAAAACAGTATTAAAGAAACCAGATACAAACATTTATTGTCCAACTACTGGTGAAATATTAAAAGCAAAAGATTTAATTCCCATAAATTTCACTTTAATTGATCCAAATGAAAAAAATTTGATAAGCAAAAAAGTAATTAAAAGTAAATTTAATTTCTATTAATGAACTCTTTTTATTTTTTAGGATCGTTATAAATGTCCTGTAACACATGATGTTTTAAGTAATTCAATACCTTGTGCTGTTCTTAAAACTTCGTAAGTTCAATTTTATTTTCAATTTAAATTATTAATTTTTAGTAAATTTTAGGGGAAGTGTTGTTACAATGGAATGTGTTGAAAAAATATTAAAAAAAGAAATGATTGATCCAATTAATGGTAAACCGATGAAAGAAAGCGATATTATTTTAGTTCAAAGAGGAGGAACTGGTTATGCAGAAACAAATGATTTAGTAGCTAAAATTAAAAAGCCTGTCATGCAAGCATAATGTTTTTGTTTATTTGTTTATTTACATTAAAAAATTGAAAAAATTTTATTTTTTTTTTGGAATTATTCAGATTTTGTTGGTTGGCTTAAAAATATTACTTCATCAGCTATTATTTCAGGAGATTGTTGTTGATTACCTTTTGAGTCAGTCCATAAATTATTAGTTAATCTACCTTGAACAAATACTCTATGACCTTTTTTGAGATAATGAGCTATAGAGTCTCTTAATGTTGGTTTAAAAACAGTAATTTTGTGCCAGTCCGTTTTTTGTTTTAATTCATCTAAATATTAAAAAAAAATTAGTTTGAAATGAAAATTTTTAAATTAATTACCTTGAGATTTAACTAATAAATTAGTTGCCATAAAAAAAGATATACATGGATGTTCATCTGAACCTTTAACAACAGGTTCTGTCCCAACTCTACCTAAAAGATTTATTTGGTTTAAAGCTAAAAAAAAGTTTATTAGAATTCTTCTATACATCAATTACAAACTTACATCTTTCATATCCTTGATCACTAAAGCTTTTTTTAGTTACTTGATTCACTAATGACCCAAGATTTTTAGGTTTCAGACTGTTGAAGAATGTTTTTGAAAACATTTTATGGAAATTTGATTTATAACGATTAAGTTTAGAAAATTTTTTAATATTAAAGTTTAATTATAATCTTTTAATTATTTGCTTTTATAAAAAAATAGTTTTGGAACAGAAATTAGTTAAAAAATTTATTTCAATGATTTTTAATTATTTTTGATATTCATAATAAAAAACATGCTCTCTCTTTGAAAAAGGGATTTTTTTTTAAAAATTCAAAATTATAAAAACTCGGCTCATTATTCAGCCAGCTTCTTAGTCGTCTGCTAAATATACGTTGTTAACATAGAAATAAGTTGAGTATTTAGAAAAAATCAGTTGAACTTATTTTTCTAAATTTATTAGAAAATAAACTTAAAGGAGAAACTCTGAACTAAAATTCTTTTAAAAAGAAATTTTTTTCAAATCAAAAATAAAAGTCTTACTTAATCAAAAAGAAAAAAAAAAGTCTTCTCAATTTAAAATATTCAAGAAAAAATGATCTCTAGAAAGCAGAAAAAAAATTGTAAAGAAATTAACAATCAAAAATTTAAAATTCTAATAGATATTGCTAATAAGAATAATAACCCACTTTCTGAAATACCTTTATCTTTGCATGAATATAGTTTTTTAGATAAAAAATTTGTCTTAGAATGTTTTAGAAGTTCTATTTTAGAAAAAGAAAAAGTTGATTGGTTATTAAAATTAACTGAAGAAAATATGAAAGAATTATATGAAAAGTCTGAATGGGGTTGGGATGAATTTGATAAAAAAAAAGAATTAACTCATAAAACATCTTATATTATTTTTGTAAAAGATCAAGAATTAAATAAAAATGTAGCTTTTATGCACTTCAGGTTTGAATTGGATTATGAAAAATTTAAAGGAGTTTGTTATTGTTATGAATTACAAGTTTTAAAAGATTATCAAAGAAAAGGAATAGGTTTACATTTAATGAATGTATTAAAAGCAATTGGAGAAAAATTTAAAATGAACAAAGTTTTATTAACTTGTTTTGAGTATAATGAAAATGCTTTAAACTTTTATCAAAAAAAATTAGGATATAAAATTGATAGATGTTCACCAAGTCGTTGTGTAGATGGAAAAACTTTTTACGAAATTTTAAGTTTAAAATTAGCATAAATTAATAAACTTGATATAATAAAGAAAAATTAAAAAAACTATTGGTTCATTTTCTTTAAATGAATTTTGAAACAAAATATATAAAAGACCAAAGTTTTTTTTTGTTTTTTAAATTCTTTAGCTTTTGTTTCTATGGTTCTTATTCGTGATAGTTTTCATAAACTCAAGATTTTAAGATATATAAAAATTAAAATTCGTTTTACTTTTTAAATGAAATTACAGAAAAACTTAATTTTAAATTATGATTTTTTAATTTAAGCTCATTTGTTTAAAAACTATTTTTCAAAATGGTTTTAGCAAATTTTTTTTTATTTTTTTTATTCGACTTAATTAGCTTACAAGTTTTGATTGATGCAAATAATTTCAAGTCTAATGATAGTTGTATTGTAAATCCATGTTTAAATGGTATTTGTAATTTGAGTAACCATACAAGTTTAGGTTATAATTGTTTATGTAAAAATGGTTTTACTGGTTTTAAATGTCAAATAAAATATAATGAATGTAATCAAGATTATTGTAAAAATGGAGCTATTTGTGATCAAGAAGACTCAAATTTAGTTTGCTATTGTAGACCTGGTTATAAGGGTTAGTTGTTTTTAATAAAAATTAGCTCAAATATTAATTTTTTTTTTAAGGAAAATATTGTGAAGAATTAATCGATAATTGTTTTTCTAAACCTTGCTATAATGATGGACTTTGTGAAAATTTAGTTAATGATTATAAATGTAAATGTGAAGTCGGTTTTACTGGCAAAAATTGTGAAAAAAGTATTGATGTTTGTACAGATGAGTTATGTAAAAATAATGGAACATGTATTGAAGGTTTTGGTCTTAATTATACTTGTGATTGTTCAACTGGTTTTAAGGGTTCAAATTGTGAAGAAAAGGTTGATTATTGTGAACCTAACCCATGTAAAAATTCTGGAAAATGCTTACAAGTAGATGAAACAAGATTTAGTTGTTTATGCCCTTGTGGTAAATTATTAAACTAATTTTTTCATTGTAATTAAAAATAATTTTTTTTATTTTAGATTTTACGGGACATCTTTGTGATACTAAGATATTTTATTGTGAAGAAAAAGATTTTTGTTTGAATAATGGACAATGTGTTGTTATTGAAGAAAAAATACAAACTAATAAAAGTTTATTGAGTTTTAAAAAGAATATTTGTTATTGCTTACCTGGTTATTATGGAGACAAATGTGAATTTCAATATACTAAATGCTTATCTTCAGTTTCAATTTGTGAAAATAATGGAACTTGTGTTGATAATAAAAATACTAATGAGTCTTATACTTGTATCTGTAAAAATAATTTTTCTGGAAAACATTGTGAATTAAAGTTAGAAGAAAGTTCAAATGATTTTAATGAATCAAATTATTTTACAGAATCTTTGTTAAACTTAACTTCAATTGATATTGATGTAAGTAAAATTAAAAATGATACTGAAGATTTGAAAGAAAGTTCTAAAAGTTATTCAGATTTTACAACTACATTAGCATTTGTTGATAATAACTTATTTTCAAATGAAACATTGTTTTTGAATTCAACATTTTCATCAATTAACACAGAAATTCAATCAGAAAATGTTGATTTAAATGTAGAAAATAATTTTTTTACTCAGTCATATAATGATATAAAACCTTTTGAAAAAATTTTTAGCCCAAACTTTAATGGGCTTAGTAATGAAAATTATTCTTTTTTGCAATTTATTAAAGACCCTTATGAATTATCTTCAAGTTTTTATTTACATTTTGACTTTAAAACCGAAGATTCGAATGGAATTATTTTTTATACTGCTGTTGAAGATGACCCGACAGTTTTTGTTATAATTTTTATTGAACAAAACTTGTTAAAGTTATCTTTTTCTTGTAATCAAAAAAATATTTTGTTTTTAATTTCAGATGAGCATTATTCTGTTAATAATAATCAGTTTAATCATGTTAAAATTCATTTCAAATTAGAGAAATATAATTGTGAAGCACAAATACAATTAAATAATAGTATTTCTGTTGTAAAAAAACAAAAATCTATGGTTGATTTTACTAAGAGTAACTGTTTCAAGAAATTTAATTTTGGTAAAATACTAGGCTCAAATAGTTTTATTTCAAAATCATTAAAACCTTTTAAAGGATGTTTAAAAGAAATTTATATTAACAACTATTTGAAACTTTTGAAAGATGCTTATCAAGTAAAAAATTTAAAAGAATGTGGTGTTGAGGACATTTGTGATTTATTACCATGTGGAGATCATGGGCGTTGTTTAAAAGAGAAATCAATTTCTAATACCAATAATAGTTCTTTGAAAATTTTGAATGATTTAACAAATAGGAATAAAAGTCAATATGTGGGCTCATCTAATTTTAGATGTGCTTGTAAAAAAGGTTATCTAGGTAATTTCTGTGAATTAGGTAATTGTTCAAATAATCCTTGTGAAAATAATGCAATATGCTTACAAGTATCTAAATCAGAAATTAGTTGTATTTGTCCTGATTATAAATTTGGAGATTATTGTGATTTAGGTGAGTTTAATTTTATTCAAACTAATTTTTCTCATTCAATACTCTTATTTTAGATTTAAGATATGATTTTCCGTATTTTAAAAAAAATTCATATATTATTCATCCAGCTGAATATGAGAACGATTTTTTCGAAATAACATTTAATTTCTCAACTTCTAATTTGAATCAAGAAAATGCTTTATTAGCTTATATGGGAAAAACTAACAATAAATTATTTGCAAAAGATGACTATATTTACTTAACACTAGATAAAAGTATAATTAATTATAAAATCAGTATTGGACATGGTATTAAAGAGATAACTGCAAAATTATCTAAATTACAAAATTTACATCAAGTTAAATTTGGTCATTCTAAACAATTTTTTTGGGTTTTTATTGATAATAGTTATAAATATGAAGATTATTTATATACTTATTACAAAAGCCTTGACTTTGATCATAAAATTTATTTAGGAGGTCATCCTTTGATACATAAAATTGATCAATTTAATAATATTAACCATTTTGAAGGTATTTTTCTAAAATAAAATTATTCATATTTAATAATCAGTTATTTTTTAGGTTGTATATTCAATGTAACAATAAGGAAAAGTTCAAAATACTCTCTGTTTGAACCTATCAAAAAAATAGTCTCTAATTATAATATAGAAAAGTGCAATGAAACTAACTGTAAATAAGTTTTAAGATAAAATCTTTACCTGACTATGATTGGATATTTGAAATATTTCCAACTGAAATAAAAAATTAAGAAAAAACTAAAATTGAAAAATAAAGTTTATAAATTGATATTCAGTAGAAAAAAATTGATTTTAAGTTAAATTAATGAACAAATTTAATTTAAGTAAACTATTAAAAGAAAACTTAGTAGCTCTTTAATCTACCCAATCACCACAAAAAATTTTACTTTTTTTCAACTACAACAACACAAAAATACCTAAGACTAATTAGTCATTTTTTTAATTTTATGTGTTTAATTTTAAAAGCTTTGTAAATGTAAAAGCTTTTAAATTCTTTTTCAACAAATAATTCTTGAGAATTTTAAATTGAGAAATTAAAGTTTTTATTAAAAAAATAATAAATATAACAGCTTTTAAGTTTTTTGGTTAATAAATTAATTATAAAAATGAATTTCAGTTATTTATACAACTATCTTCTACATCTACAATAGATTTTTTCCTTCTTTCAGAATAATTATTTGAAGAATTATACAGAGAAAAATTTTCTTTTTTATTTGAATTTTTAAACTGATTAAGTTTTTCTTTTCTATTTTCAATGTGTGATTTTTCTAAATGATTTTTCGAAATTTTGTAATTATTTTCTATTGTGTTATGATTATTTACAATTTTAATAAGAACTTCTTTATGAACAAAATTTTTTTCAGATAATTTTTCTTCTGAACCTGAATCGTTTTTTGAATCATTAGATGAAATATTTAATTCATCTAAACTAAACTCATTTTGATAACTTATTTGTGTTTTATAATCATTATTCGAGTAATCTATAATTTCTTCTTTATTATTCTCTTTGATGTATTTATCAGTTTCACTGAAATTACCATTTAAGTTTATTTTTTCCTTTGTAAGTATTTCTTGATCATTTATTGTTTTATCTGATGTATTTTCAATATCATCTTTTAAGCTAAACTTCACATTAGGTTTACTAGAATCTAAATCATGTGTACCTTGATTAGAGCTTTTATCATCTAAAGTTTTGAATTCTTCATTTAAACTTTTATCTCGACTAGATGACTGACGTTTGGGCCTATACTCATAAGTGTAATCAAGTTTTAGTCTTGAATGATAAATTTGTAACATTTTTTTAACTAATATTCCAAAATCTTCCATATCAGTTGCAAAATCATCGTAATCAAAAGAATTAGGAACTCTGTAGGCATAAAAATCTGGTAAATATACTTGAATGTTATTAGATTTTATCTGTAATAAAAAAAATATTAGAAATTAATAATATAGAGAAGCTAAAAATATTACTTTATTGGTAACAAAAACTGTATGAAAATTTATTTTCCCTATAGCATAACCACTTGCATGAATTTGCTTGATTTGTTCGTTCAATAAGTAACAAATTGTTAATAAATCACTCATTTTTAAATCTCTATTTTCTTTCAAAAAATCGTTCAAGGTAAAATATCCAGGAGGTGGTTTAAAAGATACGTTTTTATTAAATGCTGAGTGATTTTTAGATGCTTGAATCGAACCTGTTGGTTTCAATGAGTAAAAAGATTTGTTGTTTAAAGAATCTCTTTTACGAAATAAATTAAAATGTCCTAAAGTATAAATTATTGGATTAACAGCTGAATTAACAGGCAAAATAAAAACTGCAGTCCAAGAATAAATAGAAGCAGGTATTTGAACTCCGTAAATTGCTAAAAGACCTAGTATTATTATTGGACACCAGCAACAAAAATCTGTCAAAACTATCATTGCCATTTGTTTTCCAACTTGTCTTTCACGAGTATCTTTACTAATCATTCTTGTTAAAGTTTTATTTGATTTAGTTACAAAATTATACATATAAATGTAGCAACCTACTATTAAAATAAACGCTAATAGGTTTGTAACTAAAAATAAAGCAACAGCATACTCCCAACCAGCAGGTTTTCTATTTGTAATATGTAAAGCTAAACAAACACCAGATCTTGAATAAAATTCATCTCTAAAATAAGATGTATTCAGAATTGGTAAAACACTGATAGAAAAGGTCACTATCCAAATAGTAAAAATAACTCTGAAAAATTTTTTTGTTAAAATTTATAAAAGCAATTAACTATTGAGACTTACTTTTTACCAAAATTATTAGAAAATTTCCATTTAGAAAAAGGGAAAATTATACAAATCATTCTTTCCATAGTAATAGCCACTAAAGTGAAAACAGATGCTTCAGATGACATTGTTGACAAAAAGCCACAAAATTTACACAAAATACTTTTACGCCATAATTCTGAAACTTCTATATATCTTCCTCTATAGTATTGATCTACAATTGCAATTATTAATAAATAAACTCCCATCAAAAAATCAGCACATCCTAATGATAGTAATAAGTTGGATGAAACTACATTAATAAAATGACTTCTTTTTTTGAAGCGCCAATATATGACTAGCAAATTAAATATGAATGCAATTATGCCTAAAAATTATAAAAAGAAAAACTTAAAATCTATTTAAAATGATTCGAAAATTACCTAAAATCCAAAGAAATGAACGTTGAAGGGGTGATGACATAAGATCTTCACAATCAGAAATTTCATCAGACAAAGGTAAACAATTTTCAAAAGGCAATCTATGTTGGACTAGACAACAAAATTTTAAAGAATCAGTATGTAAATATTTTAGCTCTGTTAACTTTTCAAAAACATCTTGCTTAAAAAATTGAATTTTGTTATTTCTCAAATCTAAGTAATTTAATTCACTCAAGTCGTTGAATGAACCTGTTTCAATAGTTTTTATATTATTTGATTGTAAAATTAATGACTGTAATGAAATTAAACCAGCAAAAGCTGAAAAACCTAACTTTGAAATATTAGACTCTGATATGTTCAGGTTTTTTAATTTTGATAAACCAACAAAAGCATGAGGTTCAATTGAAGAAAGCTCATGGTTATTATTGATTATAAGAGTTTTGACATTATGTAAACCAGCAAAAGCTCTTGATTCAAGAATTTTAATTTTATTATGGCTCAAATCTAACAAGTATAAATTGATCAAGAAAATAAATTTCTCGCTTGTTATGGTTTCAATATTATTATCTTTTAAAATTAATTCCCCAAGTCTTGTATAAGTATTGAAATCTAATTTTTTAAAATTAGAGCCTATGTTATTGCTAGTTAAATCTAGTTTTCTGATACGAGTTGATAAATTTTCAGGTAAAGAAGTTAAATTTCTACTATTACAATTCGCGTATAAACCAATACACTCACATTCTTCAGGACACTTGAGATCACAAAACCATTCATCATCACCTTTATTACATTGACGAATACCGTCACATAATTGATTTAAATAAATACAATAAGTAGATTCAATACATTTATACCTTCCTGGACATTCAAAATCTTCACATTTTTGTTCATCTTCTCCATCAATGCAATCTTTTTTACCATCACAAATATACCTTGGAGGTATACAGTAAGAATTTGGACACTTAACATAATCATCAGGACATATATAATTTTCACAATTTCTTAAATGTGTTACATCCCTACATCCTACTTGATAACCATATTGGTCATGATCAAAAATACAACGCTGTTTAGCTTTAATTATTTGACTAGATTGACATTGAAAAAGCTCTATATTTGATATGTCTTTACAGTCGTCTTCAAAATCTGATTGAATATCATCACTATCACCTTCACATTCTAAAGGCCCAATCAAATGATATCCTTCTAAAACCCAATCATTTTTTTTATTTGTGTTGTTATTAAACATCAAAATATTTTTGTTTTCTGGTCCAACAACTACACTATTAGTCAAATTAGGAGAAATAAATCTAACTTCTCTAATAGGTAAATTAGTTTTATCAGTTATTATAAAATCAATCGCACTTGTATGATTTTCACATGTGCATAAGCCATTTTTATTTGGTTGTAAACAATGTTCAAAAGAAATTAATTTACCTTCACTATTAAGCCAATGAGAAGAAAAAAATAAAGATTCTGATTGATTTTTTTTTGTTTTATTTTTAAAATTTGAAAAAACTGGTGTTCCAATCTTACATCTCCAATGAACCATTTGACGGCATTGTTTTGAATCTGAAACTAAAGCTTTAATAGATTTTAATCCAACTTCATAAGTTATTTTTCTTCTATGAATTGCTGTGTTTATTGAAAGGTTATTAATATTATTTGAGTTATTTTTATTTTTTTTAGGACGGCCTTTAAGAACTGACCAAGGACATACTAAAACTTTTCCAGTTTGTACAGATATTTCAATTTCTGAATCATGGTGAATTAAAGTACGAATATTTTGCATAATTATGGAATTATTATGAGAGTATTTGGGAAATCGACAATACACCTAAAATTAATTATTATAAGTTTTTTTTGAAGATTTTTTTTATAAATTTTCTATAAGAAGGTACCTCAAACGAAAAATGTGAATTTTCTGGTTTCACTTGATATCTTCCAGAAGAGACAGCACCATGATATAAAAATAAATCTAGACATGTTCTTTTTTTAGATTGACGACACGCTGTTAATCTATCAAAAATAATATGGTTTAAAATAACTTCTGTTGACTGCTCAGCTACATATTGGTTTGGATACTAAAATAAAAATTAATTAAATTCTTTATTAAAATTTTTAAGAATAATATTACGTTTGAAGTTACTACATTTTTATTGCTTAAATGGCTTGACGTCGATAATCTTTGTTGACATAGTTGTTTTTGTTCATCTTCATGAAACTTACCAGGACAATCTCTATGACGATCACAAACTTTTATTTTAATGAAAAGAGTTTAATAATTAATTTTTAAATGAGAAAAAAATAACTTACTAGCATATATTGGAATGCAATTACCATAATAACATTGAAAAGTGTAATTTTTATTGCAATGATTACCTTTTGAACATAAACTCCCTTCATCAGACTCATCTTTACAATCTATTAATAAGTCACAACGTTTTTCTGCAGGTATACATTCTCCATTATTACATCTAAATTCTCCAATTAAACAACCATTTTTACCTAAAATAGGCATTTCAAAAAATGGTTTTAAACTTTTTTTTGAGTTGTAAGTTGTTAAATTTTCATATTGGTTTGATAAATTTTTTTCATTTAACTTATTTTTTTTCAATAAAGATCTATCAGCATAGAGTAAATTTACGTTTGAACAATATTTTTCATCAGAATTATCTCCACAATCGTCAGCATAATCACAAATATAAGAAATTGAAATACATCTACCATTATCACACTTGAATTGTTCTGGTAAACAAGCTTGTTTCTCATCTGAAGTACTTTTCGCTATAAATTCTATTGTTTTGTGAGGTAAAGGAAAATTACCAAAAGGCCATGTTGAAGGACGATTATTGCTTGGTTTTGAAAAATAATTTGTTTCATAATTAGATTGTTGTTGTGAATTATGCATTTCAAATCGATGTCTATGTAAGACAAATTTTTTATTAGGACAGTTATGTTCATCTGAATTATCACTACATTGAGCAACACCGTCACATTTTTGTAAAAAACTTATTACTTCATAGTTTGAACAAACAAAATTTCTTTGTTTACTCACAGATTTTATAACAGCTTCTTTACTCAACTTTTTGAGCAACTTATACATAGGTAATCGAACAAAATTTGGTTCAATAACTTCAGTTATAGCATCAAGTTTACAAATGTAACTATTGACTAAATCACTGTTATTTAACCAAACAACAGATGATTTAACAACATGTGTATGAGAACCTAATGAGCATGGAATATCATGCCAATTTGCAGTAGAATGACCAAAATCAAATTTCATTATTGTGCAATCTTCAAAAGCTCCACCGTCTGGTTGTGGAGGATTTATTTCATCTTCATCTAATTCTAATTGAGCTGGTGCCCAATCAGTATATGCCATTGGGCGACTATCAGACCATCTGTATGAGCCTTCTTTAAAATTATCTACTAAGCCAATATAAAAAGCTTTATATGCTGGAGATTTCCAAACATTTAACAAAAAATGAAAAACAGCAGACATTTCATTTGAATCAAGTATACTGACTAAATGCCCATTGCGACCAGCACCAAGTTCTGCACAATGTGCTTCTGCATCATACCATTGTATGATTTGATCTCCGAAAAAAGCTTGATAGCAATGGTTTTTATAATAACTGTAATTAGCTGGACACGCTGTTGGAGATGGAGATTTTAAATGTTTTAAAATTTGAGAAGGCAGCTGATATTTTTGAACTTGATATGAAAAAGAAAAACCCCTACCAGTGACATTCGAATCAGAATTAAATTCAATTAATAGCTGATTCCAGGCAGATAAAATAAATTTAGGTGGAATATTTGAATTACAATATCTACCAATTAATTTTGAAGTTGAAGGATCAATAAAACTAACATGGTCAAACATACAATCAGAATGTTTTTGTTTACTAACTGTAGTTTCTGAAGGAACATCAAATTCATTAACAGTTACATTTATATAGTGTTGAGATGGTGCTGTTATGAGCCATTTACAGCGATGATTATTTTGATAATTTAATGGATAGTTTATTGATAAAATATAACCACATTCCGAATCACATTGGTGCGTTTCAGAACATATTGCATCTCCTACACCACAACCACTACAATTAATTAAACGATAATTAGCATAAAATCCTGTTACTGGCTGTGTTATAAATTCGTATTTTGGTTCAAAAAGAGTTTTTTTACCTTCAACTATAGCAATAAAAGTATTACCAGGCCTTATTAAACTTTTTGAAGAACTATTTGCGGTTAAATTTGAAGGATTATGAAGAATTGGACAAGATGATTGAGTTGCACAAATAGTTAAATTGACTAATAATTCTCCTTTTGGAGAAACTATTTTCTTTGGATAAGTACGTGATTTTGGATTCATAATTATACTTTTATGATTTGAATCAGTTTCGTAAGTAATAATTAATTGATCTGAACAATTACCAAATGCAGAACTCCATGCTCGTAAATTAACAACTTGTATGTTTAATTCTATAGCTGTGAACTTACTTGAATTTGTACTCTTTATACGCCATATACATGTAATTGAACGATTAGTTAATAGTTTTTCTGGAAACATAGGTGAGTGTATAATACCTGTTGCATTAATTAACTCAAAATTACAATTATCTAATAGATGTAGCTGTTGTTTTTGATGAAATTGATAATTTCTATTTTCATGCTCATGGTATTCCATACTTAATATTTTTTTATTGTCTAAGACAAAATTAGTTTGATTATCCGTTGTAGAAGAATAAGGTGAATGATAAATCTCATAATTACTATAATCATCAACAGTTTTGAATTTTACTTCACTTATTAATAAAAAATATAAAAAAGAATGAAATAAAAATTGATAATTTGTCATATTGATGAATATAATCTATATTTACTATGTAAGAAATAATTTTGAAAATTTTATTTAACTTAAAGCAAATAATTGTGAAAAAACCAGTTTTAATCTTTTAAGTTATAAATTAGGTTTCTTTAATTTAATTTATCAATATTATTCACATGTTAAATTTAGTGATGATTTTTTTAAGAATTTAAAATTTTGAAGTTGTCAAAAAAACTAAATTAGTGATTGATTGATTTCTATTAATTGATCTATTGATCATTTTTATTATTTTTTTGTAAAAATAATGAAAAACACAAAATTGAATTAAGATTATTTTTGATACTAAGGTCAAGTTGTTTTATTGATGTCAAAATAGAAAAAATTGAACAGTACTATAAAATTTTTAAAATTCTACCTGCATTAAAAACATATTTTCTTTACTATTAAACTATAATGATTTAGTAACAAATTAAAAAAATTAGAAAACTTAAATAGATGTAAAATATCATTTTAATATTGATTTTTAAAAAAAAAAATAATAAATTATTTTCATTTTACAGTGTAAATTAGAAAAAAGAAAAAAGATAGTAAAACACTTCAATAAAACTCTATCAAACTTTTTTGTATAAATAAAAGAAATGATTTAATAACAAATCATCTTTATCATTCTTTTGATCATAATGAATAGAAAAAGTAGAGAATAGTTAAGAGAATTGTATTAATAACAAAAATTAAAAGAAAGAAATCTGTTGATTTATTTATGTCAATTTAATTAGATTCAATTAATCGCGGTTTGTTGTTATGTTCTTTTTAAATATAAAATATTTGAATTTTTTTCTCTTTTTTTCAAATAGTTTATATAGTGAATAAAAAAATTAGCCTAGAAATGTTTCATAAGTAATCAAATACCAAGTTCTAATATATTTTATATTTTAGAAAAAAAAAGTGTGGCAACAGGAACGTGGCAATAAAGTTTAAATTGAATTTTTTTATGGATTATCCCTAAAGATAAATTTTTTTCTCAATTTTCAATATTTTTTAATCTCTTTTAATTTTTGGTTTTAAAATTTTTTTCTGAATCTTTCAAATTTTTTTTTCCTTAATCTTTTGATTTTTTTTTTGTTAATCTTTTTTGATTTTTTTTTTTGTTAAAATCAACTTTGAAAATGTTTTTAATATCTTATAGTTATGAATTTTTTAGTTTACTTTTCCTATAACAGTTTTAATAAAAAAATATATTAAATTTTAATCCTTTACAAAAATATTGAATAAAAATTAATTAAATTTAGAGAATTTTTTTAAGTAAATATTAAAGTTAAACTTATAGATAAATTTAAAGATATTAAATAGAATTTATGTCAAAATTATATTTTTTTTTAATTTAAAATAAAGGATTAAAGTTTTAACTTTATTTATCAATTCTTATTTTTTTTGAGAATTGAAAATTTGTTTTTATTGATTTTTTCCATTAATTTTACTTCTTTGATAATTTAGATAACTTTATCATTTATTATTAAGTTTACATAAACGAAATTGTTTACTTTGTCTTTTTAATAAAATTCTTATAAATAAACATTTGATTTTGAAAATTAAAAAAAAATTTCATAATTAAAAGTTAGAACTAGGAAAGTTTGTTATCTTAAAAATTATTTAGAAAATGTTTCGTTTTTTCTAAAAATGACTTAAAAGAATTAAAAACTTGAAATTTTTTTAATTACAAAATTTTACAACTGCTCCCTCTATTGTTCAAAGCTATTAAAAAATTAAAACCGCGTTTATATTTTACAATAAAAACAGTTTGTTTATTTTTTTTGATTTTTCTATTTTTGTATCTAGTTTTTCTTATTATTTTTATGTTTGATTTAATTTATATTTTATAAATTTTAATTTATTTTAATTTTTTATTTAATTTACTTAATTTAAAATGGCTGAAAATTCTGTTGTGCCGTTTGATACTAAAAAGACTGAAGAAAAAAAGAATGATAAAATTATTTATTATAATCCTAAGCACAATCACGAATTAGATTTAAATAATGATAAAACTTCAACCAGTAATCAACCTAAAAATTTTGTTACTGGTTATATTGAAGATACGTTTGTTGATGAATTTCAATTTGAACAACAAAGAAAAGCATTTCATTTTTTAGGTAGTGCTAAAGATCCTTCGGATTCTAATAAAAATGATAGTTTAATAGAGAAAAATTCAGCTTCTACTGTTATTGGAGCTACTGTTTTAAAAGAAAAAAAAACCGATAAATCTGAAAAAAGAAAACGTTTAAAAAATAATGATCCATCTGATATAGATAATTTCGTTGGTCCATGGGCTCCATTTGTTGATGAAATAAAAGTTTCAATGCCATCTGAAAAAGAAAAAGAAGAAATCGATGAATTTATTGCTAAGAAGAAAAAAGTTGTTTATCAAAAAGATAATAAGGAAGAAGAAAAATCTACATTACATATTGATGATCCTTATGATTATCAAGGCAGGTCATTTCTTCATCCTCCTCAAGATTTAGGTGTTAATTTAAAAAGTGATCCTGAGTCCATGAAATGTTTCATGCCTAAAAAATGTATTCATACCTATACAGGACATTCAAAGTCAGTTACAGGAATAAGATGGTTCCCTGGATCAGCTCATTTATTTTTATCATGTGGGATGGATAACAAAATAAAATTATGGGAAGTTTATAATGAAAGAAGATGTATTTTAACTTATTTAGGCCACAAGCAAGCTATTCGTGATATTTGTTTTAATCGAACTGGAGAAAAATTTGTTTCATGTGGTTATGATAAAGCTCTAAAATTGTGGGATACAGAAACAGGACAATGTGTCAAAAGATTTGAAAACAGAAAAGTTGCTTATTGTGTCAAATTTAACACAGATGCTCAAGCATCTCACCTGTTTTTAACAGGTATGTCAGATAAAAAAATTTTATGTTGGGATAGTCGTTCAGGGGCAATAGTTCAAGAATATGACCGACATTTAGGTGCTATCAATACAATAAACTTTGTTGATAATAATCGTAGATTTGTGTCAACATCAGATGATAAAAGTTTAAGAGTTTGGGAATGGGATATACCTGTAGACATAAAATATATTGCAGATCCTAGTATGCATGCTATTCCTGCTGTTTCTCCATCTCCAAACGGCAAATGGTTAGCTTGTCAATTTATGGATAATAAAATACAAGCTTTTACTTGTCTTAATCGTTTTAAATTAAACAGCAAGAAAGTTTTTAAGGGTCATATGGTTGCTGGTTATGCTTGTTCACCAGATTTCTCACCTGATATGTCTTATTTAATTTCAGGAGATGCTGACGGAAAAATTTTTATCTGGGATTGGAAAAAAACTAATTTATTAAAAAGCTTTAAAGCTCATGATAATGTTTGCGTAAATGTGCTTTGGCATCCTCATGAAACAAGTAAAATTTTATCTTGTGGCTGGGACAACTTAATTAAGCTGTGGGATTAGTTGAAAAAATTAAAAAAATTAATGACTCCATAAATTAAATATATTTTGTTTTTATTTAAAAACTTTATGAATTTTTAAAAAATACCTTTAAATGATATCCAATTAAAAATGTAAATATTCTTGTAAATTTTTAAAACTTAAAGTATTATAATTAATTGTTTCGCTAAATTTTAAATGAATAAAAAAGATAAATTTTAAAAGATTAGTTTTTTGAAAAGATTTACCTGAAATTAGGTTTCAAAACGGAATTTTAATTTTTTAAACTTATCATTAAGTTTAATTTATAATTAAGCTTTTTTATGTAACGAATTACCTTAATTTTAAACTTTTAAATTCATAAAAATTGGATTTTCTATATAATTACAATTTTTGTCTACTTGATTTTGATACTTTGTGTGTATTTTTTTTTTAATGTTTACAGTTGAAAAAAATCAGTTTATATAAAAAGCTATTTATATATTTAATTTTAAATAGATTACTCAAAATTTTTCATAAGTTTCTATATTGAGTTTCGAATTAGCATTTCGTATATAATTTTTTGTATAAGAAATTGCACATGCGATTCACAATGATAAGCATATTTAAGACTATAGAGTACAAAACAGAGAAAACAAATTTTAATTTTAGTTAGTGCATTTAGATATTTAAACCAATTTTTTTTTGGTGCTCTGACAGTCATCTTTTGTTATTGTTGCTTGTTAATTTTGAACATTTACACATTTTAAACTAACTTTGTTTAATTTGTAATTTTGAAAATTTATATCTGTGTTTTTTTTTCTATTAATTTTAATTTTTCAATTTAATTGAATAGTTTTTAGTTTTTTTAATTTCTAAATTTTTTAATTAATAAACAATTGTCAAAGAATTTTTTTTTAAATTAGATTTAGATTTTAAATAAAAAAATCAATTAGTTTAAATATGAACCGGCTATAAATTTATTTATATTTGAAAAACTTATTTAAAAATTTATTGTTTACTTACATTTTTAATGTGTTTTGATTTTGATCAATATTCAATATTCAATCTTAAAAAACTATTAAGTGTTCAATTTTTAATGAAATTATCTTAAAGATGATTTAACTTATTTGTTAACCAGTTATTTTTAGTTTCTTTTTATGAATCGATTCTATGTTTAAAGTTTAATTTAAAAATAAAATAAGAAAAAAATTTCACTTACGATTTTATGTAGTGTTTTTCAAAAATTAGAAAATTTCTTCAGACATTTTCGTCAAGTTAGTTTTTTTTATAAAAAAATTATATTGTAGAAAATTAAAATTAACATCAAATTTATCATCATAAATTTTAAATTATATATTACCCTATAAAAAAGGTGAGTATTGTTAATTTAAGAATTATTTTTTTCAAAGAAAATTACTTTAGAAAACTATATTAGAAAATTATATTAGAAAATTATTCTAGAAAATTATATTAGAAAAGAAAATTGTTTTTAATAGAAAATTGTTCTTAATAGAAAATTATTTTTAAAAAAAGAAAAATTTTTAATAGAAAATTATTTGAAAATTAAAATTATTAACTAAATTGAAGATATATATTTCAGAAAATTAAAGTTTTATTAAATTTTGTTTTTTAAAAATGTTAAAAATATTTAAAATTTAATTTTTCTATTTAGGAGTTAAATTAATTTTACATTCAATTTTTTTAATATTTTAAAAACTTATATTAAAAGTTTAATTTAAAAACTTTAGTTTTAAAATCAAAATTTATCATCAAAAATATTTTTTAAGATTAAATTTCAAGTAAATAGTTAAAACCTCGTATAAATATTTAGAAAAAAAAAAATCTTGAGTTTGAAATGCCAAAAATTAATTTTACCATTGTTTTGTTCTAAAAAAATTTTATAACAAAAAAGAAAAAGAAAATTAAAGATTTTCAATCTATTTGTTACTCTAGAAATTTTTTGTTTTTTTTTAATCCATTTCCTTTTCCTTTATTAGTGTTTTTCAAATGTTTAAAAACTATTTTTTATATAGTGCTAATGATTTTAAATGAAAAATTATTAAAAATATTTTTCTAAAAGTATTTTTTAGATTTAACAAAACTGATAATTTGAAGTAAGAGATTTTCTTTTTAATAAAATTTTAAAACATCTTTTTAATCATATAAAGTTTTATTAAAATTAATTCTTTTAAGCTTTAGATAGTTTAAAATGATAGAAAAAATAATTAAGTTTATTTTTAATCAATTTTGATACAAAAATTAAGCCTTTAAAATTTTAAAAAATTTATCTTTCTAAATTTTAAGAAAAACAATTTCAGAAGAATTAAATTTTTTTCTTTGAACATTATTTTAAACTCGATTAAATTTTAATTAAAATTTAGAGCAAATTGTCAATATTTAATCAGTTAGTAAAATGAAAAAAAAAATTTTAAATACTTCGTTCATTTTTCAACCTGCTCTAAATTATTTTTTTGACATAGTACGCCAAATCAAACAGTTTAATCAAGTTTGTTACTGTATCTATTTTTAAAACTTCCGGACTATGTTCTAAAAACTATTTTTAGAATTTTTTATTTTTCTTGTTTTTTATTAAAAATACGCATGTCTTATTTCTGTTGATTATTTATTAAACAGTATAGTTTTTGACTAGGAAACTGTTAAAAATTAAATATTTTTTATCATCTTAAAATTTAAAGTATCAAACATTAGTAATTTTTTATTTTAAACTTTTGTCATTTCACTATGAAAATTAATTTTCTTTTAAAAAAATTAATTTTTTATTAAATAAATTTTTAATTATTTTTCATCTTTTTTTTATCATTTTTCATCTTTTTTAATCAATTTTTATCTTTTATAATCAATTTTTATCTCTTTTAATCAATTTTTATCTTTTTAAATCAGTTTTCATTTTTTCAAATAAATTTACATCTTTTTAAATAAATTTTCTCATTAAAAATTGATTCTTTTGTTTAATTATTTTTATCAAAATTTTTTGAGTTTGGAATTTTGAGAAAAAATTTTAAATCAACTTATATTTAATTGATTTTCTTTAAAATTTGGCAGTTAAAATCTTTTTTTTTGGATAAGGTTATTTGAATACTGGATAATATTTTTGAATAAATTATTAAACAAATTGCTTAATTATGAACATTTTTTTTGACAATTAATTTAGCTTTTATCAAATTATATGGGTTTTTCTTGTTTTTTTTTTATTTTGAAAATTTCTATTAATAATCTTTAAAACAATTAAAAAACTTTGATGTTTAATTTAAAGATTTTTTTCTAATTTTTATACTAAATTAGATTTTTTTAAAATTTTTCTAAACTAAAATGTCAATTTAAATCTTCATTAATTTTAAAAAATTTATCTGATATTTTAAAAATATAAAGTTTTCATCTTTTAATTAAATTTTTTTAACCCAAAAAAATACTTAGTTATTAAATTTCTATTTTGAATAACAAGCCTATTTTAAATCTTAATTTTAAAAATTAATTAAATCAAAAAATTAAACACTTTCTGACTTTAGTTTTTGAAAAATTATTCTAAAGAAATATTGAAATAGTTATCCAAAAATTTATATAAGGATTAATCTAGTAAGAAAATTAATCAAAATATAAAACAACAAAAATAGAAATAATTTATAAATAGAAATTAAGACAGACAAAAAATAGTTAAGCTTAAAAATAAACAAATTAGAAAATAATTCAAATAGAAAATCATCGTCTTAGAAATTACTAAAATAGAAAATTATCTAAATAGAAAATAATCAAAAAAAGAAAATAGTCAAAACAGTAAATAAAAAACTAGAAATTTATTTTAATAAGATTTTAATTAAATTAAAAACTAATTAAATTATAAATTAATCAAAATAAAATTTTAAATCAAAAAGAAAATATCAAAATAAAAACTAACTTAAATTAATCAAAAATTAAAAATGTATTCAGAAAATTATTTAATGGAAAAATGATAATTAGAAAATTAATCTTTATATGACTATTTTTACTGAAAAAAAAATAAATCTATTTATGTAAAAATAAAGATGATTATTTCTTAAATATTAAAAAAAAACTAAAACTTCTTAGCAATAAATTTAATCTTTAGCTAATCAAAATTATAAAATGATAAAATATTTACACAAACTTACCTGAAACTTGTAGTCATGTGAAATTTTTTAGAGAATGTCAAATTAAAAGTTTAAATTAATTTGAAGTCTACTATAAAAGTTTGATTTATTTAAAGTTAATAATAGAATTTTTCTTTAATCTTTTTATGATGAATTTTTATTAATTTAAAAAATATAAGAGTTTTTTTGAGATCAATGATTTTTTTTTTCTTTTTGTTTTAGAAAAATAAATCAAAATAATTTTCTATTGCTGTTATTTTCTAAATTCTTTTAACTTTTTATTAATTTGAGTACAACTACCTTTCTTAAATAAAGAAATAAAAATTTTCATTAAAAGCTAATTATTTGAAAAATGTTTAAATTTTTTAATTGACCAAGGATTTCATTAATTAAATGATAAGAAAAATTTATTTTTAGAAAGTAAAATTATAAAATATTGACTTCTGTAATTTATTGTCTGTATTTATCTTTTATAATCAAATTTATATAAGTATTTCTAAGAAAAGTTTATTTTTAGTTTTTTTACTAAAAACTTGAGATTGTAGTTTGATTTGAAAATTTTTAAGTTTAAAGTTCAATTATTGATTATTAATTTTTTAACAACATTTTAATATATTCATCACTTGTTAATCAATCACTTGTTAAGAAGTTTTTGATTTCTTAAACACTAATTAAACATTTTAATTAATTAAAGTTTATTTTAATGAAAACTTTTTTATTAATTAAAATAATTAATGTTACATTAATTTGTTTTATCAAATTTTATCTTTTTTTTTAATAAAAAAAATGATCCGGTAAAATGTTGGCTAGATAATAAATTTTGTTTTTAAATAAAAATAAGATCTACTTAATTAAGCTTTATGGTTTAGTTTTCTGTGGCTTCTAAAAATAGTTTAAGCTTTCTAATTTAGTTTAAATTAAAAATAACAATCATTTAACACTCTTTCATAAAAATTTAATAGCATATGGTTTTAATATAATTCAATTATATATTGTAGTTTGATTCTTTTCTTCTTTTTAATTAACAAGTTTCTAAAAAAAAATTTATTTTTAGTAATTAAAATCATTATCAGACAACGAAATGTTCTACTTTGTACAATCCACAACATTTTCAAATCTTAATCTTTTTTTGAGCAGGTTTTAAATTATTTGCATACGATAATTTCTAAACATGAGAATTATTTTTCATAAAAAAATCAAATATTAACCAGAAATTTTTTTTTCTAAAAATAAACTTCTATATAATTTAATAACATTTTTTTAATCATTGTTAATATTGAATCAAAATATTAAAACTTTCAAATAAATAAATTTGATGCTTTGACTAGGTCAAGAACAAAAAAAAAGTTTTTATAGTTTGTGTTTTGTAATTAAAGTTCTGCACATTGAACTTGACCTACTTTAATCACAAAGATAATTTTAGTTTCTAATATTAAATTTGATTAAATTCTTTTTTTAAACTTTCAAAGTTTAAAAGTTAAAATTGATTACGCCCAAAATATATTTAAACTCAATTTTTTTTTACTTTAAAAAAGTAAAACCTTAATTTTGTTTAAAAGATTCTATTGATTAATCAATTTACTACATAAAAAACAATCATTTAATTTAATATTTATCTCATTATTTAACTAATTTATGATTCTTAATCTTAATTTTTTAAAAATCATTTAATCATACAATTTAAATGTCATTTTCTTAGTAACTTAGTAAGATTTTTTTGTCAATATTATCTAATGTTTTTTGTAATCTTATTTTTAGAAACTTTAAAATTAACAATGGAATTCGAGAAAACAATTGGAAACAAAGGATTAATGTTTATAAAGGTATTTTCTATTATCTAATTTTTTTAATGAAAACTTTACGTTTTTTAATTTTCCAAGTTATTTTTATTTTTTCGAGGTCATTAGAAAAAGTTTAAAAATAACTTTTTTAATTTTGATTGTTTTATGATTTTTTATGTAAAAATTCAATTATCATCTTCTATTATATAACTCAAAAAAAAAGTTTTAATTTAATTTTGTATTAAAAACTAGACTTTATATGAATTTTTTATAAAAAAATAATTTTGACCTTGTGATGTTTGATTTTGAACAAATAAATTAATTAAATTTCATTTATATTAAAGCAGTTTTAGTGCATCAATGTTGCTTCTTTTTGAATATTTATTTGGATTAAGCATTTCAATGAAGTATTTATTTTTAACTTTTTATTCAAAGAAATGGAGTTTTTTTTTTTAGCTTAATGAACAATTTATATTGAAGATAAAAGTTTTGAAAGTTAATTCAAACTTAGTTACAATTTTTTTCTGAATCAATTTTTTTATCTTTTAGTAGCAGTGTATTATTTTTATTTTCAGTTTTTATTTATTCTCTTTTTTTTTCAATTATCTTTTAATTCTTTTTTATTTTCTCTTTTATTTTTCTCTTATTTTTCTTTTATTTTTCTCTTATTTTTCTCTTATTTTCATATTTTCATATTTAAATCTTTTTTTCATTTTTAATTATCTTTGATCTTATTTTCTTAGATTTTATTCTTTTAGATTTAAATTTTCTCTCATTTTTATTGCCTCATTATTATGTTTTTTCTTAAGTTAACTTTTTAAAGTAAAATTTCTTTTTTATAAATTTTATTCCCTTAAATTTTCTTAAATTTAAATTTTCAATACTTGAATATTCATGTTTTAATATTCTTCAATTTAAGTTTTCTCTTATTCAAATTTCAGTTTTAGGTTTTGATTCCTTTTAATTAAATTTTCTTTTTATAGAATATTTTAATTTTATAAGAATTAACTTAGTTTGTATTTTCAAGTTTTCTTTAACTCTTCATAATTTATTTACTTTTATATTTAACTTTCATAAAATAATTTTTTAATGTTCACTATTTTACAAAACTGATAAAACTAAATTTCACAAATAAATTTTTTTTTTTATAAAAATTAACTTAAATGATAAACAGCCTTAGAAATAATTTTTTAATTAACTTAGTTTTTCTAATACTTGCATTTTTTTTGCTGAAAACAATATAGATATATTTTTGTGGAAAAACTTTTTATTTAATTTCATTTAATTTAGTTTTTATGAGTTTTTAATTTATCAATAAAATTACACCTGAATGTTCTGTGTAAGTTTTTTAATTGAATTTTTTTATTATTCTTTTTTATTAATTGATTACAATTGAAACTAGAAGGTTTGAATAATTTTTCACAAAAATCGATTATAACTGTATCAATTATAAAATTTACTGATAAATTTTGTTTGGTTTTTTTATGAAAAAAAATTTTTTATTGAATTCATAAATTGATAATTAATATGTGAAGTTTATATTTTATGTTTTAAATTTTTATTCATAGTTTGTATTTTAAAGTTTTTATTTAAAGTTTATATAAATGAAATTTATATTCAAAGTTTATATCAAAAAATTTAAAGACTTTTTATTTGAAATAAAATTTACAAACTTTTATTGATAATTTTATATTCAAAGTTTTTAGTAATAAAAAGAGTTTACAAATGATAACATTTTATTAAGAGTTTATGATAATAATTTCACATTTAAATTTTCTAACGTGAAATTTTTTTATTTTGTTTTTTTCAAGTTATTCGTTAAAAAATAAAAATCATCAATAATTATTCAATAAAGAGTTTAAAAAAGTATTTTATAATGTGTAAAGTAATGTATTAATTATCTATTAATATCAGCTAAAACTATCTATTAATATCAGTTAAAAGTATCTATTAATATCAGCTTAAAGTATCTATTGATTAATCATCTTAAAGTATCTATTGACATAATTATTAAACTATTAATTGATATATCTACAAGAAAAATCTAGTAAAATATCTTTTAATATACCTAATAAACTATCAATTGATAAACCTACTAAACTATTTATTGATATATCTAATAAACTATTTATTGATATATTTACTTAACTATCTATTGATATATTTATTGAAATAAACTTTTATACATCTATTGAACTACCTATTAATATACTTAAAAGAGAATCTAGTAAAATTTTTATTAAAATATTTACTAAAGTATTTAATTGAATAATTAGTAAATTAACTAATAAAAAATCTATTTAAAATTATTGTTAAAAATATCAACTAAAAATGACTACTTAGAGTTTACTAATTATAAAAATATCTGTTTAGAATTATAATTCAAAATATCTAACTTGAGAAAATTTTGAAAATATTCACTAATAATTTGAGTTAAAAAAGAATTTTTAAAATTAATGATAATTTTTGAAATTAGTTTTAAATGATTATTTCAATTTATTATTTTTATGGATAATTTTATATTCATTATTTTTATAGATAATTTTAATTGATTATTTTTATGGATAATTGTAACTTAAATTGATAATTCATTTTTTTTACTGATGTTTTTAAACTTAAATTAAAAGAATCTTTTTTTTTTGGATTTTACACTAAATTTGAATTATGTATGATGTATAACTTTTAATTTAATAAAAAATAGTTTTTAAATCAATTTAAAATTATTAATTAAAATAATTATCATAACTTAATTAATTTAGTGAAAAATTCTTATTGAATTATGTAAATAAGTTTAAACAAAAAACTATAAAAAATTTCTAAATAAAATATAATTAAAGGTACGTATTTAGAAAAAAATTTTTCACTTTTTGTTGATTAAAAATAAAAAAATTTAAAGTTCTATGTTTAATACAAAGGAATGAATTTTTTAATCTTATTTTTATATACAAAGAAGGTAGATTATTTAAGTAAACGTTGTTGATGACGATCTGTGTTTTGATCAACTAAACATTGTATAGTAATAAAAAAAATAAAATATGAGGAGTGTGTGTTAGTAAGTTTATTAGTGAGTGTGTGTGTGTATGTGTGTAAATAAAAAAAAAAAATTCATCGGTAAAAAAAAGAATTTTTGATTTTTATTAATCAAGTTTAGTTTTTTCAAAGTTTTCTTTTTTTATAAGTGTTTAACCATTCAAAATTTTATTCAAGTTTTCTTCATTTTTTTTTTTTAAATTTTTTTTCTAAAAAAACGTCATTTTCTTATGATTATAAAATTTTTTTTATTAAAAAAAAAGAAATAAAATTATCCAAAAATTTATTTTTAAAAACTTTTTTAATTTAAATGTTCAAAAAACATTTCAAGTTTTATATAAAAATGTTGTTTCATTTGAAAAGTTTTGATGATTAAACCAAATTTAAATTAATTTTTAAATAACTTCTTATTTTAATTACTAATATTAAGTTCTAAATCTATTTATAAACAGATTGATAATTTTTCAAGAATATAAAATTGCTTAAATCAAGAGTTTTTCAGTTTTTATTGATCATAACAATCTAATTTAATTAAAAAATTCAAATATTCCAACTATTTATTAATTGTTTTTTAAAATACTTTTACCAAACTGATTTTTAAATTTTTTTCAAATTTTGTTATTCAATTTTTATGACTAAATTTATTATAATTTTTTTTAATTAAAATTATTTAATGAGACTAAATTTTGTGTAACTTAGTTTTTTTTTTAAAACTTTTTAAGTTCATTTTTATTTAATAGAGATAACTTTTTTATTAAAAATAAACTTAACAAATTTTATTATTGAAATAGATTTTAATTAATTAAAATTTTTTCAAAATAGATTATTGAATTTTATGAACTAAATTTCTATGTTAAAATTATAATTTATTAAAATCTTATTAATTCTAATAAATTTAAATAAATTATTTCAATAATCTTCATAATTGGAAATTATATGAAATCTTTAATTGATTTAAATTTTAATTAAATTAAACTTGCTTAGGATTTTTTTTAAATTAATTTAAAAAAACCGGCAAAAGTTAAATTGTTTAACAAAACTTATTAATTAAAAATTAAATTTACTAAAAAACATTGTAATCAATTTTTATATTTAGTATTAATAAAAAACTAAGTTTTTTAATTATTTCAATTCAGCAACATTTGACAACAATAAACTTTTTATTTAAATTTTAACCACATTTCTCTAGCTTGTCAACTGAATTAAATTTTTTATTGAAAAAAAAACTTAAGTTTATTTATAAAAAAAAGTTTTGAATTAGGGTACCATATGAAAAATTTTGATTTTTTATTTAATCGCGTTTTTTTGTTAAATAATTTTTATATTCATTTACATGTGTTTAATTTTAAATTTGGTTAAATAACAAAATTAGAAACACCTTTCAAATTTGAAAAAAAAATGCAATTACTTGTATTTAAGGGTAGTTATTTTATTATGTGTTATGATAGTTTGAAAAAAAGTTTATCTTTATTTTGTTTTTGTTCATAGAAAAAAATTTCTTAAATTACTTTGTGTCGTGTTTGTTTTAATGAAATTTATTTTTATCTTTAAGTGAAATAAAACTCTACTTTTTTCGTTATTTAATGCAAAATTATTTTAAAGTATTAAAAGTTTTTTTTTTTTTCAAAAAAAGGTTTACAACTACATGATTTTTTTAAATTTGTTCCAATAAAGCAATTTAAGTTAAATTATTAAGCTGTTTTAGTTTATCATCAATTAATTATAATTGAAACTTTTTTAAAGCTTTTGAATAAGAAAACTTAGCTAAAAAATTAATTAATATGAATAAAGAAAAATTAACAGAACTATTTAAATGAATTTTTTTTGAAACTTATGTGAAAGTGAAGTGAGAATTAATTTTAAAAAAAAAAAATTTTTGATCTCTAAATAAAAGTTTTTTTTTTTAAGAATAACAATTAATTTAAAAATGAATCAAATAAGGGAAACTTCAAGTGTTTGGAAAAGAACATCAGTTCCAATTGAAACTTATCAATCAGGTTAGTTAAATTTAAATTAATAATCTTCTTTAAATCTTCAATAACTAAGTTCTTCTATGACCATATTTTTCTATGACTATGATCTTCTATGACTATGTTTTTCTATGACCATATTCTTCTATGACTATGATCTTATATGACTATGATCTTATATGACTATGATCTTATATGATTATGTTTTTCTATGACTATGTTTTTCTATGACTATGTTTTTCTATGACTATGTTTTTCTATGACTATGTTTTTCTTAAATTAAATTATTAAACGATTATGTTTTTTTATATATATGATCTTCTACGGTTATGATCTTTTACGATTATTCTCTTCTACGATTATGGTCTTCTACGATTATACTCTTCTAAGGTTATGTTCTTAAATTGTTATTTTCTTGTGTAATTACATTCTATGGTTATTTTTTTAAATGATTATACTCTTTTATGATTATACTCTTGTTTAAAATTTTTAAATTTATGTTCTTCCTCAATTTTTCTATTGTTTTTTTTCCTTCAATGTTCTGTGATTTTATTTTTTATAAACTTTTCAAAAGTTATTAAGCAACATAATTTTTTTCTTTTGTAAAATACTTTTTTATCTTTTTTAACTTATCAAACTTCTTGTTATCAAATTTTCTTATTATAAAATTTTATAATTAAAATCATCTAAAAATGTGAAAAATATTAATAAGGATTTTGAAAAAAAGTTTTTTCAAAAAGAAAACTTGTTTTTTTTGTTCAGTAAAATTTTATTTTGAAAAGTAATGAAAAAATTTATTGACTTTTTAGTCAAAAATTTTAAGATAAAATTTGATTAAATTCTTTTAAAAGTTTTATGATATAAGAAATTATTATTATTTTCAAATTATGCACAATTAGGTTTATCTTTCAATGTCAATTTAAAATCAATTTGACTGTTTTTTTTTAAAAAAACTAAGTTTGATGAATTTTACTTGTTAATTATAAAATAACTCTTTTACTAAAAAAATTACTTTGTTAGTATTTTTAACTTAAACATTTTTTAAATGAAGAATTAAGAAAACAATTATTTAATTGGCTTTCTCAATATTTTGATGATTATTTTCTTTTTTAAACTTGAAAACTTTTTTAAATTAAACTTAAAATTTAATTTTTTTTTGACTAATAATTAGAATTTTAAATTAACTCTCTCTTTTTATGTTTTCATTAATTTAATTTTCATTAGTTTGATTTTTTTTAAATTCCTTTCAATACTTTCGTTATTTTTACTTGATTTGTATTTTAAGTTTTTTTTTGTATTTTAAGTCTTTTTGTATTTTGCATTTACTACTTTTTCTAAATTAATTTTTCGCTTTTTATGTATTTCTATTTTTTAATTTTCTATTTTCTATTTAAATTTCTATTTAAATTTCTATTTAAATTTTCTATTTAATTTTTCTATTTAATTTTTCTATTTAATTTTTCTATTTAATTTTTCTATTTAATTTTTCTATTTAATTTTTCTATTTAATTTTTTGTTTTCAATTTAAATTAACTTATTCATAAATACTAAAGCTATTTTTAAATTTTTCATTTATTTACTAATTGTCATTTTTAAAGATATTTTAATAAAAAAATATTTTCTTTTTTTAAATTTTACTTGTAACAAAAATAATTATCATATATAATTAGTAAATCATAATTTAAACAAATAAATATAACTAGTAATTTTCAATTAATAAATGAATTAGTACAAGTATTTAAATTTTTAAACTTGAATAACTGTTTTTTTTTTTTTTGATTACCAAAATTTTGTTTCAAAACATTAATTATGAAAATTATCCGCCAAATATTTTTTAGGAACTTTTTATTAAATACTTATAAAATTTTTATAAAAGTTTTTTTTAATCAATTTTTGTAAGTTATTTTTTTTTCTAAAATGAAATAGAAAAACTTTTTTTTATCGAAATCACATTTAGTAAAATTAATAAAAAGAATTAAAAGAAAATATTTTTAAATAACTTGTTTAATTTTACATCAAACTTTTAACGATACCTAGATAGAAAATTTTTAATATGAGTAAATTAGGATAAAAATATTTTTTTTATCGATTAGAGTCTTCAAGTTATTTTTTTTTATAAAGATAAATTAATGAACAGATTTTAATTTAGAAAAAAAATTCCTAATATTTATTTTTAAATAACTTTTTGTTTAAATAACGTAAATTCTTTTTAAAAAAGAAAATTTACTTTTTATTTTAAGTTTTTTCTTATCAATATAAAATAGTAATTTTTTACTTTTTAATAGTATATTCTCAAAATTTATTAAAATATTATGAAAATTTAATAATAAAAAAAATTAATCATTTATTTGAAACTTTTTATAAATAAAAATTCTTACTTTTTTACTAATTCATCTTTCTTAATTTATATTTTACTGATTAATTTTTCTAATTTATATTGTTTTCTAATATTGTTTTCTAATTATAATTCTTTTTAATTTTTCTAATTTTCTTTTTTTATTTTCTTTTTTTATTTTCTTTTTTAATTTATTTGTTTTTCTAATTAATGTTATATTCTTAAAATTAATATTTTTTTTAATTATTATCATTTTTAAAAAGCTGTTTTTTTATTATTTTCTAATTCAATTGTACTTATTTTAAATGTTCTCTTTTTTTTTTTGAAAAAAAATTTGTTTATTTTGATAATATATTCATAATGGGAAAAGTCATTAAAACATTATTGTTTTTGATAAAATTTATTCCTTTAAAATTTATGAGTTTATGGTTTTGACTTTATTTATTGATAAATTATAAAATTAAAAAACTACTATATTTTTAATTGTTTGTTTAGTTAAAAATAAATCTTTAGAATTCAAATTCCACTTGTTTAAATTTTCTTTATTAATTGTTTAAAGTTTATTTAATTAAATAAAAATTTATTATTTCAAACGTTAAATTGAAAGTATAACAAATAGAAATTTTTCAAAAATTTATATGATCTTCAAAACTTATATTCATTAAAACTTTAATATCTTGAGTATTTAAAAAAAATTTTAAAAAAAAAAACTTAATTTAATTACTGTTAAATTAAAAATTTTGTTTAAAAAAAATTATTTTCTTATTAAAAACAAGCATTTAAAGTAAATTTGAAAGAAAATTTATAAAAAAAAGCAATTTAAAAATAATGAAGTAATTTAGAAAAAAGTTTAAAAATTAAGTAAATTAAAAAAGTATTAAGTACAAGTAAATTAAAAAGTTATTTGAATATAACCAGTTAAATTTATAATAAATACAAATAATTAGTGAAAGTTTTTTTATATAGCTCGTGAATTAATACAGTTAAAATCAATAAAAAGTATTGAATAAATTATTAACCAATATAGTTTTAATGGGTATTAAATGGAATATAAACAATTTAAATAAGTTTTAAATTTAGATTTTAAATACATAGGAAAATCAATAAGTTTGTTTTTTGATAAAATAAATCAAAACTTTAATTAATTATATTTGTTTAGATATAAAATTTATTTACTTACCTTTTCAAAAAAAAAAAATTTATCTTTTTTTTATGTTCAACTTATTGAGTAGTTATATTGATAAATATTGAATAATTGGAATAAAACTAACAGTTTTTTTATAAATTAAAATTTTAATTAATTTTACTCAACTTTTTTTTTTGATTTTTTTTTTGTTTTTTCAGATTTACATTTAATTAAAAAAAAAGTTTATTTTTAGCTAAGTAAATAAATAGATAAATTTTAATTAAAATTTATATTTAAAATTGATTTTAAGTTGTTGCAAATTATTTTTAAATTTTTTCCCTTTTTTTGTTAAAATAGACTAATTTTTTTTTTTAATTTTTTATTTGGAAAGTAATTTGATTAAATTTGAGGTTGGGTTTCATAAGATGATTTTTATTGTCTAGATAGCATTTAAAAAATTTCCCTTGTTAGGACATATATGGAAAAGTTTTGATAAATGTTTATTTTTTTATTTATTGTCAATGATTTTGACTAAAAAACTAAATATTTCACTTTTAATATTTAAAAGTTTTCTATTAAAAATATTTAAAATTAATCATTATGTTAAGCACAATTGCTTAAATGTTTTTATTAAATTGATTAATAATTTATGAATATTTTAGACAAGCTTAATGAGAATTATAATTAATTATTTTTATAGGTAAATTAGATCAATCTTTTTTTAAAAATAATTTTTTGACTAAATAAAACATAATTTAAGATAGTTTATATTTTAAAAAATGAGGTTTTTAATTATTGAATATACAAGTTTTCAAAAATTTCAAATATACGAATTTTCTTAGTTATAAAATGTAAAAGCTTTAATATCCAATAATTATGATATTCAATAACTATGATATTCAATAACTATGATATTCAATAATTATAATATTCAATAGCTTTGTTATATAAAAGCTATAAAATTAATAAGATATAAAATATATAAAATGTATATCCATAAACATATATCCATAAATATATATCTATATACATATATCTATTCAATGTATTAGCTATGAAATTAGCTTTCTTTGAATTTTCATTGTATTTCATTTTAATATAATTAAAAAATTGGAATTATTAGAGAACGAAAACTATTAGAGAATTAAAATTATTAAAGAAGTAAAGTTATTAGAGAGTTGGAATAATTAGGTTTTAAAATTATTAGAAGTTTAAAATTATTAGGTTTTAAAATCAATATGCTAATTTATGAAGCTAATAGCTTTCTAAACAAAACAAAAAAAAAATTGATTTTCTTATATCACTATAGTTTTGATACTTAATTTTTGAATAGAAAACTGTTTTTGATAAGTTATTCAAAAAGAAGTTTTTAAAAAACTAAATTTAAATTTCTTTAAAAATGAATAAAATTGATGAAAATCATAAAAATTCAATTAAAGCTTTATCTGATTCAGAAGATAAATTATTAAAAGTTGATGATTTTTCGTTTAGAACAAAAGAAAATTTAAAAAATAATTTGAATGAAAGTATAATTAAGATAAATAGTTCTAAAGAAGTATTAAATGATTATTCAAGTGATGAAGAAGAAATAAGTGATGATTGTTTTTCAATTAATAATAATTATGAAAGTGAAGATGATTATTTGAAAGACGAAGAAATGCATTTATTTTCAAGGAAAAATAAAAATTTAACCAAAAGTGAAAAGATTAAAGATTATGAAAATTATTTAGAGAATGATGAAAATGAATTTGAACAAGATAATTTATATTTTCAAAGTTCTTATTCATCTAAACAAGAATATGAAGAAATAAAAAAAAGTTTTATTGAACGTAATAAAGATAAAGATTTTTTTTCTTCTAAAAAAATACCAAAAAATCCAGTACGTGGATCTCAAGGAGGTATTTTAAAATTATTTTTGGTTATTTTTGTTGCTGTAATTATAATGAGATTTTTAATTATTCGTAATAGAAATCGAATAAATTCTTCTCAAAAACTTGATTCTATTTATTCTTAATCATCTAAATACTTTTAAATTTGGCATTACTTAACAAAGAAAAACATTGGCATAAAATTTTTATCAAAGAGATAAATTTAGATTTTTTCTTATGATTTTGAAAATTTTTTATGTTATGGTAATTGATTTGTAATTAACTTTGTTATTTTGTTTCAATTTTTCAAAAATAAAATTTTCTTTTTTTTTAATTTTAACTTTCTTTTTCAAAATTAAAACTTTTTTTATTAGAATTTTCTTTTTCTAAAAATAAAACTTTTAAATTTAAAAATTTTTCTTTCTTTTAGCATTAAATTGTTCATTGGCAAATGATGAAATAAGTTATAGCAATGGAAATACAGAGAATTTTAAACATAATGCAATTATTGCTGAAGAAAATTATTCAAAAAAATCTTATTCTGAAAATTTAATTAACACAAATTTAGAATTAGATCAAAATAATAATCAATCTTCCAATAATACATTGAAATATTCTCAAAATTTATTAACTACCTCTTCACCGGTTAAATTCCAAAATTTTATTTCTTCTTGCTCATCACCACCTCAACTCATTTCTACAATTTCAAATACTGATCAATTAATAAGACCAATTTATTCAAAACGTCCATTTTCTTATAAACAACATAATAAATCAAATGGCAATTCAAATAATAATACTGGATTAGGAAGCATTAAAGAAATTAATGACTCTTATAATTCAATAGAATATAATACATCAAAATTTTTTTACTCAAATGATAATAAAATTGCTATTGATTTAACTAAAATAAATAATCAGAATAGTCTTAATAATTCAATTGATAAATTAAATAATTTAAAAAAAAGTAAATTTTTTTTTTTTTTAGTTAAATTTTATTTACTTTTTTTTCTTATATTTTTAGATTCTTTTAATCAAGACGATATACATAAAAGTCCAATGAAAATGTCTGAAAAAAATAATAAAAATAGTATATCAACTGTCAAAAAAGATTTACAAGAAAAATCTTTAGATAATAAATTTGTTATTCATAATAAAATAGATTCATTTAATCCATTATTAAAAGAAAAAGTTAATTTAAATCTTGAATTAGAACAATTAAAACAACATCATGAACTACAAAGACAAATGATGCTAAAAAAATTTAAGCAAGAAGAAAGACAATTAGTTCAAATTCATGAAAAAAAATTACAAGAGAGAATTAGAGTAAGTTTATTTTTTAATTATACTTTAATTAAGTTTTCTATTTACAAATTTTTTTTTACAGACTCATATTCAAGTTCAAGAATTTTCTCCTAGTAAATCAGCTTTTGAAGAAATTAAAAAAGAGCCTGAGCCTTTCAAAGCTAAAGAAAAAGAAGAAACTTCTACAATTGCTTCTTCATTAGTAAGAAAACGTTTAAAAGAATTAGTTATAAATAAATTAAAAAGAGAACAAGGGGGTTATCCAAATAAAAATTCACCTGGTGTTAGTTCTCCAGTTAATTGGAACACAGGACTCAAATTCAATGATGATCTTATACCATTAAGAAAGACAGGTATATAACTTTTATCAGCTTTTTTTATTAGTTTTTTATCATTTTTTTTTTTTATATTCAAATTAGCATCTGAACCTAATCTTAAAGTTAAATCTGCGCTTAAACAAAAAGTAATGTATAGAAGATGCTCTCCATTATTAAAGCGTAAAACAAAAAGATTAGGCAAAGGACCAATTCATTTAAATCAAATTAACATTGGAGAAATTAATGCTCATTCAGCTCCTGTTTCTGCTTCTTCATCAAGTATGTTTTCATAATAAAAATTAATTTTAAATTTGAATTAAATTTTTACTTTTTTTATAGTGGAAAGTTCAACTCCTCCTAATAGTAAGCCAGATTCAATTCCAGGTTCTCCAACTACATATGTTGGATCTTCAATTACTACAGGAAATTCTGCTTCAAGTACTCCTAAATACAATGTAAATTACACATTTTTTTTATAATCAATTTTTTTAGCTTATTTGAATTTTAATTTAGGAACCTTTAAGTTCACAAACTACAGGATCTCCTTCCAATGACATTCAACTTTATTCTTCTCCTTCATTACCAAATATTTCAGTTGCTAGACCTCATTTTCCAGTAAATGTATGTTCCTTATTAATATTTATAATCTTTAAATAGTTATTCAAATTTTTTATTTGTAGGAATTGCAACGTCGTTTTTATCCATTCGGACCTTCAACAAGTCCAACTTTACTTCACCATCAAAAATTAAAACAACATTTGAAGCATAAATTAGAAAAAGAAACAATGAGTTCTAGTGCTGTAGGTTCAATTAGTTTAAATCAGTCATTTATTAATACAGCTACTGCTGCTTCATTTCGTAAAACACATGGAGTTGCACCTTTACTTGTTTCAAATAGTGTAGATAGCCCTTTAACAAGAGATTCTTCACCTCCAACAATGAATCACTCTTTTCAAACTCATAGTGATCAACAATTTAATTCTAACCAAAATTTCTCAACAGGAATGCCAATTAATCCTACAGTAGCTAGTATTAGATCATTAAGAAAACCTTTGAATAGAACACAAAGTGCTCCTTTATCATTTGGCTATCCAATATTACCAAACGTAGTTAATGCTACTAATCAAGGAAATAACTCTCCTCAAGCTAAACAATCACCTAACAATAGCTCTATTATCACAAAAAATAATTTACCAAATGGACCAATTGACACAGAATTTGTAAAACAACGTGTTCGACAAACTGTTTTAACACGATCAGCTAATCGCCAACAAAAACAACCTTTACTTCAGAATAAATTTAAGCAACAAAAACATCATTCATTTAGTTTAGATGAAGAACCATCTGATGAAAAAAACAAAAGCTTTGATAAAAATGTTGATAGTGGAAGTGGTTCTTTTGATGAATGTTATATTGAAAATATGCCAAAAAGCGAATATGATCTTAAACTTGAAAATGAAGCACTCCTACAATTTCAGCAACAACAACTTATTCAAAATTTACAACAAGGTATTGGAAGTTTTAATTATGAAGCTCAATTAAGCCAGTTAAGTCCTTCAGAACAATTACTATATCAGCAATTAATTTTGCAACAACAACAACAATTGTTATTATTATTTCAACAGCAACAAGCAAATTCAAATATTTATTCTAAAAATCATGACCAGGTACCTATTAATGATTTACCTGGTTTATCAAGTTTAAATATATCAGATGAAATGTCAAATAATTATAATCAGTATACTCAAGCATTTTTAGATCGTTTTAATTTATCAAATAATTTATTAAAAAGAGCATCTTCTACTCCAGTTGTTCAATTAGTTTCTCCTTTAATAAACCAAAATAAAGTTTCTTATAGTTCCTTAGTTGGAACTTTTAGCCACTTAAATCTTAGTCAAAATAATTTAAGTATGATATCTTCTACATCTAATCCAGGTTCTCCAGATCCTATTGATCAAAATTCTACTGCAATCGTCACAGATGAATCAATGCTAAGACACGATTGTACTTGTGGAAATCCTAATAACCATTTAGAAAATCCTACTAGGCTATTAGCAATCTTTAAAAGATTATTTATTACTGGATTAAGTTCTAAATGTTGTTATTTACCGGCTCGTAAAGCAACAATTGAAGAATTAGAAAGTGTTCATGGATCAACTTATTGCCAATTATTCGCAGTTGATTCTCAATCTAGACAAAAATTAGATGCTAGTCAAATTGATAAATTACCTATCAAAAGTTATGTTAAAATGAATTGTGGAGGTGTCGGTGTGGATTCTGATACCGTTTGGAATGAATCTTTAACAGCGTCAGCAGTTAGATTTGCAGCAGGATGTGTTATTGATTTAGCAATTCTAGTAGCAAAAAATAAACTCAAAAATGGTTTTGCCATTGTCAGACCACCTGGTCATCATGCAGAATATCAACAGCCAATGGGTTTTTGCTACTTTAATTCTGTGGCTGTTGCTGCTCAGCAATTAAAACTAAAACTAGGTTTGAAACGAATTTTAATTTTAGACTGGGATGTTCATCATGGCAATGGAACCCAAAAACAATTTTATGATGATGATAAAGTACTCTATATGTCATTACATAGACACGATCAAGGTAACTTTTTCCCTGGTACTGGAGATGTTACAGAATGTGGAATAGCTGGAAGTTCTTTAGGAAAAACAATAAACATTGCATGGTATGGTAGTGTTAATTTATACGGAGATGCAGAATACTTGGCAGCTTTTAGATCAATAGTTTTACCTGTAATACAAGAATGGAAACCTGAAATGGTGCTTGTTAGTTGTGGTTTTGATGCAGCAGAAGGTCATCTCCCTCAATTAGGAGGTTATCATCTATCACCTGCAATGTTTGGTTGGATGACAAACGAAGTTTTAAAACTTACAAATGGTAAAATTGTTCTAGCTTTAGAGGGAGGTTATGAATTAAGTAGTATTTGTAGCTCAACGGAACAAGTTGTTAAAGCATTATTAAATTTACCTTTGGAGTCAATATCAGAAACTGAGCTATCTCGTCGCCCTAATTTAATGGCTGTTGAAACTTTAACTAAAGTATATAAAATACAAAGTAAGTTTTTTTGATGAATTTTCTCGCAAAACTAAATACTTAAATTTTTTTTTTAGGTCCTTACTGGAACTGTTTAAAATCTAATTTAGTTTACATGAACTGTTCGCACATTGATGCTACAAATCATTTAAAGTAAGTAGAGAAAAAAATTTCAGTTTTTGTAATACTATTCAAATTTTTTACTTTTAGCTCAATTACAAATAATCCAGACGAGGATCTTGACATTGAAGTCGACGATAACCACATGGAGGAAGTAGACTAATTTAAGTTTTTCAAAACATTATAATTTCCATCCAAGTGTTGATTAAACACTAAAAAAAAAATTTTAAGAAAAAAATCATCTATTTTTCATTTAACAAGATCTACAAATTACATTTTTCAAAATTTAAATTTAAGTTTTTTTTAGAATATGAAATTTTTTTTAAAAAATATTTCAAAAATGTTTTAAAAATTTAATTCAGTCTTTTGACTTTATAATTTAAAAAATATAAAAAATACCTTTAATAGGTATTTAAACTCATATACACTAGTTTTTATTTTATACTTAATCGTAAATTGTTATTAAATATTTTTTTTAATATTTAATTTCTGTTAAAAATAATATTAATTTATTCCAAAAGAAATTATTTAGGTCCATCTTTGTAAATAAACTTGAATCAAAAAAATAATTTGAACTAAAATAATCGTATAATAAATTAAAAAATAAATTAAAAGTTCAAATTTAAAAAAAAAATTTATAAAAATAAAAAACGGTCGAAATTATTTTTTTTCAATTTTTTATTTTAAAATTTAAAAAATCAAAAAAATAAGACTTTTAAAGTCGACACAATTTACCTAGTATTAAATATAAAAAGTTAAATACTATTATATTTTAAATAAAAATTATTATATTAAATAATCTAATTAAGTTAACAAATTTTGATTTATTTTTTAAATATAAGATATACTTTACTTTACTCAATTAATTTCTTTAATCATTACTTTAATTTTTTGAAAAAATAATTTTAGGTTTATAACTAAACATACACAATTTGGTTTTCTAAGTAGCTAGAATCATTTTTTTGGTTAATAGAATAATATCTTGGTGTAAATTTAATTTCTAAATCTGCTCCAACAAAGTTTTCATCAATTAACCTAAAAGTCAAAATACCACTTCCTATTTTATCTATAGGTAATTCAAAAGTAATAAAACTTTCTGTAAAGTTTTGGCTCAATATTTTTTCTACAATTAAAAGAT
Organism: Anisodus tanguticus; assembly: GCA_034509755.1. Lineage (NCBI taxonomy): Eukaryota > Viridiplantae > Streptophyta > Magnoliopsida > Solanales > Solanaceae > Anisodus > Anisodus tanguticus. Next base: position 161,485 of record JAVYJV010000060.1, on the reverse strand, counting down.
TATTTTCTTCATCTCCGGCAACTAACCATGCTAAACCTATTGGATTTTTATCTTTATTTTGTAAATAAACTTTAATAGACAAATCTGCTTTCAAAAATCCAGAGTTTATTTCTTTTTGAGTAATTTCTAATTTATAATCAGGAATTTTATCTAAAAATTTAACTAAATTTTCTCCAAATGGCGGTTTTTTGCCTAAAATTTTTTCAAAATCTACTGGCTTCATGTCTTTTAAACTTTTTAAAGTTGTTAAATTTTTTTCAATTAGTTTTAAACTTAATTTATAACCTACTTGAGGTAGCTGTCTGCAAATTTTTTCAGAATTTTCCCAAATACCTGCTTTTAAAGATTTAGTCAAAAATATCGTATTTGAAAAAGTTGTAAAGTCTTTTTTTGATTTATAAAACATATAATCTAATAAACCTTTTGCTAATTGGCTAACAGTTTTGATAATGTTTTTTGTTTCTATTATTAAAAATTGTAAATCAGGAGTGTCTAGTAAACAATCTAAATAAGCTTGAATCAAAATAATAATTTTTCTTGTGACGTTTTTAACTTTTTCTTTATTTTTGAAAGAATTTGGAAAACGTAATTTTTTCATGAGTATTATATTATTTATTAAATTTTTATCATCGTTTCTTATAACCGAATTTGTCAATACTTCTTCACAGCTACAGAGAATTTCTAAAAGCTGATCAATTGACTGTTTAGCGTAAATTTTTTCAAATTTTTTTATTGTTGAAAATGAAACACAGTTTTCTGCCATTGAAATACCTAATTTAGTTTTTTCTAAATTAGTTGTAGTTAAATTTTTTGTATATTTAATTATTCCAAAGTTTTTTAAACTTTGTAATTCTTTATCAATAAATTTTTCCAATTTTTCTTTGATTAATTTATCATTTTCATCAAATTGATAAAAACTAGGATTCTTAAATACTCTTAAGTAAAAGAAAGTATTTTCAAGCCACAAGTTTACATCTTGTATAGAATTAATATTATTCAATACTATCTCTATATTTAACAAATCACAAACGCTACAAGGTATAAAACTTTCAACTGATTTTTTTCCATTTAAAATTTGCTCATAAATGTTTTGGTTTTTCTTTCTTGTCATTATTATAACGGTAGGTTTAAATGAAGAATTATTCAAAAAATCAATTGAAGAGTTTCTAACTTTATCAATTATTTGTTGTATTAATGCTTCATTATATTGAACACAATTTCCATTTATGTATCTAAATGTTCCTTTTATAATTGCTAACTGAATTGGTAGTTTCATAGAAAAATTATTTGTAGAAACTAAAATTTTTATCAAATTTTGTTTATAGATATTTTCTACAATTTCTCTATCTTTAAATGAAAGACCACTATGATGAAAAGCTATACCAAAATTCAAAACTGATTTTAATTTTACATCACTTATTTTTTCTATATAATTTTTTAATTCTTTTTTTTGATCGTCATCATTCAGAGAAAAGCTTTGTTTCAAAAAATCAGCTGTGTCGGTTACAATTCTTCTTGTTGGGCAAATTACCATTACACATTTTTTGTCAGAATATTTTTTTATTAAATTAGGTAAATCAGTTGTTAATCTTTTGTCTAATCCAAAGTCATTTAAACTATCTTCACATTGATAACCACTAACAATCATTCTAACTTGTTTAATTTGTAAACATGAGTTATGCCAAACAGACTTAGTAGAATCAGGATTTATCCAAATAGCAATTTCTTCAATGTTTTTTATTGTTGAACTGTAAGTTATAAACCTAAATGATTTGTAATGAATTTTTTCATAGTATTTGAATCTGGTTATCAAAGATTCTAAAACAGAACCTTTTTTTTCGTCTCCAATTGTATGTATTTCATCAATGATAATTAGTTTTAAGTTTTCAATAAAAAATTGTATTTCTTTATATTTACGAGAAAACAAATTAAATAGTTCAGGTGTTGAAACAATAACTGTTGAGCTACTTATTTTTTTTAAACCTAATTCTATATCTCCTTGTAAATGATAACAATAATGACCGAGAGTTTCAATATTTTTTATTGATCTAAAAAAAATTTTTAGTTTTGTAAAAATTAAAAATTTATCAACTTACTTTAAAAATTCTTCACAATCTGTTTTGAATGGATTTAAATATAATACCTTAGTATTATTAATTTGTTCTTTTAAAACTTTAATTATAGCAAACTTAAATATCACATTCTTACCACATCCACCAGGAGCTTTAATGGACAAGGAAAAGTCTTTTGTGAATATTGGATTTATTAAGTCTTTTTGAAATTTATTAAAGCTTTGAATGTCTTCAAATAAGCTAGAATATTTTTCTGGAATCAAACTTAATTTTAATTTGTCTACTTTTGTATCAGTATAAGGTTGAATATCATAAGAATTTTGTAAAATATTTTTTTTATTTATTGAGTATGATACTTTTTTTGTGCTTTGAGAATTTGAATTCAAGATATTAAGATTATTAGAAATTTCTGTTTTAGTTTTTGCAGAGTTTTCATTTTCTTTGTTATCAAAATTTTTTTTTCTGTTAACTGGATTAAAAAAGTCAGTTATCTTTTTGTTAGGAGCGTTTTCGCTTGAAATTAATTTTTTAGCAAAAATTTTCTCTTGAAGTTCTACATCTTTATTTAGATTTTTTACCTTCAAAACTTCACAATAATTGTTTTCATTCTCTTCTTTTTTCACAATTTTAGCAGGCTGAGAAAGATTTTCTTTATTTTCTTCTTGAAATATAAATTTACGTTTTTTGATAGGTAAAGGTTTGTCATATTTTTCTTTGTTAAATGTTACGTTATTTTCTTTTTTATTTTCAGAAATCGTTAAATTTTCAAAAAAATTATTATCATCACATTTTACTGATGTCATTTCAAAGTTTAATTTTTCCGGAGATTTATTTTTATCTAAATGATTGAAAGAAATTTTTAAATCATAACTTTTATCAGAATCCCCATGATTAAATTGACTAATTGAATTATTCGAGATTGAATCCAAGTTTGAATTAACAAGAAAAACATTTGTATTATGATTATTTAAAGAATTAATTGGTAAATCTTTATGAGTTGAAATATAAGAATTAGAGTTTTCTTTAAAGTTCTTAGAATATTCATTTGTTTTTACATTATCTTTCAAACCATTTTCATTTAAATTTTTATATAAATCATCTTTTATATACCAATTAATGAAATCCATTTAGATATTTTATTTTCCTTTGAATTAGCTTTAAATGAAAATATTTTAATTTGGTTTTAGAAATAGAAAAAAAATTTAAAGAAAAAATTTGAATTTGATTTTCGAAAAAAATATTTAAAAGATTTTTCGAAAAATTTTTCTATTTTTATTTAAACTTTTATGATCAGTAAATATTTTTTCATCAACAGTTAATAAAAGTTTATAAACAGCAGATTAAAATTGAAAACATGAAGTTTTATTGAATTGATTTTCAGAATTTGGTGCTAAATATATTTTAATAGTTCTTAAAGATTTTCTAAAAAATAAATAGAAACCTTTTGAAAAATTTTGTATCTTAAAAAGAAAAACTATTTTAGAAATTTTAGTTTTCTATTCAGTATTTCCACAAATTATTATAGTTTAATAGTATTAAATTTTAATTAAAAAGAAAAATATTTGGTCAATAGAAGTAAAGTTTTTTTCAATTTCTCTGAATACTTATAAAATCAATTTTTAATTATATATGTTTTATGAGTTTTAAAAAGATAATAATTTTTATCTGGTATTAAAATCAACGTTGGTTATTATTAAATGAAAAAAGATTTGAGCTCTTATTTTTTTGTCATAAAAATGAAGTTTTAAAATTGAATGACTAATATTATTATGTAATCTTATTTTAAGAAATAAATCTGAATAAGTTTATAAAAATATTTATTTTAAAGTTAAATACTTTTATTACCTTGTAACTGAGTTTTTTTTATTTAAGGAACATTTAAGATAATTTATCTATCAAAGTCAAAATATTTTCAAGAAACAAGCTTTAATTCAATTTAAGCTTTAATTCAGATTATCAAATTTATCTACAATTGTTCAAAAATTCTTAAATAATAAGTGTATAAAGATCAAAAACTAGTTTTTAAAATATAAAAATGAATTTTATTTCTGTCTTTTACAAATGCTATAATAATCATTGATTTTTTCCTGTTTAAAAAAGATTAATCAACAATTTCGTTAAGATTTAAAGAACATAAGTTCAGTTTATATTATCTTTTGTGTACTTATAATCTATTTTTGCTTTAATCAAAAGAATTTTTATAAATAAAACTTTTCAAAACAAAGTAATTTGAATGAAATATTTCAATGATGAATAAATTTTTAAGGCTGCTTAAATTCAAAGTTTATTTCAGGAAAAAAAAAAATCTTTTAATGACCAAATTAGAAACGAAAACTTTTATTTTTTTTTTTTGACAAAAAACGGCTCAAGTTGTAAACAGCTAAATTTTTTTTAACTTTTGAACGGCTTGTCTAAATACGGCTTTTCACTCAAATTTTTGAAACAAAATATACTTTGTAATGTTACTTGGTTTCAAAATCGTGAAATAGTTTTCATTCCTTTTTGTTTATATAAATATATCAAAAATTTATTAATAATGATACCAGTACCACCTCCACCTCCTCCATTACCTTCATCATATTCATCAAATTTTTCAAATACGCAAATAAATGGTTTGAAAAAAGATCAAATACCAGTTGGTACAATTCCTCCACCACCACCACTTCCACCACCATTACCTTCATTTTCGTCAAATTTATCAAATATGCAATTAAGTAATCCAGTTAAAGATCCAATGAAAAATAATTTAATTCCTCCACCACCACCACCACCACCACCACCATTACCTCCATTTTCATCAAATTTTTCAAATACGCAATTAAGTAATCAAATAAAAGATCCTATGTCAAATGGCAACATGCCACCACCTCCACCGCCTCCACCACCACCATTTTCGTTAAATTTAAATAATCAAACAAATAATTTACTTAGCTCAATTAATTCAAATTCATCAGATTCTAATGATCAAGTTAAAAAATTTACAGATCTAAGAAAAACTTACAACCCTAATATTAATATGAAGTCTCTTCATTGGAGTAAAATAAATATTAATCAATTATTAAATGAAGATACTGAGTTAATATGGGAATATACAAATGACTTAGATTTAAAATTTGATGAACTTGAGAAACATTTTGCTCAACCAAAACATCAACCACCAAAGATTGAAAATAAAAAAAACGAAGTAAAACAAAAAATCAATACAACAATTGATATATTAGATAGAAATAGAGCGCATAATTTAAATATTTTAATTAAAAGTTGTCGAATAGATACTACTAATTTAGCAAATGCTGTTTATAATTTTGATTCATCTGTTTATAATTATGAAAATATCAAAAAAATAAAAGAAATGTTAGCAACAAGTGATGAAAATGATGCGATAACAGATTATGTTAAAAATAATCCAGATGTAATTTTAGGAAAAGCTGAAAAATTTTTATATGATTTAAGTCAAGTACATTGTTTCGTTGAACGTATCAATTGTTTTTTATTTACATTAAGTTTTGATGAACAAATACAAGTTATTGAAAATAATTTAAATAACTTTAAAGTAGTTTGTCGTTTTTTATTACAAAGTCAACCATTGCGTAATGTCATATCAATTATTTTATCTTTAGGTAATTATATGAATTCTAATACACCAAGAGGACAATCAGTTGCTATTGATATTTCAATTTTACCAAAATTAAAAGACACTAAATCATCTATAGACAATTCATTAAATCTTTTATATTACGTTGTTAAAATTTATGTTGATCAAAATTTTAATAAAGAAGATATTTTAAAAAATAAAGATTTAACAACAAAACTACCTGTACCTGAACCTCAAGATTTAGAAAGAGCTTCTTCAGCATCATTTAATGATATTAGTAAAGATTTAAAATCGATTGATTGCTTAATAAAATCGATTGAAAATAATTATAGCAAAGTAATAAATTCTTGTTTAAATAATGAAAATCCAGAAAGTTTACATATTGAGCCTTTTCAAAGTAAAATGAGAAATATGTTAGAACATTCAAAAAAAGTATATAAAGAACAAGAAGAAAGTTTAGAAGAATGTAAGAAAATGTTCTTGAAAACTATCAAATTTTTTTCTTTTCAACCAAAGTCAAGTAATTTAGCAGAACAACAAAAAGAGTTTTTTTTAATTTGGCAAAGTTTTTGTACTTATTTTAAAGATTATTTCAGGAAAGAAATAAATGCGAAAATAAAGGAAATTGTTGATGATGCTAAGACACATGCAAGTAAAATTATGAAAAAAAATAATAAATCGATCGGTACAGAGAAAAAAGCTTTAGAACCTAATAGTTTGAAAGCAAGAATAATAAGAAAATTTAAAAGATAAATTTTTTTCAAGAACTTCAATTATTTTTTTTTTTTTTTTTAAGTTTCTCATAGTTTAATTAAATAATTTTATTAAATTTTTATATGTATTACAATGTTTGTTACATCTTTTTTATGTTAAATATTTTTGTTACAATTTTTCGATGTTAAATACATTTGTTACAATTTTTAACCTTATCATACCTTTGTTATAACCTTTTAGTATTACAACTTTTTTTGTTACATTTTTTTTTGTTACATATTTTTATCTATTTTTGGCACAACTTTCAAAATATAAAAATTTTATTTTATTAAAATAATTTAACAATGTTCATGCTTACAACATTTTCTTTTATATGTATTTTCTCTTAATTTTTTTTGAGTTTGTGATAAATGCGAATTATTTAAACAAAGACAATAAAGTATAGAATACCAAATAATTAACAAAACTAAAATCCAGCTAGAAAAAGTCAATAATAATTGCATGTTATTTATGAATTCATAGTTGAAATTGAAAAATTCTTTTACATGCTGTTTAAATTGAATACCACATTCGGCTCGTGCGACAATTGCATTTTGATGTTGAACTAATGGATTATTACTACAAAATAATTGATTTTTTTTATATAAACCTTGAACTGTTCTTGTTGAATTAAATTGTTCAAATTCCCAATCTATTAAAGATTGATATGTCCAAGTATAAATTGAAAAATTATTTATGAAACGACTTATCAAATTCAGATTTTTTAAATTAAAATTATTCCCAGAAATTATTAAGAAAAAATAAATAAAACCAAACGCAATACTAGATTTGATTTTTGTTGAAAATAACCAACTCATTGCAATTGCTATTAGTCTTAAAACATGAAAATAACCTGAAAAAAAAAAATTTTAACTCAAATTAATTTTATAAAAATAAATAATACATACAAAGTATTAATATTAAATAGTAAATGAGATTTGTTTTTTGAATTGCAATAGATGAGGCAGGTAAAGCAAATCCTAAGAATATCAATGAAGCCCCAGGTAATGTATATAATAAAAATGAAAACAAGTAAGCTTCTTTAGAATAAATTTTCATTCTTAATTCTTCTAAAATAAACTTTTTTTCTTTATGAACTAAATTTAAAGAGAATTAAAATTTGTTTTTATAAAAAATAAATTTAAAACACTTACTTTCTTTAATTTCATATAAAAATAATGGAATTGAAAAAATTCCTAAAATTGTTTGATAAAATCCAAAACGATCCCACACATCTTCTTGTTCTCTACCTAATCTCATTTTGAAATAAATAAGACCACAAATAATTGATAAAGATACAGATATGAGTAGCTTTTTACTTAAATTTATCACGTTGTAAGGGAAACAAAATATCAAAGCTCGACTTTTAATTCAAAAAAAAAATAAAAATAGCAATTAATTTTATTCAAATGAAAATTTTCTTAAAATTTTAATTAACTTACATCCAAATTGCTAAAAAATCAATTGCAAAAGATTTTGATTTTATATTTGGTGGTAAAGAGCTAAGTGTAGTTTGTTTTGGTATTTTTAATGGTTTTTTCTTTTGATATAACTGTACAAGGCATTCAATACGATGATTTGATTCTAACATAGCACTTGAGCTTAAATAATCTACTGTTATCAAATCAAGATAATAATCAGCTGGATTTTTATATGGTGGACATGGATAGTTTGCATAAGTAAAATATGCATTAAGTTTAGATTGTTCACCAAAATAAACAACTCTTCCAGTAGATAAAAGTGCTACTTGATTAAATAACGATAATATTTCAAATGATGGAGGATTCAAAGCTATAATAGCGGTTTTGCCTAAAAGGTTTCAAGTTAAATTTTAGTTAATAAATTTTTTTTAAAAGAATATAAACTTTGTTAATGCTAACCTGATATTAAGGTCCATTGTCTTATATAATCAATGATGAAGTAAGAGTCAAAGATATCCATTGATCTAATAGGTTGATCAAGTAATAACAAATCTGTATCTAACATTAATGCTATGGCTATTTGAACACGAATTTTTTCTGATTCAGTTAATTTATCTACACAAGTATGCTTAACATCATTTAAGCCTAATTCTTCAATTAAAACATCAATTCTTTTTTTTGTGTCAAAAGATGAATTTTCTTTATTAGTTTTCCTTAATAAATTATAAAATAAAATTGTTTGTCTGGTTGACATTTGATTACATAAGCTAATATTAGGACCAACATAAGCACAATGCTTAGACAATTTATTAGCATCAACAAGTTGTCCATTTAAATAAAACTCAGTAAATGTTTTAGTTCTTCGTCTACTATGTTGATTCATCATTATGTCTAAAATTGTACTTGATTCAAGATCTATTTTATTACAAAAGAAAAATTAAACTATTAGGGAGTTATCAAGGTAAAATCAAGGTTTATTTAAAAGTATCAAATTTTTCTAATTCAATGAAATATTTTTTATTGATTTTTAAAAGGACTAAATGGCTTAAAATTAGTTTAATTTTTTTTTAAATACAATTTAAAAACATTTAAATATAAATTGGTTTTTAATCGATACTAAAGTTAATTAAGTTTTCAAAAATCATTAAAAATTGGAAAAATATTTTTTAAAAATATTTTTTAATTAACTTTTCAAAAAAAAAGTTTTTTTTAAATTAATTTTTTAAATTAATTTTAACCTTTGAATTAAAATTTTTTTTAAAACAAAAAAAATATTTTGAACTTACGATTTGTTGCAATTAAAGCAATTAAATCTCCAGCTTTTGCTTCAAATGAAACATTATCTAAAACACGAATTTTTTGTCGAGCACCACCACATAATAAATTTAAATTAGATGTTGAATCAAATTCATGATACAATTTATTTACAATTAAAAGTGGATGTTTTGCACTTTTTATTGTAGAATCCATACTTAATATACTTTCATCTTGATTTTTTTTTAAACTTTTACTTTTTTCAAAAATGCTTGATCCTTCTTCTGTATAAAATTTATCTTTATAATCTATTTCATCATTTAAACTTTTTGTTCTTTCACTATTAGAATTTATTGATTCTTTCTCATTATGATTTTGAAACTGTTCAAAATTATTTCTTGGTTCAATTTTTAAATTATTTTTAATATCATTTCTTGATATATTTTCATCTTCAAAATCTTCGATTTCATTTACATCATTTATACTTATTGATGTTTTTTGATCTATTTTATTTGATACTATTTTATTTGATAAAATATCTGGATTACTTTTCCACTGTTTCATTTTATTCATTTCATAACTTTTTTCACTTAATTCCTCTTTTTTTGACAAATTAAAATTTGGATTTTTAACTCTTGGTAAGCCATATTTTAAAAAACTAATAGTATCATTATTTATATCAATTGATGAGTTTTCAGCATTAGAATAAAATTTTTTTTTTGAACTCTCTTTATCTAACTTTTGACGATATATTGACCATTCTGAATCTTCTTTTGATGATTTTTTCTTCTTTTGAACATCTTTCACTGATATTTCAAATTGTTTGTTAGACCTCATTTTATAAATATTTTTATAAAAATTTTCATTAAAAGATGTTGAAGTCTTTCACTTATAGTTGATGAAAGTTTATGAAACTTTTTGCAAAACTTTTTCTTTAATGAAAGAATTTTTTTTAAAAAACATAAAAAATAATTTTAAAGAAAAAAACTATAATCAATTGAGCTTTAAATTCAATTTTTTTTTTGCACGATCAGCACTATTAATTGTCAAGTTAATTTTGCGTAAAAATTTAAATGAATCAATTTGCATTTAGTTAATCTCAATCTAGGAAATTGATTTAAAGTTTGATGTACACGCACTGGTAAAAACTTAAGAAATTTTATTAAAAAGTGATTTGAAAAAATTTATTAAAAAAAATTTAGCCGTTTAACAGTATCTAAAGTTATCAACTAAAAAGAAAACAGTATTTTTAAGAAAAAATTAATTTCTTTCTCTAACATTAGTATACAAGTATAACAAGTTTTTAACTAAATAATAAACTGTTATTCTATAGAAAAAGGTAGTCTGAAATAAAAATATAAACAAATTATTAAAACTTGAATGTATACTTCAAATAGCCTTAGATACAATTTGCTTAAAAATATTTTAGCTTAAAGAACTTAATTTTATGAAACTTTCACGACACTTTCAACATTCATCTTACTTTTATTAAACTAGTTAATAAAGTTTAGTGAAAGTTTATTTAAAAACATCAATTAGTTAAGAAAGAATTATTTTTAATGAATTTAAATTTTGATGTTCAAATTTATTTTAATACTCATCATTATATTGTAATGATTTTTAATATTTTTAGACTTAGGTTTCATAAATAATTTATTTAGAAAAATAATTCGAATTTGATACTTTTAAAGTATCTTATATAAATTTTAACTTAAATATGAAAACTTTTTTCATTCAAATAACATTTTTTTATTAGAATAATTTATAAAATTTGATGCCTTTCTATGTTAACATATCATTATATTTCATTAAAAAACATGAATCTTTTTAATGAATTGATACTTTAAATACAATAAGATACTTTCTTTCAAAAGTCTAATATTGATTTGTTCTATTATATCTCAATAATACTATTGAATGATACTTTTTTTATTAAAAGTTTCTCAAGTCAATATTTTTTTTATTATTTTGAAACAGTTTTTTAGTTAAACAATATTTATACTTAATTAAGATGACTTGATTTATTTTTTTAGGTTTAACAACTATTTGACATGATAATATTTTTATTTTAAGCTTTTAAAAGTTTTATTTGGTTCAACATGAATTTTTTTTCTTTATTAAAATGAACTCTTTTATCAGATTTATGAAACAAGCTTTAAAATAAGCTTAATAAAGTTTTCAACTTTTTGAATATCATCTAAACTGTTACTTTAAATAAATTAAGCTAATTTAATTAAAAATAAAATAGTAATTAAAAGTCGTTTAAAATAGAAATTAGATAATTAAAACACGGGTAATGCTTCAAATAACTCAGGCTTCATGAAATTTAAAAAAAAAATTTGCTTCATAAAAAATCAAAAATTTTTTTTTTGGTTTTTGATTTAGTGTTAAAGAAATAAATTTTTACATCAAGTTAAGATAAATAGATAAAATTGATGTTAAAATAACAAAAAAATTACGAAAACAATATAAAAGTTATTAAAAAAAAAGTTTAAAATACCTTTATAGCAACATTAAACTTAAAATTAATAAACTAATTACTTTCAAAAATTAAATAACTTGAAATAATTTAGAGTTCTATTTTCTATAAAAATACTTGAAAGTTTTAAAATTTTTTGAATGATTTCTATTTAATAACTTCAAACAAAAATTTTAACTTTTAAATTAGTTTTTTTTGCATAAGTTAACAAAATTTTTTTGACAAACTTTACTTAATTTATATGTTCAACACCTACATAGTAAATTTATAAATTGAAATTTTTAATAATTTCTTTTAATAAATTTATATTTAGGTTTTTTTTTAAATTAAGATTGATACATTTTAAGTAAAAAAAATGATAATTTTTTTGAAGGCGAAGTTTCTTATTTAAATTTTTGATAAAAAAGTTATCAAACCTTTCAAAGTTTTTAATGAAAAATATTAATTTTTTTTTAAATTTGATTTAAACTTAATTTTTCATTTAAATGAAATTTTTTTCTAATTCAAATTAGAATTTTGTTTTAAGAAATTTGTTTTAAAAAAAATTTTTTATCTAAAATTGATGTTAAAATCATAAATTTAATAAAAACCTTTTAAAATTTAATTTGCAAAAATAAATTAAAGTTTTATTTATGAAGAAAGAACTTTACAAAAATTTTTTTTTAAAGTTTACAATTAGTTTATCCTAAGATTTAATCCAATTAAAATATATTTATAATTAATCTGATTAATTCAATCTAATTAAATTAGCTAGATAAGATCATATTTTATTCTTTGAAATGATTTTTTTTACTAAATTTTATGTAGGATTAAAGTGTAATAAAAATTTTAAAATTTTACACTTGTACATTGATAATTTCTAAAACTATTGAAAATATAAAACAAAAAGAAATCAATAATTTAAATTAAGAACTAAAATAAGTTCTTTAAGATCAATTTGACTGTCAAAGCCAAAAAATTTTTTTTTTTTAAAAAAAACTTTAAAAATTCTAATTTTAACTTGATGATTTAATGATAAGAATTTTTGATTATTTTATCACTCTGATTATTCATTAAAGTTTTGACCGAAATTTTTTTTATAATTAATTCAAATCACGTTATAAAGCTCATTTAATTTGAATTAGTATACTCAGTATATTAAGTGTTAAAAGTTTAAAAATATTTAAATTTTATTTAATTTTTTTGTAAAACCAATAACGAGAAAAAACATCTTCTTTAACAAAATAGACAAGATCTAACTTAGGATAATTTTTTTCAGTTATTTTCAATTCATTTATTATGTCAAGATAATCATATTCACTAAATGGTAAAGGTGGACTTTTATCTAAATTAAGAAAAAAATTTTTAAACTTAAATTTTATCAAAAGTTTCATCAAAATACCTGAACAGTTCATTGGTTTAATCAATTTATCAATAACCATTTTATCACCTAAATCATTAGCTAATTCTAAAATAAAACCATGATTTGAATTAATATTAGTTATCCATTGTTTTGATACATTTGTTATATTGAATACTAAAGATTGAATGCAACATTTATTAAACTTTTTAGTTTCAATTATATTCTTGTTATTTTCTATGAAAGACAGAAAAAACTATTAAACTTAAATTTTTTTAAAGTAAACTTTACCTTTATCAATTAAATTAGAAGATGATGTTTTAATTTCAAACAAAGTGAGATAAAACATATTTTCATTTGAATTTAAATTACAATCACAGGTATTAAGGCTATCAATAGGTTTATAATAAAGTCTTAATTTAGAATTTTCAATAGAAACTAAAAATTCATCTTTCAATAGAGTTTGTAAATCAAAATATAAAAACATAGAATTTGTATATTTGAATGTATCATTATCAATAAAACCTATTAAATAAAATTATAATTAAAAAAAATTAAAAGTTTAAAAATTCATTAAAAAAACTTAGAAAAAATTGACCTATTAAATTTTCTCACAATTTTTAGACAAAAATGATACTTACATTTTGAATAGTAACCTTGTGCAGATTCAGTATACTTTTTTTTAATAGTTTTAGTTTGATTATTTTGTCTTTTCATTACTCTTCTTATGAGTTCAAATATTTCAGGACCAGCTTCAGAATATAATTTAAGGTTATTTGTTTTTTTAGGTGAATGTTGAGGTAATTTAATTTCATTGTTTGAATAAAGTTTATTTTTGAATTTATCTTCAAATATATTTGAAGGATATTTATTTAAACATCTAAATAAGAAAAGATAAATAGTTTTTTAAAGAGAAAAAAATTCTTATTTAATCTTTGATAAGTAAATGAAAAATATTCAAAGAAAATTATTCATAAGTTATACTCAAAGTATTAAAAACTTACTGTTCATTTTTGATAGGTTCCTTATTTAAATCAATTGAATAAGTATTTATTTGATTAATTATAACTAACAATAAAATGAAGAAAAAATTTATTAAAAACATCATTAGCTTAAGAAAATAATCAAAAAAAAAAAAAATTTTTTTTCCAAAAACTTTTTTCAGCTAATTGATAATTTTTTAAAACTAAAGAATAATTTAATTATTTGAAATTTTGTGAAGATGAATTTAAATAAAACTAAATATTTATAAAAAATTTCAATATACCATAGATCTAAATGAATGGTCTAAATTTATTTTTTAGGCTGTACCTTTTGTTTAAAGGTCACAAAAAGAGTATCTATTTTTAATTTAAATAGAATTCATAGTTTGAAATAATATTTACTATAGAAACTAAATAAAACCAGTAAACTTACCAGCCCACTATAATTTATTTCTTATTAAAAATAAAAATTTCTTTTTTATTAAAGAAACCTATCAACACGTGCTTTTAAATTATTAAATTTATTCAAATCTTAAAAACAATCTTTGAATATTAGTAAATTTATGTCTATTTTTACCAAATTTTTTAAGGTTTAGTAATGCTCATGAGAAAATTAAAAGATTGAAGTTAATGTGTTTTAAAGCTTATTAGACTTTTAATACTATAAACTTGTTATAAACATAATGCTGTTGAAAAGTTTTAAATAAGAATTTTTAATCATGTAAATAAGACATTTTTAAATAGGTTTGATAAAAAAAGTAGCTTTTTTCAATAAGACTTGAATTTTTAAATGAAAATGCTAAGCTTAGAATTTTCTTAAAACACAATAGGGTTTTTTAAAATAACAATAAGCTTTTGCAAATACAGTAAATTAGATTTATAATAATTTATTAAAATAGACTTTTTAATACAAAAATTTTCTTTTACTGTTACAAAAAATTTATAAAAAGTTTTATTGTCAAAATAGTATTTTAATTATTCATCAATAATTAGTTTTTTATATAAAAAACTTAAATATAATTTCAATAATCTTAAACAATAAGGTTATATAATTTATCATTTTAAAAATAGATTATTAAAATTTATTAACTTTTCGAATAATTCCTCAAACTTCTTTTTTTGGAACTTTTATTTGTTTCATAAAATAATGAAAAATTTTTTCCGAATTCTTAATTGTCTAGACAATATTACAGACTATAAGTTTTTTAAAACTTTTTTTTGTCTGGTTAATTAAGATAGTGATAAATTGATACTTCAATTTAAAATTATTTTAAAACTTCATTAGACAATAAAGACTGCAAAAACTAAATTTTTATTTGAATATTTTTTTTTAAAAAAAATTTTTTGCTTTAATTTTGGGGCTTAACCAATGCTTTTGAATAAAACTTTTTTTTTTGAAGTTTATCTTTTTAATGAGTATCATAAATGATTACCTTGAATTTTTAAATAAGATTCATAAAACGATACTTTTGTCTAGTCAGAAATAAAAAAACATAAAATTTACTGAAAAAAAATATTACCCTTCAGGCAAATCTAAAAACTTAATCCATAATATTTATTCAAAACAAAAAGTTTAAATTTATTGAAGATGTATTAACTCTTTTTTTTCTCTATTTTTCAATTTTTTTCTCAGTTTTTTTCTAATTCTTTACTAAGTTTTCTTTTTTTCTTCTTTTTTCTCTTTTTTTAACTATAATTTTAATTTATTTTTAAATAAAAAGTATTAATTAAATTTAAAAATTTTATAAACTTAACAGATATATAATTCTTAGTTAATAATGAGCTTCTTGAAATCTATGTCTAGACTAAAACAGCTATATAATTTTTTTTCTTCTTCTAACTTTTATGTCTTCAATAAATCGTAAATAAAAACTTATTAATAATTTAAATTAATTTCTTTGTTAATTTTTTCTAATTTTAAAAAAAAAACCTTACAAACTGATTTCTTTTTTTAGAAAAAATTTTTCTCATCTAAATGTTTTTCTATTTTATTTTTTTTTCTTTTTTTAAATTCAAAATTTTTTTCTTTTCTTAATTTAAATTTTCCTTCTTTTTAGTTTAAACTTTTTTTTCTTTTTTAATTTTTTTATCAAAATAGAAAGTTTATGAAATACAGTCGTTTCGTTTTCAAAGCGTACAGATTTTAATTTTTTTTTAAGTGATCTTTTTTATTTAAGTTAAGTTTATTCATGTCTTTTGCGCGTATTATGCGCAAACAGAACTAATATATATATTTCATTCATTAATGTTCTAAAATCAATAGCTTACAATCAGCTAAATAATGCAAAAAAGCTAAAGTTAATTCAATAAAATCTATCGTTGTTAAGTCATCTTTGTTTTTTGTCTTTTTTTTTACAACTTTTTCATATTGTTTTTCAATTATTTTTTTTACATTAAAAATAAACATTCCTTTATCATAAAAATATTCAATTTTACTTCAAATAATTTAATATCATATTCAATTTATATTTTAACTTTAGTTTTAATAAAAGTTAAATGTATAATCCCTAGATTCTTTTAAAAGTTCTGGCGTATGAATATCTTTATTAGTCATTTTAGTTTTGTCAACTAAACTTTTTAATTCTTTTTTTTGGGTTTCTTTTCTTAATTTTAGATGTTCTAATTTGTCTTGGTCTTTATGTTCAAAAGTAAACCACTGCTTTGAATCAAAAGATAAGTCTGTACATTTAATTACACCATTTTCAATAAAATGTCTAAAAAAAATGAACATTTTTATAAACTAAAACTTTTTTTTATTAAAATTCAGAAAGTCTTGATTCGAATTTGCCTTCTTTCTTATAAACGAAAAAAAATCCAAATATATCTTCATGTGAATTGAAATGTTAAAGGAAAGTATTAAATCTATCTACAAATATTCCCCATCCTCTTAAGACAAGACACAATTCACATTTGAACCTTTTTTTTGAATTATCTTTTTTTAAAAATTTTTCAAATTTAAATTAAGCAATTTAAGTTTATAATGTATCAAAAAAAATATACAAATTAGATAATTCATATATGTTTATATAAAAGTTTATCTAGTTTATATTTTAATAATGTTTGAATAATTTATTTATATATATACAAAAATTAAAATTAATTAATAAGCTCATTTTTGCATATAAATCAATATTTTACATGACTAAGCATGAAATAAGGCATCATAAGTGAGCTACCAGAGCTGTTAACTATCTATTATATAAATTATAACATGTAAATAAACTAATAAAGAAATAGTTAAACCTTTAAAAAAAAAAAAAAAATCAATATTTTACAATGGTCCCTTAATTTTTTTATATTATATATTAAGAAAAATTTATTTAACTTTTTTTTATTCAACATGTGTTCAACTCAAAAAATAGAGTTAATTAGTTTTGATTGTTATATAAAGTGTTGAATTAATCGAAAACTTTGTCAAAATGTTAGGATTTTATCTATAAGTCATAATTAAGAACAATTTTATGATTTCCATTAACTGGACCAGTCGATAGAGAAACATCACCAAATTATTAAAGAGGCAGTAATGAAGGCGAATGTGAAAACAACTAAATTAATAAAAGTGGACCTTACAAAATGTATCAAAATATATTATGATTATAATTTGAATAAATTCAAGTTTAATAAAAAAATTTTAAAAAACTATGAAGAAGAATACGAACGTATAAAAAAAGAAGAACATTCAATTGAAGAAAAAAAAAAGTTTTATAAAAAAACAAAAATTTTTGGAACAACACCAAAAAAACATTGATTCAGAAAAAGAATTTCAAAAAAATCTTATAAACGAGTTGTTAAAAAAATTTTGAAAAATTAAAATTGAATTGATTTGAAAAAGAATTTAAGCTGAAATATATAAGTTTAATTTTTTTAAAATAAAATGAAAGAAACATGAAAATCAGTTACTAAAAAATGCTAAAACAAAGAGCCCAAAAAATAGAAAAACAGATCTTGTAAGAATCAAAAAACTTACAGTTCAAAAAATTTTAAATATATCAAAATAGAGTTAAAAAATCAGCTAATTATGAAAAAATTAAAAATAAATATTTGTGAAAATATTCTAAGTGAGTTTATTTTTTTTAAGGTTACTTATATTTTGAAAAAAAATTATTTCAAAAGAAATGATTTTGTTACCAAATTAGAAATTTTCTTTTTTGACAAAAACAATTTTAAAGTTTGAAAATATTTAAAACTTAATTTTGCTAAATAAGGTTTTTTAAAGAAAAATTTGATGAAAAATTTTTTAAATTAAAAGGTATAGTTTCTTAAAATCAAATTAACTTTCTAAAAAAACTAAGTTTAATTAAATAGCTCTACTTTAATGAAAATTTAAAAAAAATATTTGGTAATCTCACAATATACAATTACACTAATTTATTAGCCATTTACAAACATCTAAAATTACCGACTAAATACCTTATAAAAATTATTTTTTTCTTTAAATAATTTCAGTTCTTAAAATGTATAGTTTAATAGTTGTTATTTCTCTTTAATAATTTGAAGACTTTTAATTTATTTAAATTCTTAAATCATTCTTTTAAATATATTTTTAAAAAAAAAAGTTTATCTTCTAAATTAAAAACTTACTATTTAACTATAATTATCAAAATTGTTTATATTTAAACAGCCAAATTTATACAAAATTGAAAAATTAGCCTTTAATTAATTTTAATTAGTTTTATCGTTGATAATTCATTAAACTTTTTTTAAACTAAGATTTTCTTAAAACAAATAATCTTAGACTTTTAGTAGTAAAACTTTTATTAATATGAGCCATAGTTTATAACTTTAAATGTAATTTGATTTCAAATCCTTTTTGATGATCATTTAAAAATAAAGCAGATTAAATTTAAAAATTTAATATTTTGAAAATAAACAATTAATAATGAATAGACATGTTATAAATTCAACTCATTAAAATAAAACAACTTCTTAACATGATAATTTTTAACCATTTTAGTTTATTCAAATTAAGCTTAAGATTAAAGTTGAATACACGTAATAAACTTTAAGCAAAATTGATTAAATTTTATTGATTTGATAAAACGAATTTAATTTTTCTTTTACTCAAAGTTTTATTGACATTTTAATTGTTACTTAAAATTAATTAAGTTAATTTTAATAGAAATTTTTTTGAATAAGAAAATTGGATAATCAAAAAAAAGGAGTTACGTTTGAGTTCATTAATTCTAAGCTTTTAAATTTAGAAAATAAATTGTCAAATAAGTTAATTTTATTAGATTAATCTTAGTTTTTATTCCAACTTAAATAATAGGATCAAATGTATCAAAAAATGTATAGAACTCTGAATTTTATAAAACAATATAATTCAAAATCTACTTTTTAAATATATTTAAGCTAAATACTAGTCAAATAGTAATCTAAAATATCTTCATCTTTTTAAACTTTTTACTCAAACATTTTATGTGACCTTCATTTTTTTTTGTTTCATAATTTTTGATTTGTCAATTTTTTTTTGTATTAATTTTTAATTGAATTAAATGGACAAATAGATATTAATTTTAATTGAAAAATTTATAAGATTTAAACTTGAATAAAAGAATTGCAATCTTGCATTTTTCTGAGTATTGGAAAATAAGATTTTCAATTAGATTAAAGTGAATTTTTTTTCTTTTGTAATGTTTAATTAATAATTTATTTTCAAAAAAGCTGATAATTTTTATTTATAATCAAGTACTAAAATGGAAGTTTTTTTCCAAATTGATTTTTGTAAAAACGAATAAATTAAATTTTCTTTCAAAAAAAAATGAAATTTTGGTTACAAAAAAGATGAAGGTATTTTGTTTAAAACAAATCTAATTATAAACAAAAAAATTAAGATTTAATTAGATAAAAATTGAAAAACAAATACTTAACAATAATCTTTTTTTCCGTTTTAACCAGTTACCGCTGAACTGAAATAATTGTTTAAAGATCAATTAACTTTAATAATTTTTTTTACAAAAAATTTGATCATTTATTTAATTTATTTAAATTGACTATGTTTTTGTCATAATATTAACTATACAGAGATTAATTTAAATTTTAATATATAAATATGTTCTACTGATCTTGAAAAAGTTAAATAAAATTTTTGATTTATTTACAATTTTAATATAAAAATATTTTCATTTTTAAACTTATAAACCAATTTTAATTATTTAAGAATGGTTGTAGTCTTTCAGTTACTTGAAATGAAGATGGCCTTTTTGTAGGATCTGGATTTGTACAATCTCTTACAAGTTGTCTTAACTAAAAACAATAATTTTTTTTTAATAAAAAAAAATAAATTAAATTAAACTTACAACTTCAACAATTTTTTGATCTGTTGTTTCATTATCATCTAAAAATGAATCCATTTCACTTGGTTGATTAATTTCATCATTTGAATCATCATAACTATTAATTTCGTTACTGTAATTATCACTAGTTTCTAAATCTTTACCATTTAAACTACCACTTATTGAATTAAAACTACTACTTAAGCAAGTTGATGTTGAATTGATGTGACTATTTGTTGAATTATTTAAATTATCTAGATTTTTTTCATTGATATTTAAATTGCCATTGAAATATTTATTGCATATCCTCTTTTCATTATCTTTATTTAAATTTTCCTTCGCTATCATGGTCATTATATTATTTGTATTACCATTGTTGTCAATTATTTTATTTACATTTATACTTTTTTCATTAAACATATTTACATTTTGATTTTTATTAATATTTATATTATTATTATTGAAATTAATATTATTGCTTAAGTTACTTAAATTATTGATGACATTGTTGCTAAAGCAATCATTATTTTTATCATAATTAATTAGTTTTGAATTTTTCTTATTAAACTTCTTTTTACTTAAATTAATAATCTCAATATTTTTACTTTTATTTATTAGAAGCTTAGTATTTAACTCATCACAAAGTTTTTGTGTAGTATTAACTGAATTAATCATTATTATTTAAAACACTAAATTATCACTAAAAATAAAATTTTTTTAAAACAAAAAGATGAGTTGAGATGAAAATTTTTAAAGCAACTTTTTTTTGTCAAATCAAAAAACAGAATGATTGAAAATGTTACTTTATTTTGTTTGTAAAAAAAAAAGTGCTATGAAATTCTATTCATTCAAGATGATTAGATAAAATTTATTTGGTTTTAAATTTTTATTGATTTAATAATTGAAATAAACTTATTTACAAAGTAGTAAATATATTTTAAAAATAATTTATAATCTCAAACTTACAAAACATAAGGTTTATTTTAAAATGGACTTAACTTCAATAGAAACACTTTTATTCAATATTTGTATAACAATTAGATAAATTGAAAACCAAAATCTATTCACAAATAAAATGATAAATTTAAAGTATTTTGAAACATAAAACTTTTGAATACCTCGATAACTGGTTCTGTTCAAAAAAAAAGAAAATATATTGAATTAGTTTCAATATAATTAAAAAATAAAATGTACTGACATCAAAATTATCTTCACAAAATTATTTTAAATTGAAAATTTATAAAAAAGATTAACTTAATACTTAGAAAACTGCCTTTTAATTAAATTTTTTTTCTTTGGTATTTAAACTCAAGATTTTTGTTAAAAAAATTTTCTTAAGTTACACCCTTTTTATTTGTATTTTCTAATAAATTTTCCAAAATATTTTGATAAAATGATTTCAAAAAAAATTTGTCAATTTATAAGTTGAATTTGCAAACTAAAAAACAAAAAAAAATTTAAACTTAAAAGGATGTAAAAAGTAGACTAAATAAACTTTTTAAAGAAAAAGTAAACTATAAAAGAGAATTGAAAAAGAAAATTGAAAAAGAAAACTGTAAAAGAAAACTTTCAAATTAAAAAGAAATTAAAAAAGAAAGAAAACCATAACAGAAAATTCCATAGAATTATTATTAATTTAACAAAAACTATCAGTTTTTAGAAAAAAAAACTTTTACCATTTAAGCTTAAATGACTTCACCAATTTATGTTGAAATTATTTTTTTATGTTTAAACGCATGTTTTGCTATTTTAACATAATGTTTACAAAATTTCTGTACATCAATATGAATTGATTTCGGTAGTTTTTTTTTTAAAAAAATAATCATTCAATTTATAAAAATGAAAGGAAATTTCAAATGTGGTAAATGTAGACATTCAATTAATCTTTCAACTGATTCAGTCTGTACAAATCATAACATATTGATAAGCGATTTAGATAATCAATATTTAAATGAAGATTCAGTTAGTTATGATGGTACTATTTGTGAAGATAACCATTATTTCATATTAGATTCAAAATTAAATGAGATTGATTGGATAAAAAACCAAATAGATAAAGAAGATTGGTTAAAAGGAAAAATAATTTGTCCTCATAACTGTGGCTCAAAAATAGGTTCATTTAACTTTGTTCAATTATTAAAATGTTCATGTAAAAAACAAAATTTACCACCTGTTCATTTAATCAAATCAAAAGTTGATTTTCATTGTTTAGATGATTAAAATATAAAATTTTGATTTTATTTCAAATAATTTAAAAATAAAAAAATGAATTTGATAAACATAATGCATTAAATTAATATTGACTAAAAAAATAATTTTTTTATAAACGTTTCATAACAGTTCCCAATCCCTGTTTTAATAAAACAGGAGGTAAACTGATATTTTGCAATTTGACATCCAATGGTTTGTAAGGAATGGTGATTGGGAATGTATGTTTTGTGTCAATAAGTAGACTTGATTTATTAAGATCTGTAAAAAAATTTTCTTTTTTAGAGTTATTCAAATTTTTTTTATAATTGAACTTACCATCATTTCTATGTTCTTTTAAATATGCTTGAATCATTTTTAAGAAATCAGGTGATATGTTTTCTTCATCAACAGCAGTATATAAATTTAATATTTTCATTATTTGGGATGAACTTAATTTATTGCACATTTCAACTATTGTAGATATATTATCAACACTCTTCTTGGTTTGTAATAATTTTGTTGCCTGGGTAATTGGATTCAACTGATCAATTACTTCATTACAATTAGGTATCTGTTCTTCTCTACACCATTGCTCTAAATTAGACAAATTAAATCTAATTTGCATAGCCTAAAACAAAATTTTGTTAATGAATAACTTTAAAGTTAAAAAAAAAATCTTACTTTATTCCAATGGCATAAATCTTTTCTAAGTAAAAGATTATTTAAAGCACCAGCACATATGAAAAAGAATAATTGCTTAAAAACTTGAAATATTATCTCAGGTTGATTGTCATGTAATAATAAACATTTGTAGAGTTCTGAAAGTTCTTTTAACATTAAGCTAACAGGTTTTTCTATTGGGCTATCTCTACCATCTTGTTCACTACTTAAACTACCTAATCTACTTAAATTAGAAGGTTGAGAACAAATTCCTGATGTAGCTAAACCTTCATATTCTAATATAGCAGGTACAATTAAAGGCTGTATTTTCTCTTCACTTAAACGTAAAAAGTTATGAACTAAATGAACGATTGCATCATTAAATATTTGCCGATATTCAAATAAATCGAATGATCTTAATGATTCGTCTAAAACACCAAAATATTCATCTCCAGAAAATTGTTTTAAGCATGTTAATAAACAACAAACATTAGCTAACCACAAAGATAAAACTTCAACAGAATTTGTTGATCTAGCTCTTCTTCTTAAACAGCTTATTATTTCATTAAGTAAAGTTTTAACTTGGGTTTCATCATTTATATAATCTGTATACCTAATACACATAAACATTATATAAGCAAGATAATGAGCAGGGAATTTCAAAGCATCTGAAGGCTCTAAATTTGTTATTAAAATTTTTGTTATTAAAGGAGTATTTTTTTGTGCAAACTCAAACATTCCTAAGTAATTCTGATTAACAGAATCTTTAGATTCTCCAACATAGTAATTTTCATTACCAACACCTACAACGTTTCTTCTTAATACTTCGAGTCTAAGTTTATTGTTTTCTTCAATTAAAGCTTTACATTTTTGTTTCAAAAGTATTTTTTCTTGATTAAGTTTCATAACGTGTTCTTCATTTGCATTTAATACAATATCAGTTGTTGTTGAAGAAACAACTTGATCTTTTTTATCATTACCTTTCTTGAAATTTTCTAACTCTGATTTATATTGTTCATTTGAATCTTTTTGTGATTCTAATTCAGTTTCTAGTTGGTTTATGATTGATTTGAAAGCAGAAATAACTTCTGATTCAACCATTGGTTCTTTCAAAGAATCTTGCCCTAAAACAATAGTTTTTAGATGTTTACGCTCTTCTCTTATTTTATCTAACTCATTTTGTAAAGAACTATAATGTTGAGCTAAAACTTTGGCAGCAGAATTAGTACCATTTTCATCAATTGAATTAGCAAAAGCAGATCTCATTTCTTCATTTTCATGTTTAAGTTTAGCTTTTTCTTGTTCTAATTCAGAACATCTCATCATTAAAGAAACAGTAGATATATCAGGTCTTCTACTTTCAAAATCATCAGATATTTCACCATTATGTAGCAATTTGTCTTCTAAAGCTGCATATTTTCTAAGTAATTGTTGATGTGCTGATTTTTCAGATTCCCTTTCAAGAAGTAAAGCCTTTTTCTCTTTTTCAAACTTACTTTGTATTATTTTTTCTCTTTCAGCTAGTTGTTCTTCTAAAACTTTCTTATTATAAGATTTATCGAATTGGCTTAACTTATTTTTCAGCTCTTCATAATTAAATTTAATTTCATCTAACTTAGTTTCTATTTGAACATTCTTTTCTTTTTCTTGTTCTGTTTGAACCTTCAAGTAATCAACTTCTTTATTTTTACCTATGATAATATTTTTCAAATTACGAATATCACTTAATAATTTTGCTTTTTCTGTTTTAATTTCTTGATTTTCATTTTCTAATTGTCTAGTTTTTGTTATTTCAGTTTTCAAGAATTCAATCTTTTGTTGTAACTGAATAATTTTAGACTCCAAACCTCTATTTAATGTTTTCACATGATCAATACTTCTTGCTTCAATCTTTAATTGTTTGAAAACTTTCTTAGCTAACCATTTTCTAATTAAACTTTGAACAACTATAATTTGCTTTAACTTTTTATTATAAGCTTTACGCACAAGATGAGCACGCCAATGTTTTTGAATAATAATTGCAGATTGATGCTCTTTGAAAAATTTAAGTTTTTGTCTAGCCAAAAAGCCTTTAGAATAAATTTGTAATAATTTAATTGATTTTATTATGACTGAATAATTTTTCTTTGCTTTATAAGACCTCCATTTAGACTGTATTTTAACAGCAGCTTTGTTTTGTTTCATCTTAATATATTCTTTTCTAGCTAAATAACTTCTAGCAAATGTTTGAAGTTTAAGAATTGTCATTTTAATTTTTATATATTTTTGTCTAACTAACCAACCTCTAACAACTTTTTGCATTAGAATTGAGCAATCACGTAACTTTTGAGTACGTATTCTTTCTAAAAGAGCAACTTGACCAGCTCTAAAAAATATTTTAGTTTTTCCTAACTGATAAATATTATCATTATCTTGTTTTAATTCATTATTTAATTTGAACTGGGAGTATACTTGATGTTCATAAACAACTTTAACAATATTGTAACAAATTTGTTTGATTGCAGATGCATCACTACGTACAATTTTTCTAGTTTCATTGATATCTTTTGGTTCTTCTATTAAATCTTTACTAAGACCAAATAATAAAGGTCTATAACGATTAGCAAAATCAGGATAAGTCCATCTAGATGGAAAACCAAGAGAACTAATATTTATTGTTTCTAAAACACCACAAGCTCTTAATTGTTGAACGACTCGGTCATTATCAAAATCAAAAGCAGTTTTAGTATCATTTGGTTTTATACAACGAACATAATGTGGAGTTGTAGAATTAAGTATTTTCATTAAGTTTGATAAGGATTCTCTGAATTGAGAGCCTAAAGTTGCCTTAGCTTGACTAGATTGTCTTAAGCTTTTTTGGGGGGTTATTTTTAATTTACCTGTAGAAATATTGACTTGTGCAGACTCATCTTCATCAAATAAAGCTTTTAATAAATTAGATCGTTTTAAAAGATCAATTTGTTCCTCACAAACAGTATCTCGATTTTTTTCTAAAAAATCGTTAACTTGATAAATAACTTTACCAGCAAAATGTTGGATAATAAAAGAAGTATTTGATCCAATTTTAGGCTTTTGAAATATATTATCTGTTTTTATATGATTGAATATTTTTGAACAAAAACTTTCATCATTACCTTTGGGCATTTTACATTCTTCATCTAATAAATTAAGAATTCCTATAGGCTTTGCTTCAATTAAGTTGATAACAGGTTGATTGTCAGTAAATTTAATAAAATTCCAATCAATACCTTCTTTAACATATTCTTCTTGTTCTAACTTAAACACATGTTGATTAAATTGTTGTTGTAAAACTTCATTAGCATAGTTAATACAAAATTGCTCAAATGAATTTATTTCAAAATGTTCAAAACCATAAATATCTAAAACACCAATAAAAGTATTAGATGGATTTTTTTCATTTAAAACATTAAGAGCTCTATTAATTATTTTAACAACCCATTGAAACATTTTTTCATAAATAAATTTTGATAAAGCATCTCTTGCATATTGAGCAACATTTAAACTTATAGGTGATATGATTATTTCTTTGATTCCTCCTCTAATTACACGATTTGTTAACCATTTTTTAGCTGATGAAAATTCGATCTCTAATAGATCACAAAAAACTTTTAAATGTAAATCGTCGTTTTCTATTAGACACTGATCATCATCAACAACTTTAAAATTAATATTACCAGCATGTAACACTGATGCAATTATACGAAAAATAAGATCTTGCTGCTTTTCTGTAAAACCTAATGTTTGCATAGCATTTAAAAATTCTGTAATTTTATCATTTGAAGTTGGTTCTACACCTCCTAAGTAATTAAAAGTTGATTCTGGTCCCAAAAAGTAAGTTTTTAAATTATTTAATCTACAATAATTACAGAACTGATAAAAAATATGAAAATTTCTTTCGCCTTGGCCTTGTGAAGAAATTCTAGACTTTTCTAACAGATAGGTACTCATATTACCTCCAATGATTGCACGACTTAAAGGATCAAAAATAATTTGTATATATTTACCAAATCTAGAAGAATTATCATTTCTAACTGTTTTAGCATTACCAATAGCTTCCATTATCGGATTACTAGCTAAAACTTTATTTTCAATATTTGTTGTATGACTACCTGCAATTGAAGCAAAATAACGCATAGAAAACTTAGCAGAAACTGTTTTACCAGCTCCTGATTCTCCACTAACAATAATAGATTGATTATAATTTTCTCTTTCTAGTTTACTGAAAGCTTCTTCAGCAACAGCATAAATATGAGGATCAAGTTGAGTATTTCCCATCGATTGATGGTAAGTTTGTATTGTTTCCTCTCCATAGATGTTTAATTCTGAAAAAGGGTTTATAGCAACTAAAACGATTCCACACCATGTATAAATTGCACTTTGGTTTATAAATCTTATTCTTAAATTATTTAGGACTGAAATTAATGAAAATTTTATTATTTTAACATTAAGAAACAAACTTTTAAACTAATTAAACTAACCGGCAGGCTCATGCAGATAAGATAAACATGTGAGATCATTTACACCTAAAAGTATATCAGGATTTCTTAAAGGAGGTAGTTCTGATTCTGAGCTAATCGTAACTTTGAATATCTAGTAAAAAAAATTTTTTTGTTTCCATTCATAACTATATTTTAATATTTTTAAATACTTACATTTCCTTTTTCATCTTTAACTTCTAATTCTTTATCACCTCGTTCAAACTTTTTCACAACAGTAGCACAAACCCAAACATCTTTTACGTCAGACGTCCAAATTCTACTACCCTAATTTACATAAAAAATTTAAATAAATATTTAAATATTTATTTTTAATTAACTTACTTGTGTGTAAAGTTCGGTGAACGTTTGTCGCATTTTTATTGCAATTTATATAAAAATCTTAACATTGAATAATATAAAAATAAACATAAATCAAAATAAACATTAACTGTGATAATTCTTTGTGTCATCCCACTAACCACTATTTAAATAAAAATAAAAAAAAAAACAACAAATTTTGACTGGTGCTGCTCTTTTTTTAAAGCGCAAAAGCCTTTTAATTTTAAATTTTTGTTTAACGCCATCTATGGTTAAAATTTTTTAAATAATTTTTTAAGAAGTTTCATTTAACCAAGAAAAATTCCTAGCCTATTTTTTCTTTAGCAATTCGTTACACATCTTTATGACTAATTTTTCGAATTGAGTCAAATCAAGCCAATTGCTTATTCCGCTCTATTCAATATTATCAGTAGTTTGCATTTTTTATTTCATCTACTACTTTGCTCATTGCATCAGTATTAAAAACACCTTTCCTTAAATTATATTGGTTTTTCGAAAAGTAGTTTAGTTTTTCAAGTTTGTTCTCAGTTCTGATTGCAAAAAGTTATTTGACAAGTTTTCACCAACCATTCATTGAGTTATTGGTCTTAGATCTTTTAGATTTTTGAATACTATCAGATATTTCTTATCATTTGAATAAATCATTTTCATTAATTTTTTCGTAATTTCATTTGGGCTAATAATTTACTAATTGAGATGTTGATCGTTGTAATACATATAAGCATGTTGTTTATTATTATGTTAGTTGTGCATAGTTTACAAGTTTCTGTAAAATATTGACTAATATTAAAAAAGATTTTATTTAATTTTTTAATAAAAGGGCCTTTTAAATTTAAGCAAAAAATTTTAAAAAAACTTCTATTTGATCACCATTAGAATTACATTCTTGAGAATTATCAGTTTTCGATCTTTTAAAATAATTTTCTTATATCAATCGAAATACTTGTGAAATTATTAAAATCATTTAAACATACTTAATTTTATCAAACATAAATGCCCGTTTAAAAAAAAACAGTTTAAGCTGGGAAAATAATATTTTCTAGAATATTTTTAATTTTTGATATTAGTTTTCAATAAAAAGTTTTATTTAAATTATTCATTGAAAACTTATTTGAAATTATAATTGAAAAATCAACAACTGATTCGGAAATTTTTCAAAAATAAATATAGATAACTAAGAAAATAATCGTTAAAAACAATCTTTCAAATTTTTTAAAAATAATTCTTATAACAACTCGAGTAATTGTGTTTTCTTAAGTAATCTCATCATGCTAACAGATTTATAAATAAAAATAATAAAATCTAAATTTAAAAAAAATCCTTTAACTTATATTAAGAGAAAAATTAAACTAAAAATACAGTTAAACAACTAAGAAGTTTGAACTTAAAATATACTTTAACAACTAAAATGTTTAAACTTAAAATATTATATACAAATTTAGATTAAAACAAAGTTAGATTAAAAAATTTTTTCTCAAACCAATATTTATTTTACATTTACTATTATTCTACAAAAACTAAATATAAATAAAAATTTATTAATTTTTGTTAACTATTTTTAAATTTAAATAAAATCTATTAAAAAATTTATTAAAAATAAAAACAATGAAAATAAAATTAAGATGTGTGAAAAAGTTTCCAAAAAAATTTTATTTTAACAATTCAATTCTATCTTCTTTAAGATTTATTTAAACATTAAAACACATAACACATATTTAATCATAAAGAATACTTAAAAATATGAAATAAAAATCTAAAAAATTTAAATCAGACTTTAATTGAAAAACAAAAATATTCCACAATGAAAAACTGAAAAAAAAAATTATTTTGTTTAACTTATTTTAACTTTAAGAAAGTTTCACTTTTAGTGATTCATCGAAAATCAATTATTAAAAATTGAAAAAATAAATTAAGCGAAAAATTAGCCTAAAAATTTTAAAGAAAAGTAAAATGCTCAAACACATTACAGAAAATGTCAAAGATTAAGTTCAAGTAAAAGGAACTACTTGTAAATACCATAATGTTTCTATCACAGTAATTCTCTACACAATAAAGGAGAACAATCATTAAATGTCAGTTTTTTAATAACGTAAATTAGCTTTATAATGTAAAGATAGTAGATGTCATTTTTTCAAAACTAAAAACTATTAAAACCTCTTAACTTTTAACGTTTAATTTAAATAAATTTTTAGACTACTAACTTAACTATTAAGAAGTAAATGTTAATAAAATTTTATTTAAAAATTTAATTTACTCTTTGAAAGTCATAAAACTAAACTTAATTAAGATTTGAATAAAGATTAAAACTTTCGGTAAAAAATTTTATTTTGTCTTTAAATATTCAAAGTTTATTAAAAATTTGAACAAACTTCCTAAGGCAAAAAAAAAAATTTCATCTCAAAAGTCAATTTTTTTATTTAAATTTACTAAAAAATCAAAAAGCTATTTTATTAGTTTTCATGATCTTGATTTTAACATATTTCTAATAAATAAAAATCAATTATACGCTAAAAAAGATTACAACTTTTATAAAAAATAGAAGATTAAAAGACTATTTGAATAGAGATAAATTTAAAAAGCATCTGCTTAAAACAGGGTTTTAAATAATTTGAAAAGTTGTTTGAGCTTAAAAAAAATTCGATGAGAAAACACATTAAAATTTGTATACTAAACGTATACATGAGTGAATAAAAAAAACATTTATATTAGGCACTTTTTTTAATAAAAAAATATTTTTTAAATTACAAAATCAAAAACCTTAAATTAATACTAATAAATAAAAAAATGAATAAAATTATACAAAATATGATTGAGCATTTGAAAATAAATTAACTAAAATTTACAAAATATTATAATACACATTAATTAATAAAACAAGCTTTTAATTAGGTTTAAGTATTCCATTATTTTTTTTTAATACTCTATCTAATAAAGGATTAGGGTAATGAAATTCTTCTTCAGGAGCAACTAAAATTACTTCATCACTAAATGAAACAGTTTTTTTATTTGATTTTTTTCTACGTTCTACAGCAATTTGAAATTGTTGTTGTTTCAATTGTTGAATTCGGGTTAAAGTTAATGAGTTTGAAGATTCATTTAAAGAACTTTTGAAAGGAGAATCTAAAGAAGAATTTAAACTATTAGACTTTGATGGTGAAGAATTCAAATTTTGAGAAAGACCTAAACGTTTAATTGTGGTATTATAATCTGGTGGTTTATCAGGTCTTAAATTAGCTGAATTATTTAACATCATTTCATTTGATAATTGATACATTGATATATTTGAATTATTTTGTTGATATTGTTGATAAGACATTGAAGTTTGTTGATGAGACATTGTAACTGATTTTATTTTATCTGGCGTTACATTTTTTTTATATTCATTTGGTCTAATGATACTAACTTGAGCAGGTTGGTTTTTTAAACCTAAAACAGCTACTCTTAAACCAGATTTTTGACTAGTTCCTAATTTTAAATTAGAATCAACAACATCATAAGAATTAGAATCTATTTGTTTTTTATGATTTTCAACTAAAGGCAATGGCGGCTTATTTGATAAAATTTGTGGCTTATTATCATTACTTAAAGTTGTCAGTTTTTCAAATTTTGTTGTTAAATTACGAACAGCAGCACGATTATTATTTGGACTACTTATAACAGGGGGTTTATTTAAATTATTATAACTCATTTGTAATTTTATTTCTTTAATTTCATTTTCTATGTTTTCATTTATTAAATTAGAAAGTTGTTCTTGATTATTTTTTTCTGTTAATTGCTTTTCAATTAATCTTTTTTCTCTCAAATCTTCTAAGAAATGATCTGGAGGTGGTGGAAGTTCATCTGATGTTTCAACTGAAATTTTCAAATTTATAATTTCTTTTTCATTTACAGGTGGGAGAGGAGGTGTTAATGTTTTGATATTTGATTCATTATTTGATGAATTGAAGTTTTGACTATTACTATTTTTAATTAAACTTTGTGATTCAGTTTGATTTTTAATTGAAACATCTGAATTATTACAATTTTTAATACTATTATTTTTTAAACTAGGAGAAGGTAAAATTGCTTTAGGTGGTGCATTCAATTCTTGTAATATAGGCTTTGAAAAATCATTTGTTGAATGAGACTTATTTAACACCTGTTGATTTTTAAAATTTTTTACACTAGCTGTTTGGCAGTTATTCAAAACAGGAGGGTTGACTAACTTTATTGAACTTGAACTAGATAAAGCATTTTGATTATCAAATACTGGATGAAAGCCTTTGCGACTAACTTTTGCTACATTTTGTTTGTCTGGTGTTAAATTTACAATAGGTTTTTCTGAAACTTTAGGATTATTTGGGTTAGTTGATTCTTTTTTAGGTAATAATGTAGTATCAACAACATCTTCACTTTTAGTTTTTGAATCTTCTTTAATTTCTACCTCTGGATTAGTTGTTTTATTATCTCTTAAATCTGGTAAACTTTTATTTTTTCTTTTAATAAAATTACCAATTAATAGCTTTTTACGTATTTTGTGTTGTTTATTAGAATTTTTGACACTTGAAACATAATCACCTATTTCTGAATAATTATCATTAATGCTTGAGTCTAAATCTTTAGTATTATTTGATGTATTGGAACTTGTTGAACATGAAGAAGTGTTTCTATTCAACATATTTTTTGATTTAACTTTAACTACACTGCTAGATAAAAGTTGTTGTGGTATTTGTTGTTGTAATTGATTTTTAACTACATTTAAGTTTTGATAATCTTGTTCCTCTGAATTTTTATTTGTTTGAACTAACGAACTTGTAGAGCTTGGTTTTTTAGGCAAAGTACAGTAAAGTTGAACTGCTTTTGTTGTAGAATAATTATTTCTTTCACTTTGCTGATTATTATTACTAGTTAAATTTTGCTGTAAACTATCATTTAGCTTATTGAGTTTGTCTAAAGAATTCCTTTTAAATTGTCTTGATAATGAGTCTCTTGAACTTTGTCTTGAATGATGATTATTTTCAATATTTTTTAACTTCTTTTTTTCTTCTAATTCTAATTCTTTTATTCTACGATGAAGGGCTGCAGATCGCATAACACACATTGAATGTTTCATTTTAGCACTTATTAAAGCATGTGAATTTGAATAAGGAGCATCCATTGCTGCTCTAGCTTTTTGAGCAGCATCTTCACTTAAAATTGCTGCTGCTTTTAAGTCACTCTCTCTTTCTTTTTCATGAGATCTAAGTAATAGGATATCTGATTCAGAACAAAGTTTATCACAATCTTGCATTTTGTTTTCATTTATTAAATTCAAAAGCTGTTGCTCAGCTGGTAACGAATTATTATTTTGATTTATTGGTAATGACTCGTTGTTAGAAATTATTTGTTCGTTTATTGATCTTAGTGTATTATTTAATGATAATTTTTTATCATTAGAAGAAGCTGACGAGCAACCTGAAGAAGAAGCTATGCTACCTACTGCTGTTACAGCACTACCACCTATAGATGGATAGCTATCTGAAGATGATAAGGAGTAAGAATCATAACCTGCATCAGTAGATTTTAACTCTTTTCTAAAAGGTAAAACAATCTTTGAGTTTGTGTTTTCTTTAGCAGATAATGTTTGTTTTAAGCTTTGACCATTAATATTTTCATTATTAGATAATAAAAGTTTTTGGTTTAAAATTTGTGCTTTAGCAGAAAAATTAATATTTGTTAAAGCATCAGTTTCAGATAAGCTCGTCAAATTGTATTCTTTTTTATAATTCAAAATATGAGATTGATCTTGTAATGAATCAATTGAAGAAGAACTATTACGTTGCTGAGGATATTTATTTACATTTTTATTTTTTTCAAGCTCTATATTTGAAACTGGTAATTGCCTTTGAGCTGTTAAAATATTTTGCACAGTTTTTCTTGAAATATATTGAGCTTCAGTCTCAGCATTATCAGAAAAATAAGCTGAGGAAGTTGTGGAAGATTTTGCAAAAGGTGAATCGGGTACATCTTCGTTTTGACCCAAATTATAATTAAAAGATGACTGATTAATACTGTTAACTAACTTGTTTGTTAAAACAAGTTGAGAGAGTTGACTAGCTGAACGACGATTGATTATTGAATTAAAATTTGATTGTCCCTCAAAATTCTTTTTTATAAGTTGAGTATCAGATTTATTATTTTTGTTGATAATTTTATTGCTCATTGATTTTAAATTACTAGGAACTTGATAAACTGCCTTTGGTGCCTGGTTAGCATCAATAGAACTAGTTGTGTTAGAATTAGCGTATAATAACATTAAAGGCTGAAAATGAGCTTTGACACATTTTTCAACTACAAAAGACCATTGAGGTCCTATTTCTTTAACATTGGCATCATCTAAATAAAGCCATACGCCTAGTTGTGTGTTATAAAAAAATGTACAGTAATGTTTTCCATAGTAAGTAACTAAACCAACTAAATGCAAAACATCACAATTTGAATCTCCTGAATTTATTATTAAATTTTGAGCATCAATTTCAAAAACCTATAAAATATTATTTTTAATACAAAAGTTTTTTTATAATAGTTTATTTAAACTTACATCACTTAAACGTATATAAGTATCTACAAGTTTGAATACATCAGCTATTTGATCAATCGAAGGTCTTTCATTTTCGTAATTTAAACCCAAAGCTAAAACATTTGGGGCATTTAAAAGTGTTTTTCTAAGTTGAACTCTTGAACCACAATTTTGTTTTGTACAGTCTCTGATTTCACCTTGAGTACAAACAGATCTTACAAGAGAACCAAAGGAAAGTTTATTTGAAACATTAGAATTTGTACAAAGTGCTTTTTCTATTAAAGCTGGTGTTGATACATATTGAACATATTGATTATAAGGTGTTTTGGCTTCACAAGACCCGCATCTTGCACAGCGTCTTCTTTCAATTAAACGCATTGAAAATAAAGCATGTGCTAAACAATAATAAGCATCACACTCTTCTTCTTTAACTTGATTATGCACACAATGAAAATGTAATCGTTGTAGTATATGTTCAAAACATTCAATAGCATCATCCATTAAACCTAATTGAAAACGACGTTGAGCTGAAAATGTTTGAGCTAAAGCTCTACGTAATTGATCTGCATTTAAAGCTGTTCTTGTTGAGTTTCTTAATTGTGAAAATAAGTTACTTAATGAACAAAAAACGCATGCAGCTGTAGCACTTGTACAATAATGTCCAGAAAATAAATCAATTGAATTTCTAAAATGATCTAAATGCCAAAGTACCTTTAAAAAAAAATTTAAAGAATAAGTTAAATTGATTTTTGGTAATTTTTAAAAATAAGTTATAGCTAAAGTTAAAAAAATAAATTATAATGAGCTATTAAAAACTTTTACTAATTTTCTAAAAACTACTGTTTAGCATAAAATTTTCTGGTATAATTTAGTTAAAATTAACCTTCATAAAAAGAAGCTAGTAAATTCATTTTGTATTTTAACAAAAATTTAAAAATGTGTAGGTTTTAAAATTAAGCCAAAGTATAATTTTATGATATTAACTTTTCACCTTTGATAAATTTCAGTGAAAATTTTGTTATAAAAAACAATTAAATTTTTTACATGTAACAAAGCAAATATCTAAATAAGCTTATAGAAATAATTTATAGAAAGAAGATGACAAATCAAATTTATAATTATAAAAGTTAAAAAATTGAAAATAGTAGATTTGATAAGATAAGCATCTTGTTTAATTGGTTTTTTTTCGGTAGTTATTACTCAATTAAAAATCAGAACTCGCCTTCAGGTAAATTTTTTTCACGTTCAAAATTTTAATATCTGCAGAAAAATTTTTCTAAGAGTAGGAAAAAATAGTTTGAATAATAATTAATGTATCAAAATATTGATGCTCTGAAACACATTTATAAAGTTTTCAATTTTTTTTCATTAAAGTTTATCTCAAAAAAAAAAAACTGGTTTAAAAATTGATGGGCAGCGGGTCAAAAAATAATGATTAAAAAAAGCAGTATTTAAAAGATACATAATTCAGAAAACTTTTTTTAAATCTGAATCAAAACTGTATCATAGTTAGCCTGCAGGTTTAATTTAAATTCATCGAAATCCATTTTATTTTACCATTAAGCTAATTTTTAAAGTTTCCTTTAATAAGTTTTAGTATTTAAAAATTCTTTTAAATTAAATTAAACAAATTCGATTGATATTGCAAATTCAAAAAAAAAAATATTTTGACCACCTAGCAAAAGTTTATTCAAAAAAAATTTTTGAAAAAATTTTTTTAAAAAAAAATTTTAAAAAAGAACTTTAAAAGTTAAAAAAACAAAAATTAATTAGTTTTTAAAGGAAAGTCTTTATAAAAATTTTAATTAACTTCAGCATATTATGTAATAAGAAAAGACACGAAAAAAATGGCTTAATAGACAAAAAAATTGAAATTTGAAAAGATTAAACATAAAGATTTAGTCTTTGAATAATTTTTAATCTTGGTTTTACTTAAAGCTTTGACCGATAAAATATTAATCAAGTTTTTTCTTCAAAATGATGAGCAAGTTTTTTTATCTTTTAAGTATTCAAATTTTGTTTTAGATTGAAGATTTTTTAAGACTAATAACTATAAATTATTATAATGAAGACTTAATTAGCTTAAGAAATAAAACAAACAATCTTATATTATTATGTTGAATTATAACATAGCGTGGTTGTTACACCAAAAACTAAATTAGAGTTAAATTGTAGTTTAAGTAGTGAATTAAAATGAAAAATTTTAGAAAGGAACGAATTTAAAGATTTTTTTTTGTTTAATTTAAAAACTTTTATTTAGAATAAGGTAGGTGGTTGTTTACGGTACACCAAAATGTCATAGTGAAAAGGTTGATTTCTAAAAAATAGATAATTAATCTTGGGTGGTTTAAAATTTTATCTTAATGATTTTGTAAACGGAAATCAGATCTTCCTACGCTTAAAACAAAATTAGAACCAAATTTTAACGTAAATCTTACTTAAGTTTATATTCAAATTAAAAGCTGAACTTATTAATCATCGATCACTTAAAATCAACTACGGGTGGTCAAGATTTTAATTTTTTTATATTCAAATTATTTTAGATACTTTAATAATTAAAAGTAACACCCTTGAAGGTAACAGTAAGAATTTTTTTTTGGTACCTTAAAAAACAGGTGGCGTTCAGAAAAAAATTTTAAATAATGAAAAAATTTTAAAATGGGCGATGTCTTTGATGCGCTTCAATAATAGATTGGTGTGGTTTTTAAGTAGTTTTCTTTATTTGAAAAATCATTTTGATTCTTTTTACTTTTAAAAAGCACAGGTCTTTGGTAAAAAATACTTAAAAATGATATAAAACAATTTTAAACTTGAATAGATATTCAAATTTTGTGAATATAAAAATAAATAAATTAGATAGTTTCCAAAAAAATATTCGATTTTTAATTGAAATACTTTTAATTAAGGGTGTGCTAAAAAAAATTTGAATAAACTTTAAGTAATAAACTAATTTTTTATTTTTAAACTTTTACGTAATATTTAACAATAAATTTGATTTCAAATAACGAACTGAATTTAATTGTCGAATCTTTTACAGTTAAATTAACAAAAAAAAAAAAAATCATTTGAACAAAAGGTCAAATTCTTAACTTAAAAATCTGTTTTAATACTTAAGCTAAATTTATTTAAAAATCTTTACTTTCTAGCTAGATCATAAAGACTTAAGCTAATTTATGATAAACTTTTTTGAAGTTTGAACAATTAATAAGCTTTATTATATAAAATAAGAAAGATGTTAAAAAAAAAGAATTAAACCGTCATAATTAAATAAAAAAAAAGTCAAAAAGATTTAAATGATTTGAGTTAACAAAACTGTCTGAAAAAAAGATGGATTAGAGTCTTCAAAAGAGGAAAGGTGATCATTGAACCAAAAATGTTTTGAATTAATAATGCTTATAAAAATTTGAAATGTGGTTTTTAAACAGCAGGATACAAATAAGTCACTTTTTTCCAAGGTAAAGTTAATAATTCAAAACAAATATTAGCATTTTTAGTTAAAATTTTTTTTTAATTTTTTTGAATTTTAAATTTTTTTAATTTGATTAAATGACAAAAAAATAATTGTTTTTTTGGAGATGCTTTTTAAAAAAAAAAAAAACTTTCACTCTATTTTCTTTTCCTTAAAAATTTAAAGCTCATCTTTTTCTCACTTTATTGTTCGTTTATAATAAACTTCTGTAAAGATAAATTTTAGAAAAAAGTTCACAAGAGAAATAATTTTTTTTTATAGTCTTTTAGCTATAAAAAAGATAAAAACCATTTTAAGAATAAGAAAAACTATGGAAAAATCTTTAAGATATTATTGAAATGAAATTATTTTTTTAACATATTGAAATCTAAATTAATATTTAAAAGAAATTAAAAAAACTTTTTTTTTCCTACAATTTTTTTTATTCTGTGAAAATTTTCTTATGTCATCTTCTAATTGTTTTCTTAAAATTTAACTAAAATTAATAAGTTTTTTATTTTAATTGTTTTCAAGTAAATCTAGATGATACTTATTTCCGGCTATTAAAATAAAACTTTTACATCTTTATTTTATCTTAAAAGAATACTTAAAGTTTTATCTAATTAATAAAAAAAATAATTAAAGTAGAAACTAAAAAGGAAATTGAAAAACATGGTTCTAAGTTATTTACACTTTTGTCATATAAAACTTTTTCATCGCTATTCATTTAATTAAATTTTATAAAAACAAAAATAAGCTAAGATGAAATAATTTATTATAATGGATTATGACTAACAAAGTTTTATTCATTTTAAGAAAATTTACTTAAAAACTTTGCAATAATTTTTTAAGATTTAAAATTTCAGGTTTTAGCCGTCATAAAAAAAGATGACAAATGACAAAAAAAATGAATATTCTTTAAGCAGGATTTTTTTTAAATAAGAAAACATAAATTTGAAACGCAGCAACAATAAAAAGGATGTTGTCCATCTTTTATATTAGTTTAAAAAAGATGAATGTTTTTATATTCAAAAGAAAATCTTGTTAAGTAAAAGGAAATTTTCTACTTGTGCTACGCTATCTTTTATAGACAATGAAACTTAAATTAATTTCTTTTTAAACTGTAGCATCATGTTAAAATGAACAAAAAAATTCAAAAGAAAAAAACAACAATTAAATCTAAATCAATAGAACTTCATAAGCATAATCTAAGTGAATCTTTTAAAAAAAAACAAAACTTTAACATATTTGAAACTCATCGGAAATTAAACTATAATAGTCTTATAAAACTACTGTAATTTGAAAAGTCTTCATTCAATTTCAAAAAGTACAACAAAATTGAAAAACAAATAGGATGAGTTCATAATGAACTTGAACTTAAGTATACAAGATTTTTATTTATTAAAAAACAATGTTTAATGTTTTAGTTGATATTTAATTGATTTTTTTAAACCAAAAAAAAAAATATCTTATGAATCATTTAGATGAAACAAAAAAAAAATGATCAATTAAGAAAACTTTTTTGTTTGTAAATAAAAAATTGATGCATCTTTCTTTTATAATTATAAAAACTATAGTAATTCAAACTAGAACTTAGTTTAACATCAATCAATTTTTTTTTTCTACTTTTAAATTGTTCAACAAATTCACGAATTTTTTGTAGCAAAAAAATTATCTTCATCTCGTCAAATATGGAATTATAAAAAATTCATAATTATTTTAAATTTGAGAACTATACTTGAAAAAAACAATGATATTTTTCATTGATTTCTATTTTTAAAAAATATTTTTCAATTAAAAACATTTTTCTCAATAAAAACTAATGATTATTTTGTAAAAAGTCAAAACTTTGTACTCAAAAAATCACGCGTTTTTTACCTTGATTTTAACATTTTGAAATCAAGATCAATAAAAAAAAAATTTTAATTTTAAGTTGCTTAACATTAAAATTTGAATTTTGTTTTTTAGCACTTCGTTTATATGAAATGTGGTTGCTACTTAAAACCATTTAAAAAAAAACCAATTTAATTTGAAATGTATTCCATTTTAGATTGACCCTATGTTAAACTCAAAAAACAAAACTTGATTTTTATATTTTTATATAGAAAGAAAAAAGATGTTTAATCACGATTTTACAATGAAGATACCTGTTTTTTTCAAACTTAAGTTTGAAAATGGCCGCGCGCAAACTTTTAAAACTTTTTTATGCTTCTAACCTGCTCTATCTTTTCTTAGTTTAACGTTTAAAAATTTTTAATTCTTTCAGCTTTTTTTTAAACTTTTTAATTCTTATTTCATCTTTTCAATACTATTTAATTTTTCTTTAATAAAAAGCATCATTGAATAACCTAAACTAAATCGGCGCCATTAATAGAACACCAGTAATCAGAATTTCAAAATTTGAAAAGATTTTTTAAAAGAATAATCACGAATCTGTTTTTCGTCTTAGGCGCTAACAGCATTGTATTTAGTACCTAAAAAATTGAAATAGTTTATATAAATGACCATTCATCATCTAAAAAAATTTTCATCTGGCCTTCTATTCTTTATACCTACATTTCAATACAACAATAAACTTTACTTTCATTATTTATATTAAATAGTAAGAAACTTTGTCTTAATAAAGGTTTTATCAATAAAAAAAAACTTTTAACTCAGTTTAAATCTTTTTAGAAAAAAAAAAGATAACAATACAAAGTATTTTATTCAACAACAAAATTCTTAAACTATTAATTTTGTAGCTTCTCAGATAAAATTTATCATTTTACATCTCAACACGTGTTATCTTAAAATAAAATTTCAAACCATAATGTTTCAAATAGCTTTTAATTTAAAGATACTGTTAAATTTATTTGAAACTATTATTTCAAAAAAAAAATGATATCAAAGATAAAAAAATTAAAAGAACAAAAAATACTTTGAAAAATGAGCAGAAAGGCTAATAATGTTTACATGTCAATTTAAAAACTTTTAAATTTGACCTGAATTTACCTGTTGATCTAATAAGTTAAAGTTTTATAGTAATTTTTCTCTACAATCTGAGCGCTAATAAATAAGCAAGAAAAAAAATATATTAATGTTCATCTTAAAATGACATTAATTTTTAAAAAACATGCTAAAGATCATGTAAAAGAACAATACTATCATGAAGAATTAAAAGTATTACATTAGAGTTTTAATTCAGTTTTATAAATAATTTAAAAACTGACGACTAAAATTAAACTAATTGCATGAATTTTTCAGATATTCAAATATTTTAATCTTAAACTATTGAAATAAAAATCTAATCTTAAACAAAAAACAACTAAAAAACCTAAAAATAAAATAACTATTGAAAAATTTCTTCTTTTTGTCAATTTAAACAGATTTTAGTTTAATAAAAAAATTAAAAAAACTTCTCATTAAGTTGATGATGGGAATGAAATTGATAAAACTTATTCAAATAACAAAAATAACTTTAAAAAAAGAATAAGGCACAAAAACGAAAATATTCAATTTATGTTTATAATTAGCATATTTAAAAACAATATTAAAGTAAGAAAAAATTTTAACCCCTTATTAAAATTAATTTGAGTTTCTTTGAAAATTCTGATTTTAACATGATCATTAGTGAAAGATTTAGAACTTTGGTAATTAAAAAAGTTGTTGAGAAATTGTTACACAAATTACTGAAGAAAGTTTTAATTAGTTTGAAAATCAAAAAGGAAATTTTTGTATAATTAAAAAAATGATTTCGAAAAATAAGAATTCATAAAAAAAAGAAGATTGTCAGGACATTCAGTTTATATTGATTTAGTAACATTAAAATTTTTAAAGTTCAATTTAAAAAAAATTTAAAGTTTTGCTTGAAAAAACAAAATAAAGATTTAAAAAAGATAAAATGTTTTAAGTATTTAATTCATTTAAACCATTGTGGTTTATTTAATGAAATAAACAAAGTAGTTTCGCATCAGTAGCGGAAATTTAACCACCAACTTCTAAAAACAATTTTTAAATTAAAGTTTCAAGTCGAATAGTTTTAAATGTTTTGTATAAAAGTTAAGATTGAATAAAGTATATTAAAAAAATAATCCATTTTAAATTTCATGGTTAATGACACATCATTTCAAAACCATAATTCAAAACAAAAAAATTAAAAACTGTCAAAGATGCTACTTTTTTTTTAAGCTCAGTTTTCATCATTTTAATGAAGTTTTGAAAGCTTATAAATACGCCTTCAGCTTCCTGTTAATTATTTTTTTTTTACAAATGTTTAAATACGTGGGATGACAAAAATTAATCTAAATAAAGGTTTTTTTTCTAAAAGACTTAAAAACACCTACCTGAACAGCACTATTTAAAAAACAATTATTTTGTCCTGGCATGTTAAGTAATCCTTTGGCTTGAGCCATTGCTGTTGATACCTGAACATTATTTGTGTTATTTAAATATAAATTTTCAATCATCTTGTATATATAATAACACTTTAATCCTTTTTAAAAAAATTTTTTTTAATTAAGCTTTTAAGCTTAATTGTTATTTTGAAAGTTAATTATTGAGTGTTTCAAGACCTGAATTTACAGATCTTATTTATTTTGAAGTTTGAATATTTCAAACAATCAAACACATGTTGCATCTAATAATGCAATTTTTTCTTTCTAAAACTTAAACTTAAATCAAAACTAAAATTTATATCAAACATTTTAATTTATCTTTTTTTGAACAAGTTTATATTTAATAAAAAAATTGATTTGCACTTTGAAAAAACTTTGTTGAAAAAAACATAAAATTTAAAAACCTGTGTAAAAAATCAATTTTTCAGGTAAAAAATAAAAACACATTTCAATTTTTAAATATCCAAAATTTGGTGAGAAACTTTTTTTTATTTGAGTAAAGGTATGAGTTCTTATAAAAAACTATAATAACTAGAACTTAAAAGCAACACCTGGTCTATGATTTTTATAAACTAAATACACCGTCTATAAGTAGAATATTAAAAAAAAAATACCGAAAAACGATTTCATAAAAATAAAATAAAAAAATAAAAAAAAAATTTAAAAAGTTTAGTTGCTTTTTCTAATGTTAGTTTAATACTAAAGTCAAGTTTATAAGTTAGAAAAAAAAGTGGCGGTAATAGAGGCGCTGTTTTATAAATAAAAAATGGCGCTTATATTTAAAAGAAAAAAAAATTTTAATTCAAAAACTCAAGTTTTTATATATAATTTTTGTTTAAAGGTATCACAGGTACAACTTTTTTTTCTTAAAAATTGAATCATGATAGAATAAAAAAAAATTTAATTCAAAATGGCCGTTTTTTTTTCGACCCTCAAAACTGGACTTTGGTCAAATTAAGTAAAAGAATTTTTTAAGTTCAGATTAAATAGTAAACATTCAACCTGCATTTACTGGAGGTGTGGCTGTAATTAAACTTTTAAATAATGGACTTTAAAAACCTGTTAAACAACTTTTTTTTTGTTATATATAAAAAGTTTTTGCTTTTTTGAATAAAACTACAAATTTTTGTCCAGAAAATGGCCTTAAATTTTTGAAAATTGTTTCTAAGGTAATTCTTGTAAGTATACTAATAGTATAAACTAAAAAAAAACTTTTTTTATCAATTTTTAGCTTTCAAACATTAAAATTCATAAAACTATATAAAACTATAAGAAAACTGTTTCTATTAAAATGAGACTATTTTCCTTTTATTGAATCAATACTAAACTGTTTAAAACAAAAAAAAATTAAGCTTAGCCACTGAATTAAATCGAAGTTGTATAAATTAAAGTTTATTTGAAAAAATAACAATCGAACTGTTAATTATTAAGAATATAAATCTTTTATCTAAAATAATTATTCTATTTTCAAATTTAAGTTTTTTCTATAAAACACATGCTGATACTTAAGTTCCTATAGAAACTAAAAAAAAATTAAAAACTTTTTCAATTTAGTTTTCATTAAAAGCAGCAGGCTATTTT
Source organism: Anisodus tanguticus (assembly GCA_034509755.1). Lineage (NCBI taxonomy): Eukaryota > Viridiplantae > Streptophyta > Magnoliopsida > Solanales > Solanaceae > Anisodus > Anisodus tanguticus. Next base: position 117,686 of record JAVYJV010000060.1, on the reverse strand, counting down.
TTTAAAATTTCATGGGCTATTTTTATTGTTTGCTAAAAGGCAAAAAGTTAAAAGTTAAAAAAATTTGTAAACTTAAATTGACAAGATATAATAAAATGATATAAGAAAAACAAATAATTGTTTTTAAGCTAAAAAGTCTTTAAAACAAGGCAAATATTTACCCAAACAGGTAAATTTCTAAAAAATCTAGTTAAATAAGTTTAGAAAAAAATAAGAAGAAAAAAAAAACTTTTTTTGCTCAGCTATCAAAATAAAAAAATTAAGTAAAAGTATCAAATTGAAAAAATATTGAACTAGTTTAAGCCTGAATATTTCTTGGTCAAGCATAAATTTAATGTCCTAAAAATCATTTAATTCAATTAAAAAAAAAAAACTTTAAATTAAATAAAACTATTAAGTTAACCTTTTAACTTATAAAATAATTGGTGCTTTACAAATGCAAGTTGATGAGTTGTTAAATTTATTAAATTTGAAGCTCAACTAATTTATAAAAACTTTTTAGTACTAAATAGAACAGAGAAAAGCTTATTAAACTTTATAAAAAAAAAACATCTTTTAATGCTCATAAATTTTTAATTTATAAAACCTAATTTAAGTTTATCATTAGAAAAAAAGTAATTTATAAGAAAGAGAAAAATCATTATACATAAAACTTTTTTTTTGATTCATCAACAAAACACGAGTCTATTAAGAAGCCAAAATTTTGAATGACACAAAAATAATTTTAATAATACTTTCAAATTAAAAATCTCAACTAATCAGTTATAAACTTAATAATTTGAAGGAAAATAAACAATTTGAAGAAATTGATTGAAAATATAATGAAACGATTGAACATTTTATTCTATCAATCTGTTTGAAAAGATAAAATTAAACTTTTTAAAAGAATAAAAATTTTGGCTTCAATTTTTCAAAAAATCTGCAGGTTTGTTAAAGAAACTTTAAAAATTAGCCGGAAATTTAGATGATCTTATTTTTTAATAGGATAATAATTAAAACTGATTTTAGATAAACTTAAGCAATCTTATTCTTTTAAAAATTTTTATCAATTCGATCTGAAAGAGTTTAAAACTTAAGAGTTTAACAAACATTTATAAAAATTAGTAAAATATTTTTACTAACTTTCAATCTAATTTTATCAATTTTATTGATTTAAAAGAAAACTTTAAAGATGAATAACTTTTAAACAATAAAAAGTCTGAAAACATTTTAAGTTTACAAATTTTTTTAAAGTTTTTTTTTAATTGAACTGTGGAAAAATTATAAATAATTGAAAACTAATAGCTTGTTAATTAAACTTTTCAAACCTTCAAAAATATAATTAGTTAAATTATTGTTAAATTTGATTGATTGTTTGAACATTATTTTAATGTCAAATACTTCTAGAGAAAAAAAAGTGAATAAATTAAAAGATGATCAAACCTTTTTAATGAAACAAAATTAATTTGTAATTTAAAAAAAAAGAAGATTTTTAAAATTAAAAACAAACATTCAAGTATTCGTTTAATAAACTTATTTGCTTACGGAACTTATTTTAATTAGGAAACTCTAAATTATAAAAAAGACTTATCAGTATAAAAGGAGTCTTATTATATATGGGACTTATAAGAAAACTATTTTGAGAAGAATCCTATTTTAATAAAGAACATATTTAAATAAGGAACATATTTAAGGAAAGAACCTATTTTATTAAGAAACCTATTTATCTAAAAATTTATTTATCTATTTCACTTATATTTATGTGAAACTTATTTACACGTAAAAGATTTATTCATTTTAAATGACTTTCCTATTAAAAACTAATTTATATAAAAATTTTATTTGTATGAGAAACCTATTTTATAAATCTTATACAAAAAATTTATTTATAAAAACCTATTAAAATAAAATCCAATAAAAATGTTAATTAAACAAAAGCAATTTAAAATCAAAGATAAGATCAAAAGTGTTTAAATAAAAATCTATTGAATTTACTCAAAAAGAAATTTGTTAAACTACAATGAGCTTTTTTATAAAAAAAAGTCATAAAAACTTTACATAAATGAAACCGTTGTTTAAATTAAAAGAAAAAACCAAAAGTATGATTAAATAAACTTTTTATGAAAATCAAAAGCCAATTAAATTCTGCAAAAAAATATTTAATTTAATTATAATTGTCTAATTTATAGGTTGATAAAAACAAAACATAGAAATATTTCAACAATAAACTTTCATTTTTTAACAGTTTTTTATTAGAATAATTAGATTTTTATTAAAAAAAATACGTTACAATAAAACTTTTTTGAATAGATATAAAACAGGTATAAAACTTCTTTTTTTCAAAAAGATTAGCGTGGGAATAATTCATCTTTTTTTTTTGTCTAAATTATCAATCAACAAGCGTTATAACAAATTAACAAAACTTATCAACGAACTTGATAATTTTTTTAACAATTAAATTAAATCATCAGCCTTCATTATTAATTAAATTTAAGTTACAATATTTTAAGTTTTTTAGATTTTAGTTCAAGTTTCAAAGACTTAGTTTGCATAAAAGACTTTTTAATTATTTAAAATTAAAAACTGAAACTTAAAATTATTTAAATTAAACTTTTAAAAAGCTATTATCAATTTAAAAATTAGATTAAAAGTTTCAAAAAATTAAATTAGTTGAAAGATTCATAAAAAACTTTCTTTAAAATTTAGTAATTTTTGATCTAGTTCAAAATAGAAAAACTTAAATTTAGTTTATAGTTACTTTAATTGAAATTTTGTTTTAATTTAAAATTAGTATCAAAAATTACATCAGTCTAGAGTTAGTAAAAAAAACTTTTAATTTAAGTATCAAACGTTTATTAGCTTAATAGATATAAAAACTTAATATTAATTTTCCATTAATTTTAAAGACTTTATATTAAGTTATCATTTGTTAAAAAAAAATCAGTTTATCATTTGTTTCAAAAAATAAGTTTATCATTTGATATTAAAAGTCAGTTTAACATTTATTATTAAAAAAGTTAGTTTAACATTTGTTTTAAAAAACTTAATACCAACTTAACATTTATTTAAAAAAGAAAAATTTGTTTTAATCTATTATTTGCTTTGATAAAAGTATATATCAATTAAAATTTTCTAATACTTCAATTTCACTTAAGTATCAAAAAACTTTTATATCAGTTTCATTAAAATGATTTAAATTGTCTAATTTAAATTTGTAAATTAACAAAATAATTTATTTAAAATATCATGAAAAGGAATCTAAATTAAAAATTTAAATTAAACTCATTAAAGTTTTTTTTGTTCTTATCATTAGAGTTTTTTTTCCTAAATCTTTAAACTTTTTTTTTCTAAATCATTATAATTAATTGCTTTTCAATAGATACTTAAAGAATCAAACTTTTTTTTTATAAAAACCTAATAAATTAGTTTTTGAAATTATTAAAAGATGTTTTCTAAAAATTAAAATTCAATAATTATTATTCTAAAGTTACGCAACAATTTAAAAATTATTTTAATAAACTTGTTTATTAATAACTTAGAAAAATTTGATCCTGAAAGTTTGATTAAAAATTTGAAATTTTGTTTTAATAAGCCTGATATTAATAAATCTTTTATTAATGAGCTTAATGTTAATCTTAAACTAAAAAAAAAATCTTATTATAAAAGTTGATTAAATATAAGTTAAACTAATACAAAAGTAATTAATATTGATACAAATAATTTTGATACAATTAGGTTTGATTAATATTCAATAAATAGCTTTTATCAAAAAAAAATTTTTATTCAGAATTTTGATACATTTCAAGCAAACATTTTTGAACCTTCAAAAAAAAATTTTTCACGAAAAATTCATTCAAAAATAATGAAAGATGACAAATATTGATAAAAAATATTGAAAAATTTTAAAAACTAATTAGAAACTTTTTAGTCAAAAAATTTATGCATAAATTGACTTATAAAATTCAAAGCCTTTATAGTTAAAGAAACTTGAATTTTAAAAAAGGAATATAGTTTTTTTTAATTAGTTTTTACTTTAAAATGAATTATGTTTAAATTAGGTTGATACTTTAAAAGTTTTACAAAGATTCATTTTTTTAAAGATTTAATCAACTAATTCTTTCCTAATTTGTAAAAAAAAAGAAAAATCACTTTTAAAAAAAAACAAAAAAAAAATTTATCTGATTAAAGTATAAACTTGAGAAAAATAATTTTGATAAAATTTAGTTTTGAAAGTTCAAAGAAATTTAAGCTTATAAAATAAGACAAACCATAAGGATCTTAATAGTTTGATTTAAATTTTTAATAAGAAATAAAAGAATACTTTAAAGGAAATATAAAATCTTGATAACGTATTTTAATACATTAATTTAAAATATGTTTGAATTATTTGAAACTAAAAATACTTTTTATTGAGATAAACCAAAGAGACTACTCACTTGAATGAATAGGTAAAAATAGAGCAAAATTATAGTAAAGTCATTGTAAACTAACAAAAAACCTCATAATAATTTTGAATTGAAAAAAACTTTAAATTTAAAAATAACTTTAATTTTAAAAATTACTTTAAATTGAAAATTTCTCAACTTGAACACCTTTGTAAATGTTTCAAAAAGTTTTAAAAAAACGTAAAATCTTGAAAATTTTTTTTTTCAAAAACCAATGTTAAGTTTTAATAGACTAAAATTATTTCACAACTTATGTTCAAATTAGAAAATTTTTTGTTGTTGATTATACTTGATAATTGTTTGAAAGTTGTGAATGAGTTTTAAAAAAAAAAGTTTTAAAAATGTCTATCATTTTTAGAAAAAAACTTACTAAAAATCAAGTTAATACAAGTAGAAATAAACTTCAAAAAAGATAAAAATTAATTTTTAAACCTCAAAAAATTTCAACAAAAATTTTTAATCTTTCATCAGTTTAAAGTTTCGAAAAAAAAGTTTTTTAAAAAAAATTAAATCAATCATAATTTGAGAATTATGATTCTGTTGATATTTAAGATTATATCAACAAAATTGACACTTTATAAAAGTCTATATTATAAAATAAGTTTAAAGTATTATAAACTATTATCTATTTGATCTTTTTTATTCTGTTTATAGAGTTCTCAATCAAAATTCAAAGTCAAAACAAATTATCCTTTTTTGAAAAATAAATTAAATTATTTTTCAATTTGAAAATAAACTTTAAAATTTATAAAACAAATGATTACCATAAAACAAAAAGTTTAAATGAAAAGTATTATAAAACTTTAATATTAAAGTTCAAAAAGGCTTTGATGGTAAAAAAGTATATAAAAATTTTGAGGTAAAAAAGCTTAGAGATGAAAATCAAAAATCTAGATGCATAAGCAGTTTAAAAAATTTTTGTTTAATAAAAATTCTAAATAAAACTTTTGTTTAATTCATTTATAAGAAAAGTCTTGAAACTTTAATGATTAAAAATAAGAAAATTGTTTTTATGGAAAAGTTTTTAGAAAAAAGATAAAACTAAATAAAGTAAAAAGTTTTAATAATTATGTTAAGTCTTGAGTAAAATCTTATTATAAATAATAAGATAAGTCTTATAAGAAAAAAAATTTATCAAAAAAAAAAAATCTTACGCAAAGTTACATAAAAAGTCTTGAGCAAAAGTGAAAAATTTAAAAAAATAATTAAAACAAAATTTTTTTAAAAACAAAATGCCCACTTTTAAATTATAATTAGATTAACAAATAAGGTAAAATAGTAGGTAATGATTTTGGTAAAAATTTGACTAAAAATTCATTGGTTTAATGACAAAATAAGAAAATTATTCAAAAAAGAAAAATTTTTTTTTTTAAATTACTCAACTCATTTGAATCTTAAAGTTACTTATTTACAAAAAAAACTTTTATTAAAAAAAAATTTATCAAGGCGTTTTCTTTATTTAAGTTAAACAAACTTTCAAAAAACTAATCAAAATCAATTGAACATGATAACTTTTATTTTAGGAATAAAATTGAGAACGGAATTAAGCTATTAGGTAAAATTAAAGAAAATAAATAATGGTTCATTATTAGAACATAGTTTTATAGTTTTCTTATCTAAAGATAAAAAGATAAAAACAATTAAAAATTTATTGAATAATTTATCAATTATAGTTTTAGTAAATTGATACATTAGTTCATTGAAAAAAACAAAAAAAGCTTTTTATCAAAAGTTAATCTAATTATCAAAAGATAAATAGATTGAAAACAAACAATATAAATTCTAACATCTACCACAACTTATCATCAAGATTGTTAAGTAAACTAAAATAAAAAATTTTTCTTCAAACACTTATCACCATACATTAAGGTGAATCATAAATAGGAAGGTAAAAAAAAAAGATGTGTTTATATATATGAAATTGTAATCAAATTTTGATTCAATAAAACGAAAAAAATCTAAAGGTGTTGGTCAAAGAATAAAGTAAAAAAAAGATAATTTTCAATTTATACATTCTAAATCAACAAGTTTTTTTGATTAAAAATTTTCAAATTATTCACTTGTTTACAAGGTGTAATGGTAAATTTTCTTTCTTATGCTAAAATATTCTTTTTTTCTTTAAACTGAATTAACAAGTAAACATTTGAAGTTTTTTAATTGTTTCTCTTAAAATAAAACTAATCTAATAGATTTTTGATAAATTTTTTTCATTGAAATTATTTTAACTAATAAAACCTTGTTTTATTACACTTTGATACAAAACTTTCATCTTAAAAACTTTGATCTAAAGTAATTTTTTTTTTAAATTTAATAAAATAAGCTCCTATTATAAGAATTTTATAAAAGAAAATTTTTTTTGAGAAGATTTGAGGCTTAAAAATTTAACTCAATATTAAAGGTATGAATTTTTTTAGGTAATTTTTTTAATATTAAGCTTTATTTTTACTAAGATAAGATTTAAAATTAAATCTTCTTTAAAACACTTTTTAAAATTGTTTAATACAAGACTATTTGTTTTTTTTTTTGAATCAAATTTTTTATGTAAGCATTTAAATTTTATGATTTAGATATAAGCTTTTCAATTTTAAAAATTTAAATGCTAATCAAAAAATAACTTAAATTTTTCATGTCAAAATTATAGGTGAAAAGCAAAAATAATTTGAAAGGTAGGTGAAAAAAAGGTGAAAACAAGTAGAAGCAAATAGATAAAAATTGGTACTTATTTTGATTATTTTTCAATAAAAAAATTTAAGAGAGAATATAATTAGAGATTTTAAATTGAGATTGTTTTCTATTTCCTTATTTTAAAAAAAAAATTTTATTCGCTTTTTGACTCGCCTTTTTAAAGTCTAATTATTTAAACTCGTCAACATATTTGAGAGAACATATTTCAATAAAAAAATTTGCATAATTTTCAAATAAAACTTTAATTCAATAAGCATTGAATTTTAAACCACAAATCGTGTTTTCTAAAAGTAATAAAAAATTTTTTCTTAAAAAATTCTATTGTTAAAAATCAATCAGTATTTTACCATTTTTTTTTTAGAAAAATTTTTAGAAGATAATTTTATAAACCCTATGAGTTTATCTATAAGTTAAAATGTATCAAGTATAAACAAGTAGCTATGTTCAGGTAATTAAAAACAGGGTAAAAATCAAAAAAAAAAAGAAGAAAAAAATAACTTACCCTGGATACAGTGGGTAAAAAAAAGCCGAGTAAATTACAGTTTATTTTTTTGTTTGATCAAGAAAATCTAGGTTCCAATATCTAGGGTTTATGTCTAGGTCCTCATTTCTAAAAATAAAAAAAAGAAGTTTTTATTAGTTTAATTAATATCTTAAGATTAACTGACAAAATTTTTTATTTTATAGGCAATATATTCAATAAAATTTTATTTTTATATGGAATATTCAAGTAAATTGATATTTAAAAATTCCTTTAAGTTCAATTATTTTTAAAGAAATAAACAAATTCTATTAACCAAAAAACAAGCCCAATATTACTAATAAAATTATTAAAAACAATTAAAGTGTAAAATATTAATAAAACTTTAAATAATGAAAACACATTTTAAAAACATTGACCTAAAATCAAAAAAAAAAAAAAATCAATCAATTTTATTGTCTTGTTTGAAAAATTTTATTAACTGAATATCAGAGTTATTAAAAAGAAACCACAAGTAGGTAATTTTCATTAAATAAGATACATGAAAAACTTATTGAAAAATAAAGTTAATTTTTTTTAGAGTAAAAGATAATCTTTGAAAAAAGTAATAAAAAGTTAAATCTTAGATGTGAAAAAGTTTATTGAAATTTCAAGTATTTAAAAGATTGTAAAAGATGAATATATTTTTAAATCTAAATTACAAAAAAATAATTTGAAAACTTTTATTTAGAAGTCTGTAAAATTAAACAAAAATGTTTTGAATTGTAAATTCTTTTTATAAATTTTATATAAAAAAAAAAATCAAATCAATTGAAGACAAAAAATTTATTTTTTTAAAAGAATAATCTAAATCATCTTAAAAATGACTTTAGTTTAATAAAACTTTAATAAATAACATCATCTTTTGTATCTAAAAGTATCAAAATGACCCTTAAAAATTTAAAGACTTTTTTTTCAGCTAAACTAGATTAATAAAAGATATTGAAGTTCAAGTACTTTATTACCATTAAAAAACGAGTAATAAAGTCCAATTAATAGGTTTCATTGATAAAAACCAAAAACCATGCTTCAAAAAAAAAAATCATAAAATCCTATAGAGAATAGACTATAAAATTTGGACTTCAAAAGATTAGTATAATTGTAAGTAAATTTTTTTTGATTTATTTTATATAAAACTATTTAAAAATTTTTAATGAGAGTAATTTTATATACAAGGTAAAACTTAGCCTAAAGAAATCATCAATTTTTTTTTTTGAAAAAAAGTGATTCGTTTGAATATGTTGAAAAAACAATTTTAATTCACAAATAAATGATTTAAAAGGAGCAGTAGTTTACAAAATAATAGTAGCTAAAAAGATGTTCTTTTTTTTAACAATAAAAAAATTATTCTGTTAACATGTAAAACAAAAATCTATTTTTCATGAATATTTGTTTCACCTTGAAATTCAATTCAAATTTTTCTTTTTAAAAGTAAAAGCCTAAAAAAATTAAGTGATTAATTCATTAAAACTTTTCAAACTTGAATTTTTATTCTAAAAAAAATTCTAAATCAATTTTTTTATAAACAATTAAAAATCCTTTTCTATTAAAAAACAACTCTATTTCATAACAATGTACTGAATAATCAAAACTACTTAAATGTTTTTAACAATAAAAGTTTTGTAGAGATTTTTTTAAAAAAAAAAATGATTAATATATCTAAAAGTAATTGAAAAAAAAAAAACAGATTCATCATATAAAAATGTTTCTTTAATAGTTTCAAAAGATTCATTAAAAACTAATGAAAAAGTTAATCTAGTTTAAAATGATGAAATATAAGTATCATCAAAAAAATTTAAGTGAAATTTAAAAAGAAAATTAAAGAAAAAATGAAAATGAATTGGAAAAATAGAAGAGTAGATTGTGAAAATTAAGTTTGACAAAAATAAGTTTGTTGAGAAATATTTTTCAAAAATTAATTTCATATGAGTAAAAGAAACTAAACAATCTAAGAATGAGTAAGAGAAACTAAATTGATAAGAAATGAATAAAAAGAAACTTAATTAATAAGAAATGAATAAAAGAAATTAAATTTATAAAAATGGGTAAAAGAAACTAAATTGATAAGAAGTGAGTAAATAGTTTAGAAATGAATAAAAAATTAAAATATTTAAGTAGGGTTATGTGAAAAATAAACCAAATTATTAAACTTTTACATTTTTTTTTTTGCATAAAACTCAAGAATAATCACATGAAAAAAGTCTTAATTTGAAAATTTATTTAAAAAACTTTAACAAGACAAGTTGAAAAACTATTGAACAAATCAACTAACTTTCTTTTTTTTATAAAATTAATAAATTATATAAATACATGATTATAAATTTAATTGAGGAATAATTTTAACCAATTTTTTAATTAAATTGTTTCATAAAAAATAATTACCTAAAAACTTTGATTTAAATTAGCAAAAACTTGCTTTCATTAAAAAAGATATTAAAAAATAAAAAAAAAGTTCCCAACACTAAAAAAAATTTACATATTGTTTTTGTTCAAAGTATTAAAATTCTAATAAAAACAAAAATTTAATAAAATGTATTTTAGTCTTTTAATTTTTGTTGAAGATGTTGTAAAAATTCATAATACGAAAATGATGATTCACTTCTATCATCAAATAAATATTGTAAAAACATATGTCTTATTCTACTATCCTCTCTGTTAAAAAAAAAAATAGCTAGTAACTTAAAAACTTTTAAAAAAAATTAACACTTACCTTATGATAAAGAAATGAGGTTTAAACGGTCTATTATCAAATAAAATTTTAAAAAAGTGTACTAAATTGATTGAAGTTGGATTGTCGTACTCAAGTACGGGCAAGAAAAATGTTGGTTTTAAGTCAATTTCTGTATTATCATGCGGATTTTTTTGTGAATTAGAATCTATCATTTCACCATCATCAGGTATTTGATTAAAACTAGAAACATCAAAAACATCTTTTAACCATTTTAAACTTATGTTTTTACATATATAAAGTATTATAACATCATGTGCATCTAAAACATAAGCTCCATTTGATTGTATATTAGCATAAGATAATTGCATAGGTACAGGCCATTCACCTGCTTCATAATTAATTTCATTATGTACAGCATATAAATCTGGATAAATATATGTTATTAAATAAGGCAAAGGTAAATTTTTCATCATCTCTAATGAATAAACTCTTTCATCTACTTTTGTTGATATGTTGACTCTGAAAGCAATCTGTTAAAATGAAAAATAAATTAATTTTAAGTTTTTAAATAAATTTATTTACATTTTTTAATAAAGCTGAAATGAACAATGGTATCATTATAGTTGCTTTTGAAGTTGTTAATCCTTTTACACATTCAACTGGGTTTAAATTTTTATAAGTCTGAAGAAGGTCTATAGCACAATTGATTAATGCCTCACGAGCTTCACCTAAATTTGATTGTAACGAACGTTCAGCAGCTAAAAAAATAATTTTATAATTAATTAAGATGAAACAATTATTTTAATAAAAAAATTACCCATTTTTACAACTAATCCAACAACAGCTTCTTGATCTGCGTTATTAATAACTTCATGAATTGTTGATACAACAGGAAAAGATACTGTATGAACTTTAATTCTTCTTTCTCCATCTGTACTTGTATATAATACTGCAGCTTGAAAACAAACATGACTAAAATCTTTTAACTCTTCATCAATTGATAACTGAACAGCATATCCTGAATCTGGATTACAATTTGGAAGAGCTAAAAGATCAACAGATCTAACAAAAAAGTTGCCAAAAAAGCTTTGAATACCAAAACCTTTAGTTTTTCTAATTCTTAAAACAGCTTCAAATCCTATACTTCTTGACAAATAATATTCAAAATCACTTTCAAATCTAGCTAAAACACGTCCAGGACTACATTGAATGTTATATCCATTATTGCCATAATAAAATATTGAACCCCCAGTTATTTTAGATATAGGACTTATAGAAGCAATGTCTGCAAAACTCGAACTTAAAATAAATATATCTACACCTATCTGAGTTTCAGAGCATTCTAAACCTAAGTTTTTATAAAAATCGGTAACTGGATTTAAAAGTGGAGTTAAAACTTGGGTATTATTTGAACTAACAGTTCTATTATTGACATCCTCTCTATTTTTTAAAACTGAACCACTTTTAGATGGACCAATATTTGGTAATGTTGCTTGAAATAATGTTATTCTTCCTCCAATACTTTCTAAAATTTTTTTGGACAAAGATAACGCAGAACCCATTGCAGAACCAGTATCAGAAGTATTTTCTTTTTTTAAATTGGGTAAAGTTGTAGTTAAAAATTGCTTTACAACTTCTTGATTTTCATGTAAATTGACTAAAATATCATTAAGACTAGGTATAAAAGGATCTGTAAGAAAAAATATAATTAAAAGTTAAAATTAATAAAAAATTTTTTAAAGAATACATACCTTCAATATCTGGCATTACCATATGCATTGGCTTATCACCATTTAATTGAAACAAATTAATATTTGAGTCAAAACCAATGAAACCAATCAATGTTCGAGTATCTCCAGGAATCGTGTCCAAGCATTCAAGTATAGTGTTAGCCATTATAGGTATGTAGCCTAAAGCATGTGCATAAATAGAGCAATCAAAAACAAATAAATATGCAGCAGATTGTGGTGGTCTAATCATATATTCAACAGAAGCAACATATTCGACTGATGCATGTGTTAATTCAGGCTGATTTAACGGATATTCCAAAAAGTTTCCAGTATTTGAATCAATTAAAAAATCGTCTGGTACTAATAAAAAGTTTTAGAAAAACTTAAACTAAAGTTTATGTTAACTTACAATCATTTAAACGAAGACATAAATTACATTGCCATCTTCTTTGATCCAAAATTCTGACATAAGGGTTAATGTAACTTCTGCAAGATCTGCATCTAACAATTGATCTATTAGAAATGACAGGAGTTTCCTAAGAAAATATGTTTTAGATTTAAATAAAATTTTAATTATTAAAAATTTTTACTTTATCTTTAAAAGGATGTAAAAGTAAACCTAAAGGCAATCTACTTTTCTGCAAAATCGATGCTGTTTCTGGTATTTTATTCAAAGTACATCTAATTACATCAGAACTGACATTATTGTATAAAACTTTTGCTTTTGATTTGACATTTTTATCAGAAAGAAGGTTAAAACCTTCTGTACCCATGGCATGATTAAAACCTTTATTTAGGGTTAAATTAGAAAAATTATTTGATAAATCATTTGTTTGATAAGCTTGTTGTTGGTTTGACTGATAATAATTTTGATTTTGATAAATTTGTTGCTGTTGATAGTTTGGTTGATAATTTTGCTGTTGAATGTTTTGTTGTTGATATTGCTGTTGTTGATAATTTACCTGTTGTGACTTATTAAATTGCGATAAATTATTTTGATCATAACTATTCGATTGTATACTACTGACTGAAGGATTTAATTGATTAGTTTGATAATTATCATTTTGATAAGCTTGTTGCTGATAATTAACTTGATTATAACTAGATTGTTGTAAATTTGAATTTTGTGGATATTGTTGGTTATAATTATATTGTTGATTATAATTTACTGTATTATAGTTTTGATTATCAATACTGGAATTATTTTCATTTTTATGAGGTTGTTTATCTTGTGTTTGACCATTTTCTGAATAACTATTTGAGTTGATATTTTGAGCTATAAATGCATGATGACTATTTAAATTTAAAAAAATTAAATTTCAATTAAAAAAAAAAATTAAAATTCTAGAAATACCTATAAGGGTTCATTTTTTTTTAAAAAACAAATTTAAAAATTTAAAAAGTTCTAAAAATTTATTTGAAAATCTTTTTCACCGATTAACTAGTGTGAGTTGTCTTAGTAAAAATGTAAACATAAATTAATAGAAAAAAGCTGCTGTGAAAATAGCTTGATGTTGATTATTTTATTTTATATATTTTTATAAACTTTCATCTTTTTACAATGCAATTTTAAATTTAAAACTCATTGAAATTTATTCAAAAACTAATTAATTTTGTTTTGGAAAACTCTTTTCTTTATCTACATAAGTATTCAAAAATCTTTAACAACTTAAAAAATTTAAAAATTATTTAGCTAGTTCCATCTATAAATAAATTGATTGAGTTTTTATTTAAAAGTATATTTTTAAGTTATTGAATTTTTAAACTTTTTTATTGAAGCTAGTTTAAAAAAAAACTCAATGATTATTTCAAACTTATTAAAAACAACAACCTTGAAAGCATGTTCAAGTAATTGTCACTTTCTTAAAAAATTTTGTACAAAAAATTCTTCCAAGAATACACATTTTGGTTTTGAAACTGTTACTCCAGAAGAGAAATTATTTAAAGGTAAAAATTATTTACTAATAAAATGTTCACTAAATAATTATAAGTTTAACAAAGTAATTATAAATTAAACTAAAAATTCAGTCAGCTAAACGAATTAAATTCCAATTTATTTATGATAAGTTCAAATAATTAACAAGTTTTATTATGATTCATTAATTCTAATTCAATAGCTTAATCATTTTTTTTATTTTGTAGTCAATGAAGTATTTTCTAAAGTTGCATCCAAATATGATATTATGAACGATGTTATGAGTTTAGGAATTCATAGATGTTGGAAAAAAGAATTCATAAATAAATTAGATCCATTACCAGGTACAAAATTACTTGATGTTGCTGGTGGTACTGGAGACATAACTTTTCAATTTATTGATAGTTTAATAAATAAATCACCTGATAAAATAGGTAAATTTGATCAAAATAAAAAGAAAAAAACTCAATTTATTTTTTTCTGTTTTAGCTGATTGTGAAATAACAGTTTTAGATTATAATGCTAATATGCTTAAAGTCGGACAAGAACGAAGCTCAAGTTTAGGTTATAATAATAAAGCTAAAATTAGTTGGATTGAAGGTGACGCTCAAAATTTACCTTTTGAAGATAATAGTTTTGATGCCTATACAATTGCTTTTGGCATAAGAAATGTAGTTGACATAAATAAAGCTTTACAAGAAAGTTATCGTGTTTTAAAGCCTGGAGGAATTTTTATGTGCTTAGAATTCTCTAGAATCAATAATCCTTTATTAGAAAAGTAAGTTTGCTAATATTTTGAAAAAAATTTTAAAATAATTTTCTTATTAGACCTTATGATTGGTATTCATTTAATGTGATACCTGTACTTGGAGAAATAATTGCAGGAGATTTTCAATCATATAAATATTTAGTAGAGAGTATAAGAAAATTTCCTGATCAAAATAGTTTCAAAAACTTAATTGAAGAAAATGGTTTTAATTTTGTAGAATATAAAAATTTAACTTTTGGTGTTGCTTGTATACACACAGGTTTTAAAACCTAAATAATTGTTGTCACTTGAAATTTTAAAAAATAAAAAATGTTTATTCAAAACTTCTAAATTAAAAACTAAATTGTTTTTTATTATGTCGAGGTTATTTTTACAGAAAAAAATCACCGTTTTTTATATTAAACATTTTCAAAGTTTAATCTTAGTCTACAAATTTACATTTTAAAATTGAAGATTTTGTTTAAAAATTTCTTCTATCAAATTAAGTATTCAAGCTTATTAAAAAATAGGTGAAAATATTTTTTTAATTGATTAAAAAGATATATAACATCAAAAATTTAACCAGATTTAAATAAAAGTATAGCCACTTGGCCTAAGTAAAAGTAAATAAAATGTTTTGTTTCATGAGTAACATAAGAACCAAAGTTACGACCGACAATACAATGCCAAGTTGGTCCATAATTACGATCAAATTCTTTTTTAATATAAGCAGAGATATCTTTTTCAATATTATATTTAGCAATAGCTTGGATAGCTGTATTTATTGCTTCATCTTGCATATCTTCACTCATGTCTACATTTTTTACAACAGCTTTTTTGTCACCCATTTTTAAAATTTTACCTAAACTTTAATTCTAAAAATCTTTTGAAAAATAAAAAAATTTGATTAATAAACAAATTAAAATTAAAATTAACACTTACAACTTATTCAAATTTTTTATATAAATAAAGATTTTATTTTGATAAAATAAGAAAAAAAAGAAACAACTTTTCTAAGAAGCAACGATCAATTGGCAACCGAAAAGTTTAATAAGACATTTAAATTTATATATTTTTGTTTTGCTCTTTTCTTATTGGCTGAAAATTATTTTCTCTAACAAACTAAACTGTTGCGCAGTCTTAAACATTGAAGCTTAGCCGGAAAAAAGTATATGTAAAAACAAATTAGCGCCAAAATAAATTTATAAATAAAACTATTTTTGAGTAACTTTAGTATGAAAGTATGAAATAATTGAAAATAAAAAGAATATTAAAAAAGAAATTTTTATAAAACACTTAAATATTAAAAAAAAATATAATTTTCAAAGCTGGCGCATTATTTAAATTCTAAAAAAGTTTTTATTAAATACATTAAATTAAATTAATATCAAATTAATTTTAGTGAAAATAAAAATCAAATAAAAAATAAATTGGTTTCTATTTTTATTATTTTAAGTTTTAATATTTTTGTACTAGAGAAATCTCAAAGTTTAATCGTATAAACTAATAAAGACATTTTTTTTGTAATAAACTTGTGCTATAAATTTTTGTGTTGTTCAATAAATAATAAAATAAGTTAATAAATAGTTCACCTAATATAAATATTCTAAGGCTAAAAATATATCAATAAAAATACATTTTCTTATAAACAAAATTTTCTAGACTAATTATTTTAACTTATTTCCAATTTTCGAATGTTTCTAAGCTCAGTTTTATTAGTTTACTTATAAATTTCAACTAATTATAATTTATTATAATTTTTCTCAAAATAATTTATCTTAAAATTAATTTGAATATTAAAGATTTTCTTATGAAGTTAGTTACTTTTAATATTTAGCTTTCAAATAATTAAAAAAACAAAGTTTAACAAGTTTTAATTAACATTCAAATTCTTATGATAAAAAATTTGATATCTTTTTTTCAAATTAATTTCTCTTCTGAATATTCAGAACATTCTTTAGCCTTTTTTAATGCGATTAACTTTTTTTTTGAATCAAAGTCACATTATTAAAAATATAAATGAATCTTCTATAAACCAGAACAGGAATATTGATTAGAATATTAAACAGAATCAATAAAATGATCAAAAAGCTTAAGCTTATTCAACTTTATAAAACTATTTTTTCAAAATTTTAATTTAAATTTTTAATTTTTTTTTCGGAAAAAAAGTTCATTTTTAAAATGCCATCTAGTTTTTGAAAAAAAAAATTTAGTAAAACCTACTTTAAAATTTTGTTTATGTTTTTAATAAAACACATTTATAAACAACTCTCAGCATCTTTTAATTTATCTACATTATCAAAGATTAATTTTTAGTTTAGATTAAATAATTCGTTTTAATATTCAATTATAATTCTTGTTTTAATGTTCTGACAAATGAAAAATGTTTCTTTTTCAGAACATCAATCATATCCTGTAAAATAATTAATTTGTTTTTTAATATCAAATATTAATTTTCAATATGATGAACTCTATTTTTTTTAAGATTCTTTTTTTTCTTTTTGTTTTCTCTATTTCAACTTATTGGATGTTTTATTTAGGTAAAGAAGCAACCAAAATTTTACAAAGGTAATTTTTATATAAAACTTTGAAAATAATTTTATCCAAAAACTTGTTTTTAATTTAGTGAAGCAGTTAAATTAGAAAATGAAAATTTAAAATTTCCATCAGATTTAGAAGAATTAAAAAAATTATCTATACTATTAAAAGAAAATTACACAAAACATTATCGTTTCATATTTATTCTATTTTCATCAGCTTATTTATATAAACAAGCATTTGCAATTCCAGGTTCTGTATTTTTGGTAAGTAAAATAATTTTATTGTTTTTTGGCTTAAATGTTTTTGTTTAGAATTTATTAGCTGGTTCATTATTTGGTTTATGTTATGGTTTAATAATTTGTTGCACTTTATGTACTTTTGGTGCATTAAGTTGTTTTTTTTTGTCAAAATTCTGTGGAGAAATATTAGTGAAAAAATTTTTCCCTTTAAAATTAATTGAAATTCGTAAAATAACAGAAAAACAAAATAGTTATTCTTTATTTAGTTATTTACTTTCTATAAGATTATTTCCTGTTACCCCTAATTGGCTAATTAACATAATATGTCCATTAGTAGGAGTACCATGGTATCTATTCGCTTTAAGCGTTTATATTGGTAAGTTTTTTTTCAAATTAATTCTCTTTTAAACCTAAAATTCAAATAAAATTATAATTTCATTTATTTGTTTGATTTACAGGTTTGATACCTTATATTTATTTATGTGTTCAAACAGGGGAAATTTTAACTGAGTTGACATCTACAAACGATTTATTTTCTTTAAGCATCATTTTTAAATCAAGTTTAATTGCGTTTTTAGCACTTTCACCAACATTATATACAAAGTTTTTTTCCAAAAAAAAAATTTCAAAAAAAAATAAATAAATTTAATTTTACTAAGTTAATTAATTGACCTAAACATATCTTTTTTAATAACTTAAGTCAAAAAAATTAATAAAATATTTTGTTTAAAAATTTTTATAAAAACTATTTTATAGATCTGATTTGGAAACACGTTTTTAGTATTCTTTCAGTTATTTTGAGAAATTAAAGATGTTTTTTTAAAGCTTTTTTTTAAACATCATTGTTCAAATAAATTAACAAGCTTAACAAAAAATATTAAAACTTTAAATGAATTTTTTTTTATTTATCTTTCATATATATTCATGTCAAATTTAAAAAATTGAAAATTATTTTGAAATGAATAGTTTTTTTTCAAATTAATTTTATCGTTTCAATTTTATCATTTCAATTTTATCATTTCAATTTTATCGTTTCAATTGAACTTGAATTTTTTATTAAGCTAAATTTAAATTTTACCTTTAATTTTGAACATTTAAAAAAAAAATTTTTTTAATCTTCAAACCGTTCAGTTCAACGTAATAAAATTTTTAATTTGACGTGATTTTTGATAAATTTGTTTCTATTTTTTGATTAATTTACTTTTTGATAATTTAATTCTTATTTTATTTTAGGTTATTTTTTGATAAATTAATTCCTATTTAAACAAGCTTTTTGGTTGTTTTATTTCTATTTTTATAAACTTTTTAATAATTATGTTCTTGTTTATATTTTTCATATTCAAAACAAACTTATATTCAATTAACTTCAAAATTTTCGAAAAATTTCAACTTTTTTTGATATACTATAATTTTAAATTTTTTTTTGACAATAATAAGATAAGAAAAAAACAAATAGACTTTTTATATTTTTTTTTTTAAAAACAAATCTGTTACTGCTCAGGTAAAATTAGAAATTTATCAAACATAGGAATCTTGAATATTAAAAGCTTATGTTAAACCATGTGTGAATAAAAAAATATTTTTAGCTTCATTTTTGTAACATAATATAAAATTATTTATAAAATATAATGATAAAACTTAGCATTTCATATTTTATCATTACACCTAAACTTATAAAAACTTATTGAATTTTCCTTTTTTTTTTTTAAAGTTGATTTAAGTTTCACTCAATTTTGTTTAGATGTAAAAAACGAAAAATTTTACTCAAATTTCAATAATTCATAAGTTTCAATAAAATCTAATTTGATCATTTCATTATTTTGAGAAAGATTATTTTATTTAATTTTAGAAATTTTTTTCATCAAAATTCAATTTAACAAAATTAAGAATTTATGTCAAATTTTTTTGCGTGTTTCTAACAAATGCTTAAAATCAATTTTAAATAAAATTATCATTTAAGTTTTTGAGCTTCATTTACAGTAAAAAATAATCTTGTCAAATAAAAAAAAACTTAAGGAAATATTTACAATTTGACATTTCAATAAGCTTTGTTGTCTAAAAGATTTATGTAAAAGCCTAAAACGAATTTTTTTCTTAAGATTTTTTCTTATAAAACCACGTTCTAGCTATTAAATATAATTTTCTCAGTGTTTTTGTTTGTTTTTATGAATTTTTATCAATATTAATTTTTTATTTCCGGTTTGTAATTATGATTTCTACTGACAGCAATAATCAAGTTTAATTACTTTTTTATAGACTAAAATAATTCAAACAATAATATTTTAATAATAGCTAAACGTGATTTTCTTTTTAAATAAAAATTTGTTTTTAAAGCTCAATTTTCTATTTAAAAAAATTTCAACCATATTGCACATTATAAGCCTCTTTACGTAAAGAACTTTTCATTACCTTACAACGGCACATAATAATGTATTTAAAAGCTCTTCTAAAATCTTGATGAAAAGTTACATAAATAATTGGATTTAACATTGAATTCATGTAGCCTAACCACAATGTTATAGATGATGCCCAATCCGGTATACGTTCTGAAATAAATGGTCTTACTAATGCTAAAATGAAAAAAGGTAGCCAACAAAAAATGAAAGCACACATTATAACACCTAAAGTAATACTTGCTTTACGTTCACGTAACATTGAGTGATTAACTTTTTTATTACAGTTTTGATTATTGATTTGAAGGACACAATTAGAACTCATGTTTTTATATTTATTATTTAATCGTTTAGGCTTATCATTTTTTTCATCTTTTAATGATTCCTTTGATTCAAGATTACCATTTTTGCTCATTGAATCGGTAGTAACACAATCGTTAAAAATAGTCTTTTCATTTATTTCATTGTCAATTACTATATTTGTATTAAATTTGTTTTTATCATTCAAGTTATTATTATTACAGCTTACAACTAATTCATTTAAGCATTTTTCACACAATTCATTTATAATATTTGAAGAACCAAAAACTTCGTGAGATACTAATAACTGGCTAGTGTTTGAATTATTTTGAACTAATAAGTTTTTTGGAGTTCGGTTCCTAGATTTTTTACTTATTGTTTCCTTTTTTTTATTTTCTTTATTTGTTTTTGAATCATCTAAGTTTTCAATCTCTGACAAAGATTTATTTTTGTTTATATTTTTCAAAAGTTTATTCTCAGGTGGTTTCGAAATATAACTTTCATTATCGGTATAGGTATTAATTTTAAAATTTTCTTTACTACTAGAGTTTTCTATAGAGCAATCAGCTATTAAATTTTCTAACTGTTGTTTACATGATATACAATTTTTAGAATCAAAATTTTTGTTTTCTTTAGTTGCATTCTTTTTAAAACTTTTAATTTTATTAATAAAATTGATACTGTTCATTTCATATTGCTGTTCAGTAGGATGAGCTTCAATTAAGCTTTTTTTAAGAGCTAATTTTTTTTTATTTTTTTTAACCGAATTAAGATTAGATTTAACAACACTATTACATTGAGATTTGTGTTCAGCTTCAATTACTTTTTTAGCAGCAACATAAATTTTATAATAAAGTACTAACATAACAAATAAAGGTATATAAAATGCACCTGTAATAAAAATTTATTTCAATAAAAATCACATGTTATTAAGAAGTAAACTATTAAAAAACTATACCTAAAGTAGCATATAACTGATAACCAAAATTATTACAATATTCACAAATTGGTTGTTCAACAGTTCCATGTTCATTACCTAAAACAAGTAATGGTGGTAAACAAATGAATGCACTTAACAACCAAACGATTGAAATTAAAAACAATGACCGCGAATTACGACGTTCAACAGCATAAGTGAAAGGCCTTGTTATTGTTAGATACCTAAAAAGAAAAAAACTCAATAAAATAACATAAAAATGAAACTGGCTAGATGATTGATTATAAATATATTATATTTGTTAAAATCAATTACCAAAACTAATTTCGAAATAAACTGAAAAAGATCGAAATAATATAAAATTATAACAATCGCTCTAAATCGATAAAACTATAAATAAACTAAAATCAACTATAAGACTTTTTTTTTTAAGTTTTTAAAACACTAAAACATAAAAATACATTTACCTGTCAATACATATTACGCATAAATGTAAAATCGATGCAGTACAGCAAACAACATCTAAGCCTAACCAAATGTCACAAATTAAATCACCTATACCATTTTTTTAAAAGTAAAGAAAACAATTAATGAAAAATTTATAAAAAAGTTTTCTAACATACCAAGTAACCATGTAGGATGTAATTCGCTAAATAAAGCTATAGGCATTACAAGTAAAGCAACACCAAGATCACTTAATGCTAATGAAATAAGTAAATAATTTGATGGGTGACGTAGTTTTCGAAAGTAGATAGGGGACAAACATACTAAAGTATTACCAATAATCGTTATTATTATAACCAAAGCTAAAGAAATTCTTAAAATATTTTGTAAGGCTTTAATTTGTTTAAAAAAAAAAAATTAATTACAATTAGTAAACTTATTTATAACTTATATTAATTTTATAAATTAGAATTTTTGAACTTTTTATAAAAAAATTCTAAGTAAACGAATAACTAATTAAATTCAATTTTTAATGTAAAAAAAAGTTTAGAATAATCAAACATCGTTTTTAATTAAAATCTAAACACTATTTTATAAAAAGTTTTATAAACTTTTTATTTTAGTTTGTTTAAACAAATTTTTTTTTATTTAGCTAAAACTCATTACAAATTTTTTTGTTTTAAAATTAAAAAATTTTTTTAGTCTTACCTGGAGATAAAAAAGAATTTTCATTAAATGTACTGTTATTACCCAAAAAACCTGTGCCATTAAATGATGAATTATTATTAGCATAGACTATTGAATGTAAACCAAGTTTAGTATGATGTCTATCAACTTGTAAAAATGATGATAAACTAGTATATAATTCAACTTCTGTTTCTTGTAAAGTTTGATTTTCTATAGATATTGGTGTTGTTGAATAATATTCATAAATCAAATAAAAATTATTTTTAGTTTTTGGCTTGTCAATTTCAAATTGATTAGAATCAATTTGAGTTTGATTAATTTTTTTTGAATTATATCCTTTCTTTTCATTAATTGAATCAAAAGTTTCAATGCCTTTTTTTGTTTCATTTAATTTTCTATTTTTATAATTTGATCTTGAATAGCAAAATAAACATTTTATAGGAATGTTATCATTAGAATATTCACTTTTTGGCACATAAGTTTCTTCTATTTTTACATTTGAAAAATCATTTGAATTATCTTTAACCCAAATTTTATTGCCAAACAAAAAATTCCTATTTAGCTCAATTTTATAATCATCTAAACTAGATAATTTTGCAAGGCTATTCTTATTATTAAGATTTAAATTATTCTCTTTATTATAATTTACATTTTTCAAATTACGTTTTATTGAATTTTGAGTTTTAGGCGAGCTTAATGATTTGGAAAAAAATGAAGATTTTGTAGTAGATGAAGTATAATGATTGTAAGATACTGTTTTAGTGAAAAGCGGATTTGGAGTAGATTCGAAAGATTTAGAATTTAGTTCTTCTTGAGCTAATTGATGTTCATCAAATAGAAGTAATGGTAAAATAGAAGAAGCTGTATCGTCATATTTTTTTTTCTTTTTTTTTTTATTTGGAAAATAATAGTTAAATTGATTTGTTTTTTTTTCGTTTGGCATATTTAAACTTCGTGAAACATTAAACGGTGAATTAGATGTATATGTATTGATATGTTTTGAACCAGCTTTTGGTTTCATTGTATATTTTTGTGTAGGTGAGTATTTGTATACAATATTAGAATCAGTCAATTTATCCTTAAAAGTTGTTAAATAAAATTTTTCTGAAAAATTTTCTTGATTATTGGCACTTGCGGTAGTTCTATAGGACGGTAAATAATCATGGTAATTAAGTTTATAAGCTTTTGTCGTAGTTCTTTTATACCTAAAAGCTCTTAAATTTTTTAAAGTCGACAATTGCTGCTTATCATTTTTTGTTAAATTTTTAATAACTTCCTTCTGACCAAAAGTGAAATTTTTTTGTCCAAAATTTATATTTTTTACTTTTTCAGCTAAATTTTTAACCTTTTTGAAGTAAATTTGATTTTGTGAAATAGTTTCATTTACTTTTTCCAAAGCCTTAAGATCAACAAAATTTTTTAATGATATGTTTTCATTGTTTGTAGATAAGATTTCTTTAGATACTTTTTTAGATTTTAAAGAACTTTCGATTGAATTATTGTGAAGTACTAAATTTTTATTAAAAAAACTTTTTTTTAAAGACTCATTATCTTCTTTTAAACTTAAATTACAATTTGACAAAGTAAAATAAAACACCAACAAAAAGATAGCAACAACATTTTTAAATGCCAAAATCTTATAAAAGGACATTTAGGCTAAATTATTTTTTACCGAAAACTAACCATCAAGCCAAATATTGTATGAATAACTTTTTTGACTGTTAATAAATTTAGCTTTAATGCATAAAGTGAAAAAAAAAGTTTACCGCAAGACAATTACTCAAAAGCAAAAACTTTGAAAATCTCTAAATCTTAAACCATTTTGATTTAAACAATTTTTCTTTTTTTTTTCTTCAAAATACCTTTTAAAACCTTCAGTTTTATAAATTTAGTTTAAATATTTCACTTTTTAAAACTTTAGTATCAAACTTTAAATTGCTTTAAATTTTAAATTGTTTCAAACTAATTGTCTTACACATAGAGAAAAAAAAAAGGAACATTTGAAGTTATAACTGTTTCATCGTTAAAATTAATACAACTGAAAAATCTTTGAATAGTAAAACTAAAGTTTTTTTTCTATTTAAGAATTCAAAAAAACCATAGATAATGACTAAATTTTAAAATTTGCATCAATTTTCTTGAAAATTTTTTTAAATTAAAAACCTAAAAAAAAGTTAAATTTAATTAAAGTTGATAATCATGTATAAATTAAAATATAAATTAAAGATAAATAATTAAGATTAAAATATACTTCTAGATGAAAAAATCTGATGACTTTTAATAGTTTTTAATGGAAATCATAAGAAAACTTATATTCGAAAATTGTTCTAAACTAAATTTATTAGAAAAATGAAAAAAAATTTAAATTTTGCTGATAAAATATCAACATTTTTTAGAAAATTTTTTTTCATAAAAACTTTTTTTTTCAAATAACAGATGTTAAGAATATACCTAATCAAAAAGAGAATTTTTTTTTTAAAAAATACTTTCAAAGATAAATCAAAATTTAAAAAAAAATTCTAAAAAAAAAGACAAAATTTTTGAGAAAATCAATAAAAATAAAGATTATTTAATCATTTAAACAAGCTTTAACAAGTTTTTAAAAAACTTAAAGAAAAAGTTTATCAAAATTTTTTTTGAAAAAAAATCGAGTTTGACCTTAATTATAAAATTATCACAGATTTTTATTAACTGGAATTTTCAGTAAATTTTAAAAATTCAAACCATAAATTTTTAAAAATTTAAATTTAATAACATTTTTTAGTAGTAAAAGTTTCATCATCAATCAAATAATTTACGCTTAAAAAAGTTTGAGAGTTTGTTAAAATTAAGAAAAATTAAAATTTAGAAAACTAATTTTTTAATTGAATGTTCAATCAATTGTAAACTTTTTTTATTAAATTTTTATAACTCAAAAATTAATCATGAAAAAGTTTTAGTAAAATCGAATTTGGATGATTGCAGATAATTTGAGAATTGATTTTTAGATAAAAAAAAAAGATCATGAAATTTCGGGATGTTTTTAAATAAATTAGTTTTTAATTAGACTAAGACTTTAGTCACTAATTTAGCGAAAAACTTCTTAATAAAATTAAAAATTTAGGGAACTTAAAAAAACGAAAATAAGTAAAAACTTATCAAAATACACATCAATCATTTAGTAAAAAGGAAAATTTATTACCAATAAAGTAAAGAAAAAAAAAGTCAAAAGCCATGAAATTTAATTGAAAGTTAGATTTTTTATTTGAATTGAAAACTAATTTTATAAATTAGTCTGTTTTTTATTGAATGAAAACTATAAATCTATTGAAAACATAAAGCTGTGAACTTTTTTATAAAAAAAACATATTTTAAAATAAAGCAATTTTCTTAAAACTATAATTATAAAAAGCATAAATAATTTACGATTGTAGTTGTACTTTTAATAAAAAAATATTCATTAATATTCATTTAAGCTGAATGAAATAGTTTAAATCAAATTTAAGCTATCTACATTTGTAATTATAATTAGCATAACATAACTTATTTGTAAAAAATTAAAAAAGATTATTCTTGTTTAAAAGTTCATAAAAAAATAGTTACAAATTTAAACATCTTTTATAATATAATTTTCAGCTATTAGTTTTTATTAGTTTTTTTGTTAAGTTTTTATCATTCTGTTATCATCAAAAAAATAAATTAATTTTCGAAATGTTTTTTGGAAACATTAAAAAGCATAAATCAAAAAATAGATAAATTAGTGACTATAAAAACTATTTAACTTCAAAAAGAGATTAGATTAATTAAAATAATTATTTTAATAAACAAACTTTAAACATTTGAAATAATTAGCTAAAATACTTTTAAATTATTAAACAACAATTCAATCAAAGTCTAAATTAATCTTAATAATAAAATTTTAAAACTAATTATTACAAACTTCATAATGATTAATTATGGTTAATAAATATTGAAACCTAATTATTAAATAATAATTTTATTCGATAGTTGTATCAAAAAAAAAGTTTCAAATAAGTTTAAATAAGGCTTAAACCATTTTAAACATAAAAAAATTTTAACCAAACAAATTTTTTAATCAAATAAATTTTTCAACCAAACAAATTTTTTAACTAAATAAAGTTTTAAACTAAATAAAGTTTTAAACTAAATAAAGTTTTAAACTTGATAAACTTTTTAACTTAATAAACTTTTTAACTTAATATAGCTTTTAACTTAATATTCTAAGTTAATATAGTTTTGATATAATTTTTGACTTTGAAAACGATAAAATTTTTAATAATATTTTGGTAAAGTATTATAAAGTTGATAGAATAGAATTTTTAAATTAAAAAAAAATGTAAACTAAAAAATTTAATGATAGATATTTGTTTAAAAATCAAGAAAGATCTGACGTAATTATACTGATGAAATTATGATAAAGAAATTGAAGAAACTAATCTTTTAAAGCTATACTGTTGAAAATTTTTTAAAATTATATAGCTGTTAAAATTAGAAAATTATGATGACAAAGTAAAATTATATTTGTTTTCAATTTAGTTTAAACATTTATTTTAAATATTTTTATATAAAAAAGCTAAAGGCTATTTTCAAATTCTAATAAAACAAAAATATTTAAAAACTAATTCGGTTAAATTTTCAAACAAAAAATATTAAAAAATAAAGTTCAATTTTAAAGTTATCATTTTTAAATTGATACATAAGATTTTATTTACTTATTATTTTTTCAAAAAATATTCTATAGTTCTCAATATTACCTAAGGCAATTATTTTAAAATAAATTTTCATAATGAAAAGAAATTTTTTTATTAAAACTTATTTCATTTTATATTAAAAAATGTTTGCTAGAGTTAAAACTTAGTCAAGTTTTTTCATAAAATCAAAACTATTAAATTTCTGAAAAAAATAAAAAAAATTTCAGAATAATTTTTATGTTTAAAAATAGATCATTTTAATATACTATCAAATCAAATGCACTGTTACTTAAATTTTGAAAAAAAAGAATTTTTAACCTTTTTAAGATTTCTTTTATTTAAATTTTTGTAAAATTTAAAAAAAATTTTTTTCTTTTTATTATTCTAAAAACTATTCAACTTTTATTATTTAAAATAACTATCTAATTTTTATTATATCAAATAACTTTATTATATAAAATAACTAAATTTCTATGTTCCAAATTTCTTTAAAAATTTTTACAAACTCTAAGAATTTAATAAAATTTGAAAAAAATTTTTTTTAATAATTTAACTAAATATATTTTCAAATCATTAATAAAAGTTGAATAGTTCTAATGTAAACAAAAAATAATTTTTCATCTTTTATTGTAGTTAACATTTTTAAAATTTAATTCAGTAAATACAAAACTTCTAAATACAAAACTTCTAAATACAAAACTACTAAATACAAAATCTCTAAGCATAAAAATCTCTAAAATTCAAAATCTCTAAAATTCAAAATCTCTAAAATTCAAATTCTCTAAAATTCAAATTCTCTAAAATTCAAAATCTCTAAAATACAAAAATTTTAAAATACAAAAACTTTAAAATACAAAAACTTTAAAATACAAAAACTTTAAAATACAAAAAAAACTTTTAAATAAAAAATTGCTAAATACAATAATTTCTAAATAAAAAACTGCTAAATTCAAAAATCTCTAAATAAAAAACTTCTTAATATAAAAACATGAAAAATACAAAAATCTCTAAATATAAAAGTCTCCAAATTGAATTTTTCATTAAAATTCAGAAAAATTTCAATTCTGTAAAAAACATTAAATTTTTAAATTAATAATTAACTATCTAAATTAGATGAGTAATTTTTAAAAAGTTTTTTCAAGTCTTTTCTAATTATAAAAAGAAAATATTTGTAATGAAAATATTTTAATAGAAAAATTCAAATAAAATCATATAAATTAAACAAGTTTCTTTAATGAAACGAAGAATTATTAAAATAGGAAGTTATTAAAAAAAATTCCCTTAAAACAAAAAAACCTAAGAACAAAAAATTATAAAACAAACAAAAAATTCTAAAACAAAAATTTCAAAAAAATGTAAAGAAGATAAATTGTAAAATTTGAAATATTTTTATTTTTTATTTTAAAAAGAACTTGTGAATTTAGTAGAAAAATCTAAGCTTTCTAAATTTGAAAAAAAAATTTTTTCTTTAAA
The DNA here is from genome assembly GCA_034509755.1 of Anisodus tanguticus. Classification (NCBI taxonomy): domain Eukaryota; kingdom Viridiplantae; phylum Streptophyta; class Magnoliopsida; order Solanales; family Solanaceae; genus Anisodus; species Anisodus tanguticus. Next base: position 89,288 of record JAVYJV010000060.1, on the reverse strand, counting down.
ACTTAATTATAAAAAAAAAAAATTCTTTATCAAAAGATCTATTGTATCAACTTTCTAGAAAATTTTTATCCTATAATTCTAAAATTTTATATTAAAATTTAAAAATATTTTAAATAATAAGCCTTTAAATTTTTGAAACTTATTTGGGAATTTATGTGTTCTCAAAACTTTGATACATAAAAAATATTTTTTTTCAATTTTAAAATTCTTGTGAAACGTTTCAAGTGGAAATAGCTGATATTTTAAATTACTAGTTTTATTTAATTCCGAATTAGCATAAATTTTATTTTTCAAAATAATCACAAATTAAAAAATTAATAACCATAACTAATAGCTTTAAGTTATGAAAATTTTTCAAATATAGGCTTTTGAAAAGGTTTAATAAAGTTATATTAAAAAAGTAAATAATGCATATGGTCATAATTTTTGCTGTTAAAACATTAAAAAAACATCTTTTTTTTGTCACAACAAAAAAATTAAAAAATACTTTTCTACAATGTTACTAAAAAAAAAAGTTTGAAAAAAAAAGTTTGAAAAAAAAAGTTGAAGCTAATTAAAATTGAAATTTTTTGAATAATTGAATTTTTATCAAAACTATTAAGTTCATTTTAAAATCTTGAACTATTACAATGATATATTTAAAAAGCTTTAAATTTTTTTTACAAAGAACCTTAAAATATAGAAAATTTTATAAAATATTCATTAAAAGTTTTTGGGTAAAAACATTTAAAAAAAACTTAAAAAAAAAGTAAAAAAAATTATTCAAACTCCATCAAAAATATTAAAACATTAAAAAAAATTCAAAATAGTTGACAAAAAGTTTCAGTTTTAGTAAAAATATAAATTTGAAATTACTACAAATTAAGTTTAGAAAATTTTTTGGATATTAAGATTTAATTCAATTTAGAATTGTTGAATTATTAATTTAATGATTAAATTTTAATTTCAAACTGTCAAATTTTCTAAAACGTTTTCTTAATTTAATTAAATTAAAGATATTCCTTTCAAAAAAATTTAAATTAATTTTATTAAATTAAATCAAATTAAATTTAAGAAAAACTGATTTTAGTAAGAAAAGTAAACTTCAATTTAAAATATTCTTGTTTTAAAAATTAAGAAAACTTAATAAATCAAATATTTTTATTAAAAAGTAATTTTTTTCACAAAAAAAAATGAAAGTCTGCAAAAAAAAGGATTTTTTAAAAATTCATAAGAAAAGGTTTTCAAAAAATTTATTAAAAAGCTTTTATAAAATTTTGATAGAAAATTTAAAAAAAAGATGAAAATAAAATTTATCAATAAATTTTTAACAAAAAAAAAACAAAACTTTTCATAAAAAACAGTTTTCGTATAAAAAAAGTTTGAAAAAAATGAATAAAAGTGATAATTTATAAGTAAAAAAAAGTATAAAATTTGAAACAATACTTCATAAAAAAGTTTGTCAAAAATTTTTTCTAAAAAGATAAATATGAAATTTATGTTGAACCTGATTTAAGTTATTTAAAAAAAAAAGATAAACAAATAATAAAAACAAGTAAAAAAATGCTTACACTTAAAAAAAGTTATAAAGCTTGATAACCTAAGAGCCAAAATGATACAATTTATAATTTTAATAAAAAAACTATATAGTCAGGTACATCAATTTAACAAGACAAAAATTTTTTTATAAAATATATTTTTACAATTTCAATGAACTTTTAACTAGAAATTGAATAAAAAAAATCAATGAGATTCTTGAAAATAATTAATTTTTTTTTTATTTCAGATCACTAGAAATACCATTAAGCTAATTAAAAAATAGAAAATTATCTTTTTTCAAGAAAAAAAAATTTCATAGAAACTCTAATAAGCTTATAAATGAGTCTTATAAAAATGACATTTAGAGTAATTAAAACATTTTTATTGATTATTTTTGTTTTTTTCAACTATTTAGCAGAAATTTTAAATCTAAAACTGATTATTAATTGAAATAACAATAAGTTTTCTTTTTTAGATTTTTGGTCACGTTTTTTTTTTAGTTTTAAATTAACAAGTTGTATTTTTTAGCATATAGTTTCGAAAGTAACAGTAGTTAAATAAGAAATTTTTTGATCTAGTAGGCAAAAAAAGTTTTATTAACAATTTCATTTATAAAAATTAATTAACTTGAAAATCTTGAAGAAAAATTCTTTTGTCTAATTTTAAGAAAAATTTAGACAACATCGATTTTAAAGTTTGTTTTTTCTTTTTAAATAATGATTTATTTGAATAATGAGTATTCTAAAAAGGAAAGAAAAAACTTTATTTAACATTTCAGAATCCATTACTGAATAATTGCAGAATTTTTTTTTGTCTAATGAATTCATTTCTTAAGCAACTAAAAGAAATAAAAAACAAAAATAAAAATTGATTACCAAGAGAAAAAAATTCAAATATACAATTTGAGTAAAGAAAAAAAAATTTAAAACTTTAAATTCATACAAAATTATAATTATAAAAATTGTTAGCTTGATGATGAAATGAAAAAATCAAAAAATATTTAGGATAAAAAACTAAAACTTTGAAAACACCCAAAATTGAAATAGTAAAAAGATTGAAACTATTTGAATTATTTAGATTATACCTTTAAAAAGGATAAAAAAAATTTTAATCAAAAAAAATTTATAAAAAAACCTAATAAAAAACATTTGATTGTTTTATAAAAAAAAATCAAGTTTAAAAAAATTTCTTGTAAAAAAAGTTTCATTGAAGTAAACATAACTGATTATCACTTGGTTAATTGAACATCAAAGAAGATCAAAACGATAAAATATTAAAAAAAAATTAAAAGACTAATCAAAAATAATTGAAGTTCAGATATAAGTTTTATCTAAAATAAAAGTTAAAGCATTTGTAAAAAAAAATAAATCCTATTTTAAGCTTTTAAATTTACCAGAGTTAAAGAAATTTAATTTTCTTATAAATTATTATAAAAAATTACAAAAACTTAAAATAGATGAAAGATCAAAAATTTGTTCTCCAAAAAAAGAAATTATTTTAATAAATGTCTTTCACTTGACATAATTAATTTCCAAGTAAAATTATTTTAAACGTAATGTAGTGATTAACAAAAGTTTAAACAAACTTTTGAATTTTTTCATCAAAAAAAAATTTTAATTGGTTTTACGAATGAAACGTATAACTAATTAATTATTATAAAATAAGAAAGTAATTTTTTTTTTTGAAATAAATGTATTAATGTTAAAAAGATTCAAACTAATTTGATGAGAAAATGATTTTACTTAAAGCGGAAAAGCTGTTTTATAATATTTTCTTTTGGTAATTGAAAACTTCCGGCAATCTTTTACATTTTATATGCTGAAAATTGAAATAGGAAAATTATTTTTTACTAAAGAAAATAATTTTTTTTTTCAAAATATTAAGATACAAAAGTTTTTTTTTTACAATGTAAAGGCTTGAATATCAAATGATTCTATATGGTAGAAAAAAAAGAAAATATCGAAGAAAATTTTTTTGTTGACAGTTTGAAGTTTTGATATTTTGTCTTTAGAAACTTTAAAAAATACTTTTCATTAAACATTTAAACTTTTTTTGATTCATTTCGGCAAAAAAAATTATAAAGGTTTTAAGGAAAAAAAAAGTTTCATCAAGAATGAAAAATATGAAACTAAATTAATATGTTCAAACTAATACATAAAAAAATATAAAAATTGTTTTACAGCATTGTCAAACAACTGACCACTAGAGAAATTTTATTAACAACTATTTTTAGTAGAAAAAAAATGCTCAAAATGCATTATCAAAATAACTTAATTGAAAAGATAAATAGATTTTTCTTTTATTTCATTTTTTTAAAACAAGTTAATGAAAATTAAAAAAACTTTTCAATCTTCAGAGATCTAAATTCATAAATTCATTTGTGGAAACAAATTTCATATTCTCATTTTAATTAAATAATTAATAAATTCTGTCTCAAAATGTCAAATAAATGTATTTTCAAAAAAAAGAGAAAATTTATTTACAAAGAAATTAAAGATAATATAAAAGGAAACAAGTATTCAAATTTTAAATCTTTAAAAACAAAAAGTGATTTGAAAATTTTTTTTTTCTTCTTAAATCACTCAAGATCGATAAGAAGAATATTTTTTTATCAAATATATTTACAACTGTTTTTATCTGCGCCTGACTTGATATAAATTTTTGTTTTTTTTTTTTTAAAATCATTTTACCATTAAAATATTTTAAGTTAAATTTCTAAAGATAAAAAATTAGATCTAGCGTAAACATAAAATTAAATTCAGTAAATTATTTTTTAACACAAACCTTAGACAATTAATCTCTGTTTAATTTTTGATACAGACTTATAAAAACAAATGATGGTTACAATCTAATCTAATTTCTTTTTAAAAAAAAGTTTCAATTAAACAAAGCTATATTTAATAAGTTTAAAATTTTGTCTTCAATTAACTAGTATTAAAAAAACATAATGAACTTTTTGGTTTAGTGAAAAAAATTCAATAAAAACTCTTGAGTAAATAAATTGAGAAGATTTAATCTCTTTTGAATAAAAAAAAAATTAGACATTCTATAACTATATTATAAACCTAGAATTAATGTTAAAAAAGTTTTTCAAAAATCAATTTATCAAAATCAGTTTTTTGACATTTAATTTACCTAGAATCCTATTAAAAAAGTTTTAAAAAAAAAATTTTAAAAAACTTTAAAAAAAGTTGTTCTTAATTTTTAAAAAAGAAACTTGAAACTTTATTTAATATTTATTTACTTTATATTTATAAAACGGTACTGTTAGATTAGTATCAAATTTAAAAAATTTCAATGTTTTCATAAAACTGAGAAGTATTATTATTAATGATCAATAATAGTAAATAATTTTATTGAAGTTTTAAGTGTCAATTTAATGAATTAAAGTCTAAAGAAGAGAATATATGAAGAAGAGAATATTTAAAGAAGAGAATAATTGTAGAAGAGAATATCTAAAGAAGAGAATATCTGTAAAAGAAAAAATCTAAAGAAGAAAATATCTGTAAAAGAAAATGCAGATTAAAGATTTAAAATTGAGTTTAAAATATTCTGCATTATAATTAATAATTAAAATATTCAAAATTAGAAAAACAAAATTTATCTAGATTTTAAAAGATTAATGATAAACAATATAATGAGAATAAATTAAAAAATCAAATTCAGATTTAAACAGAATTTTTTTATAAGCCAAAAAAAGTTTAACTAAAAAAAGGAAAAATTCTTTAAAAAAAACAATGTTATTGAAAATTAAAAACATAAAAAGTTTGTCAAATAGATTGATTAAAAATTTGTGAATAAAAAAAGCATATTAAACAATTTAAAAAGATCTGAACAAAAAAAAATGTCAAAACTTTAAAAAGAATTGTTTAAAGAAAATTAAACAACAAAAGAATAATCTTAAAGAAGAAAAATTTTTTGAGAACAAAGAAAAAAATTATGAAAATTATTACCCAAATAAGAAAATTTTTAATGGATTTTCTCTTCATTTTAATAAATTTAAATTTTTATTTAAGCAACACGTTTAAAATAAATTATTTTTTAAAACCATCAAGTGAATTAATTTGAAGAAATTAAGTTGTATAAAATTTATTCAAAAAGTAAATTTAAAGAGTCTAGGTTTACAAAGTCTAATTCTATTTTTGAACAAAATTATAACTTATTCATTAAACTCTTAAAAATTTAAAGAATTTTTTTAAAATAATCATGATTTATAGTAATAAAAATTGAAGCTTATAAATTTTTGTTTGATAAATTAATTTCAAATTCTTTTATAACTTGTTAATAATAGTAAACGTTGATTTAAATTAAAAATCAATATAGAAATTAAAGAGAAGTTTTAAAGAGAAAGAAATAAAAGAGAAAGAAATTAAAGAGAGAAATTAAAGAGAGAAATTAAAGAGAGAAATTTTAGAGAGAAATTTTAGAGAGAAATTTTAGAGAAAAATTTTAGAGAAAAATTTTAGAGAAAAAAATTTAAATTATTAAAAGCCTTTTTCGAACTATTAAAATTTTAATTATTCTACTCATAAGAATTCATAAAATAAACACATTTTTTTTCAATTAATATTTTTTTAATGAAAAACTCTTATTCAAATTTCTTTAGAAAAATTAAGCCTTTTAATATTCAACTGAAACAGTTTTGCATAACTTTTTTCCTATGTTTTTATAATTAAAAGTTTTCTAAACTGAATTTCAATTTAAATAACATTTTTTAAAAGTTCAACTTTTTTTTTATAAATAAAATTATTTTTCAACAAAAACAATCAATTTAAAAGATAAAATTTATATGAAAATAGAAATATATAATGAACTTGAAAATTGTTGTTCTAAAAAAAACAATTTAAAAACTTTTTTTGAATTATAAACCAGATTTTATAACTTGCTAAAAAAGAATTGTTTAAAAGTTTTAAAACTTTAAAATGCTTTTAATTGAAAACGATTTTAGAGAAAATGATTCTAAAATTAATTTCAAAAATTTTTGATGAATTATAACTATCAAAGCTTTTTAAATTTTTTTTTAAAAACATAAGATAATTAAAGTTATAAGAGAGGAAAAGAATGGAAAAAAATAAAAACTCATATTTATTTTTAACTAACACCTGTAATGAAAACAAAAATAATTTCTAAACATAAATCAAAAAGCGTTGAAAAAAGTCAATTAAATGTCTAGTAGGCAATAAACATTAAATAATAAAATCATTAAAAAACAGTTTATAAAGTTTAGCTAGGAAAGTAAATTTAAAAAAAACTCGATTTCAAATAGAGAATTATAATATTTAATTTTTTGAAATATTGAAAACTGGTCAATTTTAAATGAAAATTTGAAATAAACAAAAATTTATCATAATAAATTTAAAGGAATAAAAAGACAAAAAATATTCAAAGCATTAACTTAAACCGGAAATTAAAACATTAAAAAGTTAAAATAATTTTAGGAATTGTCAACATAATTCAAAGTAACAAAAAAAAGTCAAAATAAAACTCAATAAAACTATGATAATAAATTTCTTATTTTTACCTACTATATGAGTTTTAAATTTTTTTTTTTTTTTAGAAAAAAATTTAAAATTAAATTCTAAAGAAAAATTTAAAATTAGTTTCTTTGTTCAAAATTTGATAGATAATAACAAAAAATTTAGCCAATTTATATAAAAATGAGTAAACTAGGTTTATCTCAATTAAATCAAAAACTATAAAGTTTATGAAAATAAATTCAAATTTTCCTAAACATAAATATATTTAGAAAATTTTGAATAGAAAATCAAATAATAGAAATTTACAACTTTCAAAGAAATTTAGAATAATTATCCTTATATTTGATTATAATTTTTAAATTATTTTAAATTATTGAACTTACCTTTAATAAAATCCATACTTCTTATAATTATTTTCTTCAAATTTGTTATGAAAAATTAAAAAAAAAACCGATAAAAAACAATTAAGTAACACATTTGCAACAATGTTTTCTTTTAAAAACACTTGTTTCAGTGATTCTGATAAAAATAGAAAATTAATTTTAACTAATAATTTTTAATAAACGTATTTAAACTTTTAGAAAAAAATTTTCAATAAGAAAATTAAAATTCTTTTTTCTAAATTCTAAAACACCTTTTAAAAAAATATAGATTACAAAAAAGAATTTCTTTTTTTCGTTCAAAAATAGAAACAAGTAACACAGTTTTTTTTAATAAAAGAAATTAAACGCTGCTTTCAAAATACTAGAAAAAATTAACACAATATTACATAAACTAAGAAATTGAAAATAATTAAAAAAATTTTTTTTATAAAATAATTACATAGCAAAAATCACTTTGTATTATATAATTTGAATAATCATCTCACTTATTTCTAAAACATTAATATGTATACATTGTTTTAAATGAAAAAATTTTCTTTTGATTAATTATAAAAAATTTATGTAAAAAACATATAAGAACTTAAAATAGAAAAAAAAATTTAAGAAAACTATTTCCTTTATCTAGTTTAGATAGCTTTTACATTTCAAAAAATTTAGAAAACCTTTGCAATTTTACTTTTTATAAAGCCTTTTACATTGAAGCAAAACTGAGTTTTTAAGACTTAACATTTCTACATTTTAGAAAAGCATTTTATTTAAAAAACCTTTTTATTTAAAAATTATGAAAAATTTTCCATTTAAAATTTGAAAAAGTCTTTTTGTTTTATAATTTAAAATAATCTTTATGATTCGGAAAATTTTCTTTAAAATTCAAAAAAAAAATATTTTTAATTTAAAAAAAGATATTTTTGAAATGGAAAAAAATGAGTTTTAAAGCAAAAAAACATTTTAAACTTAGAAAAAAATTTAGAAAACCTTATTTTAAAAACTAAGTTTAAAATTTTGTAGAAAAATTTTCTCTTTTTCAAATACAACAAATCAACATTTTATTATTAAAACAAATCGACATTTTTTTCTTTCATTAAATTTTTTTCAAATTAAAAGTAGCTGTTTAAACATAATTATTTTATAATTTGAATAAGACTAAACATGATCATTATGTAAGATAAAATCAAAAAATTCTTTCTTCAAAGAATTTTTATTAAATTAAAATTCAATAAAATGGTTTTTTTTTAGTTCTATTAATTAATTTTTTATCATAAAAAGTCAAAAATAATTCAAACTACAAGACTAATTTAATTAACTTTCAAAAAAGATTATTACAATTTTATTACAAAAATTTTAAAATATTTAACCTTCTATAAAATAGGTAAAACAAGTTAAAAGATGTATAAACTTAAAATTACTAAGTACTTTTTATGTGATTTTTTAATGAGAATAAGTTAAATCAAATTAAAAATTAATTTTTTTACGATTTTTGACTTAATTAATTTTTTTTAAACAATCAATATACTAAAAATAGAAATTTAATCAATTAAATTAACGTTTAATTAAATTAGAAACTCTATTTGATAAACTGATAAACAAAAATTAAATACCTTTTAAAGTTTTTTAAAATAAGAAAAGCACCAAATAATTTGTTACAAAAAAAAATAAATAAAAAGAGGAAAACTTAAAAAGTCTTTATTAACTTAAAATCACTAATTTAAAAGAAAAAAAAACTTTGCATCAAAAACAGAAAGAAGCAACTAAAGCTTTTTAAACACCACAATAAACTGACATGTGGCTTTGCTTTTAACATTTCTAAATATTATAATAATTTTAATGAAAAAAAAAAATAGGCGGTCTAAAGGGCGTAGATCAAGTGAATCAATAAAAATATTAGAATTTAGAAAGAGTTGTTATAAAAAAATAAGTTTATAAAAAAAGGTGGAACTTAATATAAATAGCTTTTTATTAATAGAAAAAAAATAGCCTTTTTTAATCAATTTTTAGTGTTAAAAAAAATTTAATCTTTAGAAACACTTTTCTCTGTATTTAATCACAAAAGTATTAAAATTGGTTTTTTAAATAAAAAAAATAAGTTTATTTTATACAAACCGGAAATGAAATTGAGTGCTTTATTATAGTTAAACTTTTGTAAATATTATTTGAAATTTTTGTATAGATCAATCCAAATTTATTTTTAATTAATTCAAATTAACTTTCTAACTATTAATTAATTCAAACTTATTTACACAATGAAATAATTAAAAAAAAGTTATTCTCATTATAAAATCTAATTATTAAATAATTTAAATTCAATTTAATTATAATCAAGTTGACAATTTTTGAATAATTGATACTTAGGCTTTAAAAAATGTGATTTCACAGATTTTTTAAATTAAAACTAAACAATTTTTCAAAAGCTTAGTTTTTCATTTAAAACAAATTTTTTTATGCAAACCATAATAAAGTTTATGATAATAAAAAGATTAAAACATCATTAGAAAGAAAAAATTATTAATCTTTTATTCATGAAACATCTCAATTAAAATAATTTGTTTCTAATTAAAAAACTATCAAAGTCAGAAAAAGATTTGTTTATTTTTTTTGTCTCTTTTTTAAAAGAATTATTCAACCGGAAGTACCAAATTTAAGTAAAGAAAAAAAAATTTTAAGTTTGAATTTAAAAACTTTTTTCTAAATTTATTTTATCGTTTAAACATTCTACGAAACAATTCCCTAAATGTATACTTTGTGTATATTTTACTTAATTTTTGTTTATAAAACTTAAACCAACAATAATTCGTGATTAGAATTTAATAGATAAAGCATCTTAAATTAAAAAGCCAAAAATTAATAAAATTCTCTTAAAAAATAATGAATCTTTTGATTCATTGAAATCAATATAAGTATTTTCGAAATTTGTTTAAATAAATAAAAAACATTTCGATAAGAAATGACTGGACAAAAGAATTTAAGATTATAGTAAGAAAATTATAAAAAGTCTATGAGAAGCTGATTCAATAAAATTTAGTTGTGTTGATTAAAAAAATAGTGGACATTGTTTTTTTTATTTAGAAAAATTTTTTTATTGAGTTCAATCAAAATACAATTTAAGAAAAGAAAAATTTTTCAAATGAAATCAAATTATTTTTTTTAAAATGAGAATTAATAAAAAGTTATCATTCAAAAACTTAATAAAAATGAATGTCAAATATGTCAAAAATTATAAAAAAAAAATAAATTAATAGCTCCATTGAATAATCTTAATTTTTTTGGTAAAAAAAGTTTTCAAAAAAAAGTTTTCAAAAAAAAGTTTTCAAAAAAAAGTTTTCAAAAAAAAGTTTTCAAAAAAAAATTTTCAAAAAAAAGTTTTCAAAAAAAAGTTTTCAAAAAAAAATTTTCAAAAAAAAGTTTTCAAAAAGAATAATAATAAAAGAATATCAAAAAAAAAAAAATTTTTTTGTATGAAATCTAAAATTTGAAACTAAGTTTATAATTGAACCATAAAAAAACTTTAACATAAAAAACCAAATAATCATGACCTAAACACAAAAACTTAAGTATATAATTCAACTAGAAAAAATCTGAGTATTAAGACAGTTAATAGATTTTCTATCAAAATGATTATAAACTAAACTAAAAATGAACTAAAAATTATTGATAAAAAATTGTCAAAGTAAATATATTAAAAAGAAAATCTGATTATGAAAAAGAAAACCAAATTATTAAAAACAAACTCTAATTATTAACTAGTTTCAATAAGATTTAACTAAAAGTTCAAAAAAATTAAGATAACTTTGAATAACTAAAATTATGAAAATTGTATGAAGTTATACAAAATTGAATATTAAAAAGTTTTCAGAAAATTCAATAAAAAGAAAAAATTAGTAGCAAATTTAATAAAAGAAAAATTTATAGAAAATTCAGTAAAATTATTAGAAAAAATAAAGCCCGAATTTTAAAAAGAAAATCAATTAACTAAAAACTTACAAAAAATCATAAAAACTTAAAACAAAATCAAATTATAAAAACTTTAAATTAAACTTAAGAAAAAAATTATCATTATATAAGTAATAAACTATTCAAAAAAAAAGTTTCTTAAATCAATTACTTGAACTTTGTTGATGGTTAAATAAAATTATTAGCTTTTTGAGGTAAAGTTAGAAAAATTTAATTTAAAAAGTTCAAACAATTGAAAAACAAACAACCATAAAACAAAATAATAAAATAAACCATAAAATTTCACCTAAAAACAAAATGTCTTTAACATTTAAATTAATATTTTCTAAAATGCTTAAGAGTAATAAATTTGAATTTGAAGAAATTTTAACAAAAGAAATTTTATTAAACTTGAAATTCAATTTAAAATATTTTAATAAATTTTTAAGTTGATTCTAAATTTTGATGAACATTTTTAATATAAAAGATTAAATCAAAAAATTTTTAAGAAAACATTTGAATGATGTGTTGAAATTCTTTGAATTAAATTCTGTAAATATAAATTTATTATAAAATTAGTAAAACAAATAACGTTTTAAAAGCTAATTTTAAGAAAAAAAGTTATTTTAGTTAAACTTTATAAAACTTATTTAAATAAAATTTAACTATTTGACATTAAAACAAAAGAATTAAAAGATGAATCTTTGAAAATAAAAGAAAAATCTATGAAATGAAAAAACCTATGAAAGAGTTTAGGAAAAGGAATCTATAAAATGAAGAACCTATGTAACAAGAGTATATGAAATAGATAAAAAGAGTCTATGAAACTATGAATCTGTGAATATATGAATTTGTAAATATATGAAATTATGAATATATGAAACTACAAATCTATGAATCTATGAATCTATGAATCTATGAATCTAAAAATCTATGAATCTATGAATCTAAAAATCTATGAATCTACAAATCTATGAATCTACAACTAAAAGATTCTACAAACTTTTGAATCTAAAAATTTTGGAAATGAAATAAAAAAAAAATAATTGAAATTAAAAAACTAAACAATAAAGTCTCATTAGAAAATTTAAAAATAATGATATATAGAAGCCATGAAAATTAATGAAAATAAAAAAATCCATGAAATCTATGAATATGAAAATCTATTAAAATAAATTTGGTGTTTAAACAAAGAATTTAGAAAGAGAAAATAAAGTTAAGAAGTTAAGAGAAAAGATTATTAGAAATTAAAAGATAAAAAAAAGTTTCAAGTTTAAGAGAATACGAAATAATTTTTGATTATAAAGTTCTTAATTTTAAGTAAATTTTAAAAAATCTTGATTATGCCAAACGCAGATAAAATTAGAATGAAAAAAAGTTAAATAAAAATTGAATCTAAAATTAGTTTTTATCGAATTTACACAATATTTTAATTTAAAAAAAAAACTATTTAAAACTCTGGTTAAATTAAAAAACTTTCTCTTCTTTTAATTAAACATGTTCATGTAACCAAAAAAAATAAAACAATTTTCAATAAATTTAGGTGATCTTCAAATGCTAAAAACTTTTTTATTTAAAAGAAACTCTGTAAAAAGGTGAAATTAATTATAAAAAATTTGTTTTTAGGTTAATAAAATTTTTCGATTAATTTTAGTCTTATTTTTAAGTTTACTAAATTATTTTTGATTTTTATCTCTATAAAAATTAGGGATTTTTTGTGAAAAGTTTTCCGATTTAATTTTAAAGCTTATTTAATAAATTCAAAGCTTAATTTTTAAATTATTTTCAACTTTTTTCTATATTCTAATGAACCAAGTGATTTTAAAAATTGAAAAACTTTTTTTTTGAAAATTATATTAAAGTTCATTTAAAAAATTTAAAGTAAATTTGAAAAAAAATTGAAAAACTAATTTGAATAGAGTTGAAAGGTTATTAGAATTGTTGAAAAATGCAAAGTAAATAAAAAAATTAATTTTGACTTTCAATTTAATTTGCTTAAAAAAAGAGTATTAATTAGTTTTTTAAAATTAATTTTAATCTTTTATTTATAAAAACTAGTCATGTATAAATTTAAACTCATCAATGAAAACAAAATAAGAAATTATTTAAATTTGACCCTAAATTTGGAAAAACTTTTTTGTAACATGTTTTTGAATTTATATTAAAATTATTTCAATAAAACAAATTTAAATTTGTATAGAAAAATAATTCACTAAGATGTTTTAAAACTTTTTCGTATTCAAATTTAAAATCATTAAAAATAATTAATTAGAGAAAAATTAGATTTTAATTAGCTTTCTTTTTTAGATTAGATAAAATAATATCCCTATTCAAAAAATTTTTTTACTTTCAACAAATTCTATTCAGGCTTTTTCTCAACAATTTTTTTTACCTAATTTTATTTTTTTGTGAACCTAAATATAGTATTCGATTTCCTATTAAATTTTTTTCGATAAAATAATTTTTCTATTTGTTTATAACTATTTTACCTCAATAACAATTACCTTCAAAACTAAATATAAGTAGAAAAAATTTTTAGTTAAAAATATTTATTTTCAAATTTAGCGCTTTCAAATTTTTGAATTTTCAAATGTTTGTTTTGTTTTTTTATCTAGTTGCATAATTGATTTCAAAATAACTTTATATTATGAGTCGTCATTATAATTTAAGTCTTATTTTATCACAGATGAAGGATTTTTTTTTGTTCAATAACTATCAATTATTGATTTAAGAACTAAATAAAATGAATGTTTTGCCATTTATTGTTATTTTTCAATATTTTGTTTTTGTAAATAAAAAATCTTTCAACTGTCTTCAAAGTTACTTAGGTATTTATATTTATTTTTTCATAAAAACTTAATTTAATTAAAATTTTAATTAGCAATTCCTGAATATTCACAAGTTACCTTATTAAAAAAAATTCAATTAAAAAATACTTTTGATGAATCAGATTTGATTTATAAGGTAAATTAAAACTTTTTCTTTTAAAAACAAAACTAAGATTTTTTTCTTTTTAAGAATTACATATTCGAAATAACTATATTTTTAAAGTTAATATCAACAAAATTTATAGAAAATCAAAAAACGAATTCATCTCTTCCTAATACAAATAATCTTTACAATAATTTATCAATATTTGATTTGAATATAGATTTCAGTAATATTTTAGTAAATAAAACAAAAGTATCAAATTACCCCGTAATTAAATACAAACCAAAAAAGTTAGTTGTTTATAAAAATTTTTTAGAAGAAATAAAAAACAAATTAGCTAATTTAAGAAAATTGAATTATAAACTAAATAAAACAATTGAAATTATTTCACAAAATTATTCTTTAGAAAATAAATTCATAGAAGAGAAAATTGAAGATTATTTTAATTTAAGTTTAGTGATAACAGAATTAACACCTGTACTTAATAATTATTCATTGAATGAGTCTTTAGCTTTCACATTTAACATGGAAAAAAATAGTTTGATTGATGAAAATAAATTAAAAGATTTTTGTCAAATTAACGAGTTAGAAAATTTTTTTGCAAATAATAATGAGCTTTTATCAATAAACTTTGATGATAAAACTATGAATAATAGAGTATTAGTATTTATAATTATAATTTTGTTATCAATAATTTTATACTCATTCTACTTATATGCGAAAGTTAAAAAAAAATTAAAAAATACTATCTGTAATTTACAAAAAGAAAATTTTAATTTAACCTACAGTTTAAAGAAGTTGAAACAATATTATGAGAAAACTTTTAATCAAGAAAAACTTAATTTCAATAATAGTTTGAATGAAACTTTGAGAGAAAATTATGATTTAAAAAACAATGAATTAATTGATTTAAAAAAAGAGTTCAGTTTAATTAAAAAAGAGCTAGAAAAAAAGAAAAATGAAATTGAGTTTAGTAATGAAAAAAACAAAAGCTTAAGAATTGAACTAAGAGAATTAGAAGAAGAAATTGAAATTTTCAAGAAAAAAATTACAGTGAATATAAAAAGGATCAATAATTTAACAAATGAAAACAACAAAAGTAAAGAATTAATTTTAGAAAAAGAAAATCTAATAGAATCATTAAAAAACAAAAATGAAAATTTATTGAACGAAATTAAGTTTTTAAAACAAGAAATTAAATCTAAAGATGATTTATTAAAACAATCAATCGATTATAAAACTTTAAATAAATTAGAATCAGATAAAAACAATTTAGAAGTTGAATTAGAGAAAAAAAATCAAATCATCAATTCTAGTTTTGATGAGTTAGAAAACTTGAAAATCAAATTAAAAGGTGTAGAAGAACAAAATTTAATTTATAAAAAAGATTATGAATCTAAAAATAAATTTTCTAATAGATATTTAAAAGAAAAAGAAGAAGAATATGAATTTAGAGAAAAAGAATTAATTTTAGAAAAAGAAAAACTTGAAAACAGTTTAGAAAAAATAGAAAAAAAATATTTAGAAAAATTAAAAGAAAATGAAAATTTAATAGAAAAATTAAATTTAATTGAAGTAGAAAATAAAAATTTAATAGAAAAATTAAATTTGATTGAAATTGAAAATAAAAACTCAGTAGGAAAATTAAATTCATCTCTAATCAATAATGATTTCAAACTTTTACCTCCTGAATTACCCAAAATTTTTAAAGAAAGTTTCAACATGTTAAATAATAGCTCATCATCATCTAATGTATACTCATTTTCTAATTATAATTACCCTGACACACGGAGCTTAGCGAATTCATCTTGTTCTGACCATAATCGTAGTTTAAATGAAGCATATTGTTTCAATAAAAATAAATCATTAAGTGATCATTCAACAAATTCACAAACTAAAGAAAATAACACTATCAATTAAATAACTTCATTAATTTATAAATATTTTTGTTTAAAATTTAAAAATTTTATACATTTTGTTAAATTTTTTCTTATATTTTAATAAACTCAATTAAATTTAAAAAAAAAGTATCTAAAGAATTTCAAAACTTAGACTAGATTAAAAAATAACTACTAATCAATTGAAACTGAGCTATAAATATATTTTTCTAAAATATAAAAGTGAATTTTTCTAAATCAATTCTGTTGTTTGATTGGTTTAAAAAATTATTCATCAGAGACAATAAATTAAAAGAAAAATTATTTTCAATTAAATAGAATTTTTTTAATCTATTGAATAGAAAAAAAATTTTCATTTTAAAATAGAATTTTCTAATTAAATGAAAGTTTGAAAATTCAAACAGTTGTTTTTAAAATACGCATGCTCAAAAATTCGCACATTTTATTTGTTTTCTTTTTTTTTTAATTTTTATAAACTTTAAAATGTTTAATAATTTAACTTATAAACATAGTTTACCATTTTTAAATTCATGTGAAAATATAATTAAAAGAAAATTTCTTAATTCAAATTATTGTAGTTTTAATAAATTATCAACTATTTTAAATGAACAAGATGTAAAAGGATCTGAGGTGTTTTTAAACACCTATGTTGATTCAATACAAAATTATAAAAAAAGTAATAAGAATAATTATTTTTTCATTTTTAATTCATCTGAAAAAAAAGTTAAGATGCCAAAAGAATTAAAATGTAAAAGTCATAATTATTTACAAACGAATAAGTATAAAGTGTGCCTTGCTAATTTGAATGGTTCAGATGAGTTGATAAGTAATTTATTTTTTAAAAAAAAAAAAAGTAAAAGTCTGGAACATTTTTATACAAAAAGTCCATTTATAAAATCAGATTTTGTGGTTTTTGATGAATCGAAAGAAATAAATTTTGATACGTTTAAACCAAGTGTATTAAATATAGACAAATTAAAAGGTTGTAAATCAAAAGAAGAACAAATAGATATAATTTTAAAACATTTTTCTGTGACAGAATTAGAGAAAAAAATTAAGTTTACACTAATAAATTATATTGAAGAAAAAATTTGTCAGGGTATATTTGAAAATTTTGAAATAATTCCTTTTGGTTCTTCATTTACCGGTCTTGGTGTAGGTTATCAAGATTTAGATTTAGTGTTAACACCTAAAATAAATATTTTTAACTCAGTTGAAGATTTAAATGAATTTAAAAATTTTACGTTTTTGTACAAAAAAATAAATGATGAAATACAAGTTAAAAAACTTTGTTTAAGTTGCTTAAGTAGCTTTTTGAAACTTTTACCTGGATTAGAAGTAGATTTAAATATATTTAGAGCTTTAATTCCAATAATAAAATTTAATAGTCCTCTTGTAAATATAGAAATGGATCTTTCAATAAATTTTGATCTTAAAAAAAATGGAGGTGTTTTAATGAGTCAAGCATTATATTCTTACTGCAATCATTTTCCAATTCTTAAAAAATTATCTTTATATTTAAGATTATGGAGTAAAAAAAATAGAGTTTGTTCAACTCAGCCATCAAAAAAATTGAAAAATTTTACATTTTTAATGCTAATGATTAATTTTTTACAAAATAGAGAAAACCCAATTTTGCCTTCTATAAAAACCATATTAACAGAAAAAGATGATCAGAAGTTTTCACAATACTATGAAAACAATAAAAATGCAAAATTTGATGAAATTATCACTGAATTTTTCGACTTTATAATTAAACTAGATTTTTCAAACTTTGGTATTGATGTTTATAATGGAAGTTTAACTAGAAATTTCAAAAAATATCCAATGTTCTTAAAAAATCCATTTGATTTAGTCAAAATAAATATGACAGATAATGTAGATATGGACACAGTATATGAATTAAAAAGAACAGTTAAGATTGGTAAAAAAAATTTTGATCATCAAGATTTGAGTGATTTGATAAAAAATGATAACTTTCTCAAAATTAATCTGTCAGATTTTAAATAATTTTAAATTTATTTTAAAACCTGTAAATTCTATTTTTATTAATAAATTTAAAATTTAAATAAATTAATATAATTCCAGAGGGTTTATAATATAAAAGTTTTGTTTTAATAAGTATTTACATCTTAAATGCATCTTCTTCTAAAAAATTGTTAAAACTAGAAAGTATTTTTTTTAAAATACAAAAATATAAAAAAATCAATAAATATTAACAAAAGTTTGATTAGTCTGAGAATAACCATATCCATTTTTATAATTTTTTGGATAGTCTTTAATTCCATTCATATATCCGTTTGTTTTCACAACATTACGAGTTAATAAATTGTCATATTCTAGATTTCCATTAGGTTTATTGACAATTAATGGAAGTTTATTAGCTTTATTTTGATCGTATTTGACTTTATTATAATACAAAACACCAAAAACTGCCATACTCATTCCAACTAAATTAGTTGCTGAAATAGGATTTTTTAAAGTAATCAATGATGAAATAATTATTGAAATACGCTTGGTGCAATTAGTAACACTATAAGTTAATGGTGTAACCATTGATAAGATTGTAAATGCTATTATATTTTGTAAATAATTACAAAAACCATCTAAAAATAGAAATAAATAAACATTTGAAGGCACCGGGTTTGTTTTGAATTGAGAAATAATTGTTATAAAATCAAAATAAAACCAAACGGGTAAAAATAACAAAAGTGAATATTTAGATAAAATGTATAATAAAGATAGATGATGAAGGGTAGGTATTTCTTTGAGAACTTTTTTTGAAAAAATATTCATTAATGAAAATATAAATATTGAGACTATAGCTGAAATAAGACCAATAAGATCAAAACTAAGCTCACTGACTGTCGCTATTATAACTCCAAGTACAATTGGTATTAGTGAAAAATAAATCTGCAGAAAAAAAATATTTTAATTAAATTATTTTTTTTATATATAAGTATAATTTACATCTAAAGTTTGTTTTTCTCCTAATAGTATTCTAGAAAGGAATACAACAAATAATGGCATCATTGATTTTACTATTTATTTAGTTTCGAATACCATGTGTTGATTAATTTGCGTAGTTCAATTTATAATTTTTGTTGAAATAATCATCAAACAATTTTTTAATTAAATGTTTTAATTACCAAGTTAAATAAATTCATTAGAACCAAATTTTTATCACAATTAAAAAAAAATAAATATTAATTTAAATTAAAACATTTATCAAAATTAATTTTTATATATTGAATTCGTGTTAAATATTATAATTTTTTTTAATTTACGTTTTTAATCATAAAAATATATTACCTGTATGAGAATAGCTTACTGGTACTTTCCATAAAGAAATATGAGAAGAAACGGATGATAAAAATTTAGCAAATGCTAAAGGTATTATCATTTTTAAATAATAGCGTTTACCAAGTTTGAGGTCTAAACTACTTACTCTCAAATACCTTAATGTTGGTTTTAAATAAATATAAATAGAACTTAATTGTATCATAGTTACTGTAATAGGATAAGAAAAAATAGTCAATGTCACTTTACCAATAATATTATTGATAGAAGATACAGCAAACCATAATACACAAAGTATCACTACTTTGGTAATTATACGTTTATTCTCGTCTCTAGAAATCATTTTTTTTTCTTCTTCTTAAAATATGGTTCCTTTAAATGAAAATAAATATTGCAATTTTGAAAAACTAAATTTTTTTTCTGATAAATTTATTGAAGTTTTGAGGTTTTTAGAAAAAATATTGAGCATTTCATTTCATTTTGTTTTTTTAAAAGAATAATTTGAAAAGTAGTTTAGTTTATGACCATAATTATTAATAAATCTAAATTCAAAATCAAAATTAACCGTTGAGCTTATGAATTATCACTTCATTTTTATTATTCAAAATTTTTTCTTCAATTTTATTTAGAATACGATTAACATAATTAAAACAAAAATTTTTTCAAAACTTTGGTTTGATTGAATTTACATTTTCATTTGAGTTTTGGTTATCTTAATTCAAAAAATCGATACTATAAACACTATCCAGTTTCAAAAACAAATATTTTCTTTTTTGAAGTTCACTTACTATTTTCTCTTTTTTTTTTTAAAGGTTTCTGATATTTAATCACAAAAAAAATTTTTCTAATTATTTTGAATAAAAAAATTTGAAGAAATTAAAATTTAATTAAAAACGTTTAAAAAGAGAAAGCTTAAATATGTTTCAAGGTAAGTAAGCAAAAACAAATTTCAATTAAAAACTAAAAAATAAATTTTCCTAAACTTTATCAATATTGATAGATGATGATTTCATTTAAAGATTATTCAACTATTTTCATAAATAATTATAAAAAAACTAAAAATATAATTTTGAAAACACTAGGCCGGTGTAAAAGAAATTAAGTAAAAAAAAAAGAAAAAAATTTAGAAATAAAAATTTAGAAAAAAAATTTTTTAAATTCTTCACTACATTATTAACAATTTTCAATCAAGAAATATAAAAAAATGATTTAAATTTGTAGAAATTAAATTTAAGCCATTTAAAATGATGTAATAAATTCTTGAATTTGTTGACTTGGCAAAAGTTTGATTTGATTTATCGAAAAGCTCAACAAAATTTAAACTTCTACGTTCGAGTGCGCATAGAAAATATATTTATTAATAGATGGTGCTTAAACCATTGTTTAAACAAAAAATTTTGTCTGAATAAGAAAACTATTTTCTTCTAAATCTCTGTTTATACATTGGAAAAAATTTAAAAAAATGAAAAAAATAAAAAATTTTTAATCAAATATTAATTATAGATAATCAAAATAAGAATCCACTGATTAAAAATACATAATTTTCTTTTTTTTTAAAATCTAAATTTAAAGTAATAAGTTTACTCAATAGAGGACGTTTGAAAATTAATGACATAAATATCCGGTACTATTAAGTTCTTAAAAATAAATAGCTCTAATTAAAATTACTCGTAAAGTTTAAAATAAATCCCAATTTACTTCAATAAATCTAATTAATTATTTTCCCTACTTAAAAGACTGAATTTTCTTTATAATTTTTTTCTTTTTCCTTATGAAATGAAGCAATAATATTTAGTTTTTTAATATTCAAATAACATACCAATTATCTGATAACTTAATTATCAAAAAATTTTTCTACACTTAGCTAAACTTATATAATCAGTTTAAGAAAAATAAAAAGCGATAAAAAATTAACTAACATTTTTCTGAAATCATTAAAAATGTCTAAAAGATAATTTTTCTTTTGATAAGTTTCAGATTAGAAAATGAATGACTGAAAAAATAATAAAATTTTTTTGTAATTAAAATTCGTAATTGATAATAAATTTACAAAAAATTCAATAAGTTATTAATCAAAAATATTTGTAACTAGACTAGTTAATTGACAAATAAAATTTTTTAAAATGATTTCAAATTTATAAAGACATATATGACTCCATCCCACTTTTATGCATTTGAATCTTTTGATTGAAACACGAGCTTAAATAAAATAAAATTTAATTTTATCATTTATTCAAAACGTGATGAATTTTTTTTAACATAAATTTCAAATTTTTTTCTCTCATTTCAATTATAATCTTAAAATATAAACAATCATCATTTAAAATAAAAAATCATCTCCAATAAAATTTTTTTGTGAATATTTTATTGTTAAAAATTTTTCTAAATTCAGTTATTCTTCATTAAAAAGTAAGTAAACTTAATTAAAAATTTCATTTTAAAATCAATAGAAAATCTTTTAAATTAAAATCAATAGAAATTTAAAAGAATTTAGAAAAATAGAAAATTTAAAAGAGTTTAGAAAAATAGAAAATTTAAACAAACTTAGAAAAATAGAAAATTTGGTTTAACTAGAAAATAGAAAAATTTAAGTGAAATTGATAAAACTAAAAGAAAATTAAAAATAGAAAAATCAATAAGTATAGTCTGAATTATAATAAAAATTTAAATAATTAACTTAAATAGAAAGTCTTAGTTTTAATTTAAGTGAAAAGATTTTTTAAAAAAAGAAAATTTAAACTCCAAATTTTTAAAAAATATTTTTCAATATTTACACTATTGTCGCTAAGAAGCGGTTGCTATGATTTTAACTTCCCCATACTTCCCTACTAAAACGTTGCTCTATGTTTATATTCTTGAGCATTATGTTTTATGTTTTATATACACTACCTTGAAATTTAAAAGACGAAAAACAGCACAATTCAAGTTCATCGCAAACAGTTTTTGAATTTTTTTCTTTTGTTTGTTAATAAAGTTGTCTTCAATATTATCTAAACAAATTTTTTTAATTGTTAAAGGTTTTAATTATCAAAAGTTGATTAAAATGTCTACAAATCAAAATGTTCCTTACCAATTAAGATCTACTCAAGCAGATCTAAAAATTGATCATTTATCTAGTTTAGATATTGATGCTTTTCCACCTACTACTCGTTTAACTGGAATAATTTGTACAATTGGTAAGTCAAGTTAATTGGATTCAAAAAAAAATTTACTAAACTTTAAACTTTAAAGGTCCTGCATCAAGAGAAGTAAACACCTTAGTTAGTATGATGAAAAATGGAATGAACATTGCCAGAATGAACTTTTCTCATGGTACTTATGAGGTAAATTAAACTTAAATTAAAAAATTAGAAAAATTAA
Source organism: Anisodus tanguticus (assembly GCA_034509755.1). NCBI lineage: Eukaryota > Viridiplantae > Streptophyta > Magnoliopsida > Solanales > Solanaceae > Anisodus > Anisodus tanguticus. Next base: position 66,494 of record JAVYJV010000060.1, on the reverse strand, counting down.
AAAACTTGTTTTTAATTTTAGTATCATGGTGGTACCATTGAAAACATTAGAGAAGCTGTAAAACGTTACAGTCAAGAGTTAGGAATAAAAGAGCATCCAATCGCAATTGCTTTAGACACCAAAGGTCCTGAAATCCGTACTGGTTTATTGACAAAGGTAATTAAAAAATTTTTTTAATTAAGTTAATTACTAATAAAACTTATTTTACAGGGTCCATCTGGTGAAGTAGAATTAATTAAAGGAAATACAATCGTAATTACAACAAAAGATGAATATAAAGAAAAATGTGATGAAAATTACTTATTCGTAGACTATCAAAATATTAACAAAGTTGTTAAACCTGGCAGTTGTATTTATATAGATGATGGTTTAGTTTCAGTTGTTGTTAAAAAAGTTGAAAACGATAATTTAATTTGTGAAATTGAAAATGGTGGTATGCTTGGTTCTAAAAAAGGAGTTAATTTGCCTGGTGCAATTGTCGATTTACCAGCTGTATCAGAAAAAGATAAACAAGATTTATTATTCGGTGTAGAGAATAAAGTAGATATAGTTTTTGCTTCTTTCATTAGAAGTGGAGCTGCTGTTAGAGAAATAAGAGATATTTTAGGAGCTAAAGGTAAAGAAATAAAAATTATTTCAAAAATTGAAAACCATGAAGGTGTTAAACGTATTGATGAAATTATTTCTGAATCTGATGGTATTATGGTTGCTCGTGGAGATTTAGGTATTGAAATTCCTACAGAAAAAGTATTTTTAGCACAAAAAATGATGATTGCTAAATGTAATTTAGCTGGTAAACCAGTCATTTGTGCTACTCAAATGTTAGAATCAATGGTTAAAAAACCAAGACCAACACGTGCAGAAAGTAGCGATGTTGCAAATGCTGTACTAGATGGAGCTGATTGTGTAATGTTGTCTGGGGAAACAGCCAAAGGTGACTATCCATTACAGACTGTTCAAACAATGCATAAAATTTGTTTAGAAGCTGAAGCAGCAATGCATACAAAACAAGAGTTTGTAGATATGAGTAATCGTACACCAACACCAACAGACTCAACTACAGCAGTTGCTATTGCAGCTGTAAATGCTTCACTTAAATGCGTCGCCACAGCTATTATTTGTATTACTACAACTGGTAAATCAGCACATGTTGTATCTAAATATAGACCTAGATGTCCAATTATAGCTGTATCACGTTTAACCCAAACTTGTAGACAAGCTCACTTATTTAGAGGAATATTACCATTATATTTCGAACAAGATCGTGATATTGATTGGTTACAGGATATAGATAAAAGAATACGTGCTGCTATTAATTTTGGTAAAACAAATAATGTCATTAAAGTTGGAGATGCAGTTATTGTTATAACTGGATGGAGAAAAGGATCTGGAGCTACAAACACAATGAGAATTGTTTATGTTGATTAATTTAAAATAATTAGAAAAATTAGTTTAGTTGTATATAAAATTTGATCAAAAAAAAGTTATATGCTTAGATTTTTGAATTCCAAAAATAAATAAAGTTTGTGGGTTTAATTAAAAAAATAATCTTTATTTATAAATAAGAATAAATTAAAATACTTTATAAATCTAAAATTTAAAAAAAGTTTAAAATAAATTTGATTAAGCTTGGAATATGAAAATTAATAAAATAAAAATCACTCTAAACAAAATAAGAAAATTGCACTTTAATTTTCATATCATCATGCTAAAAAAGAAAAATTTTGAGTAAAAAGCTAATTTTTGGCAAATAAAATTATTTAGTTGTTGGAGATCGAATACTATTTTTTGCAATCGGTATCATTGACTTAAATTGATAATTAAAACTATTAGGTCTAACAGGTTTTTTAAATGTTTGTGTTGATGAATTTGAAGTTGATGCTTTTTTTGTATCTTGTTTTAATTGTTTAATAGGCTTTTGAGGTAAATCTGGCCTATTTTTATTTAAAATTATTATCTCTTTATTACTTTTTTCAGGTGATTTACTTCTTGATCTAAAACAATCAACTTTAGCTTTAACTTGACTACGCAACTTAACTGGATTCTTTTTTAAATGATTATTTGTATCAACTGATTTAATTTTTGTCTGAACATTTTGACTCTTTTGGTTGTTTTGAATTTTTGTTTGAATATTTTGGTTTTTAGTTTTTGAAACTTTATTTTGTTCGTTTTTATCTTTTGTTCTAATGGTAAAAGATTTTGTTGATGTAGGTGTTGTAGGTGTTGATTTTTTAAGTATAGGTTTTGTGGCTACTTTTGACATTTTTTCCCAATGATTTTTCAAATCTTTAAAATTCTCTTTACTATCCCTTAATTCTTTGGCAATCTCATTCAACTTTTTAGGTTCTTTTTTATCAGTACAACCTAATAATTTATCAAAATCTATTTCGCCATTATTTGTAAATTTATTTAAATCATTTAACTCATCAAAGTTTTCTTCTTCTAATTGTTCATTTATCACATATGGTTTAGAACAATTGAATTTACAACAATAATGATCTGAATGATGACAACTAGAACAACTATAACATGAATCATTTGAATAATGACAATTCAAGTTATAATTAGAATTATTTTGATATCTAAGTTTATCTTGATGTTGTCGTTGTAAAATAGGCATATTCATTGTTGCACTTTTAATCATTCCTCTTTTATATAAATTTTTGTTTATAGATGAACAATTATAAGTTTCTGTACTTATATTCATTAAACAATCTTTTTTATCAATCGGTTCTTGTAATGAAAAACGTTTTGTTAAATTCTTAGATGTTCTTAAATTACTTTGTTGATTATTTGATTTTGATGGTTGATAATTTTGTTTTTGTTGTAGACAATCACCATCTTGAATATCTCTTGATCTTAATTTAATATTTTCTTCAGATAAACGTTTAGTGTAATTATTTGAAACAAAAAATTTATTACTTGTAGGTGTATTAGATGTTGTTTTACTTTTGGTATTAAGATTAGAAGGTTTTAAATTTTTAATGAACTCTTTTATTTCTTCAGGTAATAAAGTATTTAGTGATTCCCAATCTTTTATATGTTTAAAGCTATCTTTTGTTAATTTATCAAAATCACCACAAGATTTAGGTCTTGCATTTGTATTTTTACTTCTTAAATTAACTGAAATTTTAGGACTAGAAGTTTCAATATTGTTTAACTTAGTGGGCGATAAATGCACATTTTGAAATGTATTTAAAGATTTATTAACAAAATTTAAATCTGGAAGTGAATAATTAGGATAATAAACATAAATAGGACTTTTTTTGTTTATACTATTGCAACAGTTTTGAGCATATTCATGTAGTAAAATTGGCGTAGGTTGTTCATTCTCTTCATTAAATGAGGTTTGAACTTCTTTATCAAAACAGACAGTATTTTGTTTTTCTAAAACTTTATTGCTTAAATTAGATTGTCTTTTATATTCATTTAAATTATTTGAGCCTCCACTAAAATAACCACTAGAAAAAGAACAATCTTTTGAATTTTTATTTGCTTTTCCAATAAGTCTATTATTCTTTTGAGAATTTTTAATTGAATATTGCTTCAATAAATTAGGTAATTCATTGTTATAATTATCAAAATCATTCATACTAATACTTCTTGGACAATTTTTTAAATTGTTTTTAGCAATAGAAGAAAAATTTTGGAAACTTGTATATTTCTTTATATCTTTAATTGACGAACAATCATTCAAACATTCATCTTCTTCTCTAATTGGACTTGCTTGTCTATTATAAAGTATTTTATTATTTGTAACTTCTGTTACATTTCTAAATGTATTATAAAGATTTCCTAAATGACTTAACTTATCTTCCTCATGCTTCATTTGTAAATTCTTTTTATCTGAAATTGATGTTTCTGGTGTTGATAAACTTGAATTTATTTGACTTTCAACACTTTGACTTACGCTTGAATAATTTTTATTTTGTGTTAATAATTTTAACAAGTTTTTTGACGTTAAACTAGAATTACTATGAAATGAATTGTTTAGATCAAACAATGGCACATAATTTTCATTTTTATTGTTAAATGAACTTTTCATTAAATCTCTTTGTAATGATTTTGTTAAAATTCTTTTGCTTTCATTAATTTTAGATTGACTAGATTTTATATCGTTTTTAATTAAATATTCTGATTTTATTAATTTACTATGATCACGTTTCAATTTTTTTAACTCTAAAAACATTTTGTTTAAATGTTCTTCACTTTGTTGAAACTTAATTAAGAACTGATCATATTTTTGTTTTAAATCATTATCTTGGCTAGAACTAATATAATCCAATATTGAATCTGTTGATGAATCTTCCATTTGTTCAAATGCGATTGTATATTTACTTTTATCTTGTTTTTTACACTTATTCACAACATCATTACAAGTTTGATCGAAATAACTCATATCTAAACTATCTATTGAAATGCCAACTGATTCTAAATTTGTTGATAATTCACTTTTATTTTCTGAATTATTTTCATTTGACTTTAAAGTATCATCATATTTACCAATACTAAAGCTCGAGTCTAAAACTGGTTTCAAATAATTTAAATGTTTTGGTTCATTGCAACTAAAAGAAAAAAATTTATTTAGATAAAATTTTATCGTTTTTAATTTATATGTAATTTACCTTTCATCAATTTCACTTATCGATGTAGATTCAATTAAGTTTTTTTTCTGCATTTCTTCACTACTTGTAAATTTACTATTTATATCACTTAATAAATCATTCATATCCATTCTATTGAATGTTTCAATATCCAGTTGAGCTAAATTTACATCTAAATTTCTAGATAGAAGTTGATAATTTTGATTAGAATAAAAATTAAAAGGTTTTAAGTTCTCTATTTTATTGCTGTTATCAGATGAAGAGTTGTGAAAAAGTTCGTTACAAAGTTCTTGTTCGTATTTGGAACTAAAAAAAAGATTGAGTATTAAAAAAGGAATTAAAACAAAAAGAATCTAAAAAATAAGCTGAAAAATTTTAGAAGCCTAAAAGAGAAAATAACTTTTAAAAAACTCACAACATAAATAGATCTAATCAAGCTAATAATTTAAGAATGAATCTATATTAATTAATAAACATAAAGAGATCTAAAAATAAAAGTTAAGCGTTGAAAGCTAGGAAAAAACTAACACTGTAAAGCAGTAAGTTTGAGGAAAGATTAAAAATTTTTTTAATATAAACATTTCCCTGAGATCATATTTATAAAAGATTTACATAAGATTTGAATAGACTAAAACAATTAAAATAAATTGAGTTAAAAGTAATACTCACTTTTGATAACCTGGTTCTAAGCACCATTGTAAATCAATACTATCAGTTAATAACAAAGAGTTGTTAATTAAGTTTAAATTAAATAAATTATCTCTTCTATTAAATAAAGATAAATCAAAAGATCTTGAACAATCCTGTAATAATTTTTCATTTTCATTTAAATAAACATCATGAAAAGATGTATAACAATTGTTAGGTAATAACATTTTAGTTTGGTTTATCATTTTAAAATTTTTATTTCTTTGAATTTCATTTTTTTTTAAAGACATTTAAACAAAGTTAATAAACTAAATGTCTTATAGTTTTTTAGTTGAACATGTTTTCACTAAAAATTTGATTAAAAGAAATGATTAATAACTTAGTAAGTAGTAAATGTAGTTTTTAGTTCAAAGTAAAAATTATAAAACTTATTTTGTAATTGTTTATAAAATAAAATCATTCTTGATATCAACTGACAAAATGTCTTAATTAAAGATGTAATTTTTTTATTGCTAATAGATTAAAGATAAAAACTTAAATTGAAGAGTTTTTTTAATCATTCAACTAACAAATTTAAATTATAAACAATTAGCTTTTAATGTTTTAGACTATTTGAAAAAACTGATTAAACTAAAAAAATCACAAGTTTAATGTTTATTCAAACTAATTCAGAAAACTTTGAATAAATAAATTTATTTTAATTAATCACTTACAATGAATTCTCTTAAAAGAATTTAAAATAAAATTTGAATTTTTTATTCCTTTTTGAACTAAATTTTTTTTTAATTAAACCCAACACAATTTAAAATGTCAGTTTAAATGTTCAACAAAATATTTTTTGAAGAGTATCAAGTTTTTTTAAGATGAAAATTAATTTTTCTTTAATGAAAGTTTAATAGAACCAAAATTTTAGTAATTGAACACACACAAACTTATAAAGAAGCTATTATAGTTAGTTAATTTGTTAACCAAAATTTTTGCAAAATAAATGAGCTGAATTAAGATGAATTTTAGTGAAAATTTTCAAATTTTATTTTTTAGTTTCTTCAAATATGAGTTTTAAAGTAATTTTTTTAAAGATGAATTTTGTATAAAGTTTTTTAAAGATGAATTTTGTTTAAACTTCGAATATAAGTTTAGTATAATATTTTCTAAAGATGAATTCAGTATAATTTTTCAAAAAAAAAAACTTGCAATTTTTCAAAGATGAGCTTATCAAATTAAGATGAACTTATTTAGTAAATTTTTACAAATTAAACGAAAATGAGCTTTTAAAGTTTGTTCTTTAAAGATGATCCTATTAAATAAAAATATTTTTATTTCAGTAGAGATGATTTTTAATTGTACAAAAATGAATTTATAAAATAAAGTTTCACAAAGATAAGTTTATAAAATAAAGTTTCACAAAGATGAAGTGAGAAGATGGTTTCATTTATTAAAAAATGAACTTGTTTTATGAATTTATAGTTAGATAAACTTATTTAAATGAGTACTTTTCAGATGAGTTTTTAGAATAAAAGTTGTTTTTTGATAAAAAAAAATTTTTTTATTTGAAATTTAAATTGAAATTTTAAAAACAAAATTTTTTTTTAATTTATTGAAACTTGAAAAACTGTTTTAACGAAACTTAAAAATTCAAAAAAAAAATTAAAGTTTATCATTAAAAAGCAAACTGAGAACTAAGTTGAAATTCATACACAGTAATTTTATGTTTTAAAAAAAAGAGAACAAATTGTCTAGTCACTTTTGCCAAAGTTATTCAGAGACTTTAAATTTCTTTTTTTTTTTTTAAAATTTTTCGTAATTTTAAGAAAACAAGGATTTTATGAATAAAAAATTTCTTTCAACATTTGTTTAATGAAAAAATTTTTTCTATTGACAACACTTTTTAAGCTCTAATTCAATTTAATAAAAATTAATTTATGAGTTGTTCACAAAGAAAAATTTGGTTCAATAAAGTTTAATATAATTTTGTGGTATATAAACGTTCAGACGCAGTTGTATGGCACAATTTCGTTAAAAAAATTTTTTTTTAGATGAAGTAAATTTAGGAAATGTAAACAAAAACACGCCCAAGATCTAATGCGCAAAGGTCTAGTACAAATTATTTCGTTTTTATTTGCCGGACCAGATGTAAATTTTTTGTTTTAATTTTGTTAATTTAACTTAAAATAAAAAAAATTTTGATACTTTTATTTTTAAAACTTTATCTAAAAATAACTTTAAATACTTAGGAAGATGATTCATCTTATCGATTAATTATTTATATTTGGTATTATATAGAAACTTTTTGAAGTGAAAATAGTTTTTTGACTAATTTCCACAGAGAATAATTCGAACTTTTCACAGAAAACCTACTTTTTTTTAAACTTAAAAATAATGAATGATTAAGAGTTTTAACAATTGAAATTTTTAAATGAAACTTTCTTTTTATGGTTATTCAAATTTTAAACAAAAAGATATTTAAAGTCTTAATTTTTGATTATGTCAGATTGTGGGTGGTTTTAAGTTTCGATTATAATCTTTTTTGATAAACCTGTAGGATTTAAACATTTAGATCATTTTTTTTTAGTTGATAATTTGGTTTTTTAGCTTATAATTAATGTTTAAACTTATTTTAACTTTTTTACACCTTTTTTTCTTTGTACTAGAATTTGAAGTCTTCAATTCAAAAACTTTTATTATAAAGAAATAGAAAAAAGTTTTTTTTTAAAAGAAGAGTTTAGTTTTAAGAAACATTTTTTTTTTAAAACTTGAATCGATAAAATATACATACAAATTGATGTTTTGTCAAAATTTATATTGTTTTAACTTAATCTATAATACAAAAGTTTTAAACCTTAATTATTTTGAATATTGCTTCAAGGCTTAATAAATTATAGGAAACAATCGATAAGCTTTAGACTTAGAAACCCTTTTGGAAAAGAACTATTTCAAAAAATAATTTGTATTTTCAATTTTTCAGAATACTTTTGAAATTTTTTTAAAAATATTATCAAACTTCATTTAAAAAATTTTTATTTAAAACTATTATTTAGTTTAATTTGAATTTGGTTTTGTCGATTAAATTAGTTTTAAATAAAAAAGTTCATTTAAATAAAATTTCTTCAAACTTAAAAGACGATTTTTTATAATCTTCATTTAAACAGAAAAGCTTTGTAAAACCTCAAAATTAAAACCGGCTTTTATTTTGATGTTCAAGCTGCTTATTAAATTTTTTTAATCAATTTATAAACAACAATTTTTTTATTTTAGAAACACATTACAAATTAAAACTAATTTGTTTTTAATCAATTTTTCATGGTTTTAAGCGTTTCATTTTATTAATTTTACTATTAAATGGACATAGAACATTATCACATTATAAGATTTTAATGAATATTTCTCACAACATTCAATATCATTGAAACTACTTTTTTAACAATTAAATTTTATGTTACAAAGAGTTAATCAATTTTTCCAAGAAAAAAATTCACAAAATTTAAATTTTTTTAATTTTAAAATCTTTCATTCCTTATAAAAAGTATATTGATTCTTATTTAATTAAAACTTTTAAACTTTAACTTTTTCAACTCTTTAATTCTTCATTATTGATAATCACTTTAATAATAAACTTGTAAAACTTTTCCTTTAAGTTTTTCTATTTTGATTTTAAGTTTTTCTATTTTGAATTTACTTTTCTATTTTGTATTTACTTTTCTATTTTGAATTTAACTTTACTACTTTGAATTCAGCTTTACTATTTTCAATTTTCTATTTTGAATGAAGTTTCCATTTTTAATAAAATTTCTAATTTTTTTTTCATTGTACTTTTACATTTTCAATTTAAATTTTAAACACTTCAAATTAAAAATTTTTTTTTAGTTTACTTTTACATTTCAACTTACATTTCTATTTTAAACTTATATTTCTATTTTAAGTTTTTGTTTTGATTTAGCGTTTATTTTTTGATTTTACATTTAACTAAAAAAAAATAATTCAACTTTTACATTTTAATTTAATTTTTTTAAATTTTATTAAGTATAAACCTTAAATTTCACTTATATTTATGAATATCCAAATTTGATAAAGTAAAAAATTATAAACTAATTTAGTTTTCTTTATAAATAAAATTCAACTTCTTAAAGAAATTTTAATAAGAGAAAAATTTTTCATTCAAATAAAATTAAAAAACTTTTTTTTGCCGATAAGTCCACCTAAACAGGTAATTCTGAGAACAAGAATTTTTTTATTTTTATTTTATACAAGCAGCGACATAAGTTGAACATAATGTTTATTATTTTATTCCTATGACAACCAAAAATGAAAACACGTTTGTTTTATAACAGAACTTGTTAATTCATGAGCTTTTCTAATCTTTAAAAAACTTAGCATGTTTAAATTTAATTTAAAAAAATAAAAGAATATTTTTCATTCAATTTGAATATAATTTTTGAAATATAGTTTTCAATTACTATTATCATAATAATTTTGAAATAATTTTTTCAATTAGTAAATAAATGATTCTGAATAAACTTAGTTTATTTAGAAAAAGTGAAAACTTGTTAAAAATCTTTAGTAATTTTAAAAATTTTAGTTATTTATGTGAATTAAATTTACATAAAAATAATTTAATCAAAAAGGATGTTATAGTTAGAAAATATAATAAAATTTACACAAATAAAATGTTTCTATTAGAAAATGAAAAAAATTTAAATGATCAAGAAAAAGAAAATATTTATTCACAAAGACCAAGTTATTTATTTGTTCGTAATTATGATAATCAAAATGAAGTTTATTTTAGATTATTTTTAAAAACTCAAATAGTTGAGAATGGAACTTCTAAAATTAAATTTAATACTCTAAATTTACTTAGAAAAAAAGATGAAAAATTATTAGATTTCATAGAAAAACTTAAAATCAATATTGTGAAAATTAGTTTTTCTAAAAAAGAAAAAAGAAAAGCTTCTGAATCTAAAGTTTGTTTTCCTGATGTGAATTTCTTTTTAGAAAATCAAAAATTAGAAATCACAGATCTTCTAATCAAAGATTTTATTGTTTTGAAAAATTTAAAGTTAAAAATTGATAATTATGATTATAATGTTTTTGTGAATCCACCATTTATTTCTGAAATTGTGTTGCCAAAAGTTATTTTGAAAGGTTTTGAAATTTTCCCAAAATTACAAATTGATTTTTCAAATGAGTTTCCTATAAATTATGAATGGTTTAAAATAAAATCAGATATAAAAAACTTAAATAAGTTAAAAATTTCTGATTTAGTTTTATTAAGTAATCAAAATACATATACACCAACTAAAGATAATGTAAATGAAAGAATTTTTTTAAAAGCAACTCCTAGAATATCTGAATTTCAATTAATTGAAGAATTTGATAGTTCAATAAGAACAATTAGTGATGCAAAAGATAATTTTCCTTTTGAAAATAGGCATAATTTTACAAAAAATTATACTTCAAAAGATGAAATTAGAATTGTTTGTTATAATATATTAGCAGATATGTATTCTGATACAAGAAAAGCTAAAGATACTTTATTTAATTATTGTGAATCTTTATATTTGACCATGGATTATAGAAAAAATTTATTATTAAAAGAAATTTTAGGTTACAATGCTGATTTAATTTGTTTACAAGAAGTTGATAAGGTTGTTTTCAATAAATTTTTATTGCCTAATATAAAGTTAAAAACAAACACAAAATTAAATGGAATCTTAGCTTTAAAAAATGATGTAAAAGAGGGTTGTGCAACATTTTATAATACTGAAAAATTTGAATTAATAGGAAGTTTTGATTTTTTAATTAGAAATTTAATTGAAAAAGAAAGTTTTCAAAATTTAAAAGAATGTATCAATAATAATTTGAAATTAAAAGAAAGGTTTAATAAAAGAAATAATGTTTTACAACTAATTGTTTTAAAAAACAAATTTGAAGATTCTGTTATTCTATTATTTAATACACATTTATATTTTCATCCAGATTCAGATCATATAAGATTATTACAGGGTTGTTTAATTCATAAAGAAGTAGAGATGCAAATAAAAAAATATTCAAATTTATATAAAGTTGTTACACCTATCGTTTCAGGTGATTTTAATAGTTGTCCAGAATTTGGAATTTATAATTTATTTACGAAAGGTTTTATAAATAAAGATTTTGAAGATTGGAAAAGTTGTAAGTATTTTTTAAAAATTTTCTTCTTTTATTTTAATATTTATTAATAAACAGGTGAAGGAGAGTTTTTAGAAAATTACGAGTACGTTTCAGATTTAAAATTTAAAAGTGCTTGTGGTACGCCTGAATATACTAATTTCACAGTAGGATTTAAAGGATGTTTAGATTATATTTTTTATGATCCAAAAATATTTGAAATCAAAGAAATTGTGCCAAGTATTCCTCACCAAGAAATTATATCTAATCAAGCAATTCCTAATGAAACAATACCTTCCGATCATTTAGCGCAAGTTTGTACATTAAAATGGATTAAAACTTAAAAATAAATTTTAAAAAGTTAAATTTTTATAATAAAAATAAAAAAAACTTATTTTTAGCCAAGTTTCATTTTTTGCGCATGTTTTTATAATTTACGCATGTGTGATATTGCTTTTTAAAAGAGTTAACCGAATAATTTTCGCGGTTTTTTTTCCATGTTTTGTATAACCAACAAGTCTTTGTTTTTTATTAATTGAAAACTAAATCTTCAATAGTTTACTGCTAAATATAATTTTTTTTTAAAAAATTGTTTTATTAAATATAAATTCGAGATGTTTGAAGCTAAATTAAAGGAAGGTGCTGTTCTAAAAAAAATTTTTGATGCAATAAAAGATTTAGTTAGTGAAACATCATGGGATTGTAATACTTCTGGAATGTCTTTACAAGCAATGGACACAAGTCATGTAAGTCTTGTTGCAGTTTTATTGAAAGCAGAAGGTTTCACAAAATATCGTTGTGATCGTGGCATAACACTTGGAATGAATTTATCTAATTTCACAAAAATTCTAAAATGTGCCGGTAATGATGATGTAATTACACTTAAATCTCCAGATGAAACAGATAAAATGACTTTAGTTTTTGAAGCTAAAAATGAAAGTGAAATTTCCGAATACGAATTAAAATTAATGAATCTTGATTGCGAATATTTAGGAATTCCAGTAAGTAAAAATAAATGATTTAACAAGCAATATATTAAATATAATTTTTTTTATTAGGATACATCTTACAGTGTAAATATTAAAATGCCTTCTGCTAAATTTCAAAGAGTTTGTCGTGATTTATCACAAATTGGTGAAGCTGTCACAATCTCATGTACAAAAGATGGTGTACTTTTTTCAACAACTGGTGATTCTGGAACTGGTAAAGTTAAATTCCATCAAACAGCAAGTCAAGATAATAAAAACGAAACTGTTTCTATTTCAATGACTGAACCTCTTTGCTTATCATTTGCTTTAAAATACTTAAACTTTTTTGCTAAAGCAACTCCATTATCTACCCAAGTATCTTTATCTTTATCACCTGAAGTACCTTTAGTAGTTGAATATAGTATCTCATCAACAGATGAAGAAGAAGAAACTGAAGTCGGGCATATTCGTTACTTTTTAGCACCAAAGATTGACGATGAAAATGATCAAAATTAAAATTATTTTATACAATGAGAAAATTATATTTTAATTATAAATTACATCAATAAAGTTTTTTCCATTATCTTCATAAAAATTTTCTGTTTTGTTGAACATAATGAACTTCATTCTTAATTTCAAACTCATTTTATAGTTTCAATAGATATTTCAAAAAAACCAAAACATGTTGTCTATTTTTCTAATAAAAATCTAAACAACTACAATAAAAAATATTTTTTCATTGAGTTGGAATCAAGCATTGAGACTTTTGAGTAATTTTTCAACTTTATTTTTAACTATTTGAAATGATTAGATTTTTTACATTTAAAGTCAACTTTTAATTTATGACTTAATTTAATGAAACAAATAACTTATATTGAAATTAAAATTTAAAACAAAATAACAAATTTATAATCTTATGATTAAATGATTTGGAATTCACAGTAAACTTAAACCAACATGATTAGAATAAGATTTTTTGTAGTTAAATGCTCAAATTAAAAACATCTTTAAATTAATTAAATAAATTATGTTCTTCAAATGTTCTTTTTAAGGCTTCAAAAATTACTATTTGATGTTCCAATTTTAATTGATAAATTTGTTGTAATAAACGATCCGGATTTGGTGCTGAAATGAAACTTGAAATATATACATTCACAAATGTTGCCATTAAAAATTGACAATCAAAACGATCCATTATACCTCCATGACCAGGAATCATATCTCCAAAATCTTTTATTTTAAAAGCTCTTTTGAAACCAGAAGCAAAAAAACCTCCAAATGGAGCAATTAAAGAGCTAAATGTAGATAAAGCTAATGAATGTAAAACAAATGGATATAAAGTTATTGTTTGAGGCATGTTGATTATTTTTAAAAATGATGCTATTGAACTTGGAAATTCATATTGAGTTAATTTGAACAAATGAGATGGAACACATTCTAAATCAGTAAAGCCATTTGTAAAAGTATATTCAACAGGACAAACTAAATATGAATATTTGCATAAAAAGTGAGATAAAATAGCTCCTAAAATAATAGTTGAAAAACCACCACCGATGAAACCTTCCCAAGTTTTTTTAGGAGATAATTTAATCAAAGGAGTTTTTCCAAAGAAGAAACCAAATAAATAAGCCATAACATCATTAATAACAATCATAGAAACAGGTACAATGAACCAAATTAATCCTTGGAATAAGTTTTGTAAAATTAAATAAGATTGAGTGACCACAATTAATAAAGTTACGTGTGTCCAAGCAAACTGAAGAAAAAAAGAATTAGAACTTTTTTAATTAATATTTTTTGTTAAAACTTACAAGAGAAAATTGTCGCATGTAATATCTTTTTTTAAGACTAAGAACAAACCAAAGAATACCAATAATGTAAAGAGAAAAGCTTACGAATCTATGATACTTAACTAAAACATATAAAATTTTCTGTAAAAAAGAAAACTTTTTAAACTTAAAATCAAAATTTAAAACTTCAAATCTTACATTGTTTTTAAGAAAAACATCAAAAAAATCACTTTTTGAGAAACTTTCACCATAAAAAAAATAATTGGAAGTGACTAAAAAATACCAAGATAGAGATCTAAACCATGGTAAACCATGTACTTTGTATACTGCATAACCAACAGAAATTATTTCTTGAAAACATTTAACTTGAACAAAAATAGTCTAAAGAAAAAAAAATATAAAAACTGAATTTCAATTTTAATGATTTATATTTACAACTAGAGCTAATGCTAAAGGTCCAATATAAATAAAAGCTAAAAATCCTAAAACCATAAACAGAGTAAAAATTGTACGTATTATATAATTTTTCCATCTTTAAAAAAAAATTGAATTAGAAATAATTAAAAGTGAAATCATTTTAATTTTTATTTACTTTGAAGGTAATTTATTGAGAAGCTCATTAAAAAAACTTAATTCATCTTTAGATTGAGGTACAGCATTTTTTATATCTTCAATCAATTTATCGTCCAATAATCTTTCTTCATCAGATTCAAATCCTTCTGAATTTAATTCTTTATTTTCATAAATCTTATTAAGAAAATTAATTTTATTCTCCAAAAAAAGAAAAAAATTTCTATAATACTTACATTTTTTAAGTTTTCTGTATCTTGTTCAATATTATTATTTTCATTTATCAGAGATTTTCTATTTCTTAATTCGAAATCTTCTGTATTCATTTTTGATTCTTTTTTTTTAAAAGAAACTCTTTAAAGTAAATAAATTTTTGAAAAAAAAAAACAAAAATTTTACTTTTTAAAAAGTTGTAACAAAATATATAATTTAAATTTGAACAGAGACTGATCTTTACTTCGCACTATTAAGGATACTTTAGTTATAAACAAAATGACTTATAAAACTAATTTTTTTAATTATCTTTATTTTGATCAAAAACAAATAAATTTTTTTTATCTAAAATTTGTTTTAGATAATTAATTTTAATTTTTTTCATTAAATAATCAAACTTTTAAGCAATTTTTTTTTAATTCAAAAATCAAAAAACTTAGCATTATTTTTGTTGAAAAATCAATATCAATTAAAGTTTAATTTAATTTTATAAAAAATTAACAAGTAACTAAATTATAAATAAAAAAAAGAATTCATAAATTAAACATAATTCAGAAATTATATTTTTTGATGTTTAAAGTTTACATTATTGTGGTTTAATTTAAAATTCTTTTTAACTTTATTATTCAAGTTTTTAATTAAAATTTAATAATAAAACAAATTTAATTTTTAAAATAAATCACATTATAGAGCACTAATCAAATACATATTAGTTCCTTTTTTATGTTTATTTACGTTTTTAGAACATATAATTTAAGCATGCGCGTTAGGTTTGAAAAAAAACAAAAATAATGCGTGTTTTTTTAGATGAAGTAAAAAATACGATTATCGATAGTAAGCGCAAAATAAAATTTTTTTTCTTATTTTTACAAAATTAATATATATGTTGCTAAAGCTTTACTAAAATCAAACAATATATCCGCCATTTTATTTGTCATTCTTTGTTGAAATTAATGCATAAAAACAGTAGATTTTGATCAATTTGATCGCTTTTTACTAATTTTTTTTTAATTTTAAAACCATCAAATTAAAGCTAGGAATATGCTTTATTAATTTACACAAACAAAATTTAGAAAAAAATTAATTAATTAGTCTAAATTCAGTCTAAAAAAATTTTATTTTAAGGCCTAACCAACTGCGTAATTATGTTCAGGGTAGATTTTAGGTATCTTATAATCAACCAATTTTTTTGTTTGTTATGTCATTTTGAAGATAAGAGTTCTGCTATTATTAAATCGGTTTTTTTTTAATTTAAAACTAATAATTTTTAGTCCTAATTTGGATTAAAACCAAAAAAAAACTTAAAATACGCATTTATTTTTTTTTTAGCCTATAAAGAGGAAAACAAAGAGTTTTCCATTTTTTTTTTATTATAAGCGAATTTTTATTAGAACAAAATCCCTGTTTTACATTTAGCTATTTAGCAGAAAATTTTTTTTTAAAGATTTTAGGTTTATATATTATCAAGCGCGCGCTCATCAGAAAACAAGTTTTTTTTCAAAATACAATATCTTCAAGTTTTTTTCTAAATTTTTTAATAATCAAATTGAACCAAATTATACAATTTTTATTTTAAATGCTATTTCATGTTGAATTTTTTTGATTTTCGCGCCAATTATTTTAAAAAATACTATTTTTGCGCATTTTTTTTCTTCTAATTCATTTTCAGAAACACAAAAATTAGTTTTAAAATACAAAAAAAAATTTTATTCTTTCGAATAAGCTTTTAAAAGTATTAGTCATATAATACTTTTTTATATAGTCTCTTTGATAAAAAATCAGCAATGTTTTTTTCTGAAACAATAAGCTTTACAATAGTTTTTAACAAAAACCAAGAAGCTTACAAAAAATATAAAAAATTCAACCAATTTGACTAACAAAGAAGGTTGGTCTAAAAAAAATTTTTTTAATGAAAAAAAAACTTGTATTATTTCTTTAGAAATTCCCTTTTTAAAAATATTTTATTATACAAAGCATTAAAAGAGAAAATTTCAAGTACTATAAAAGAAACTTACTCGAGAAAAAAAAATTAATTCTGTTTAATAAAGCAAGAAACTATTATAGCAAAAAAATAAGTAGAAAAAATTTATATAAAATAACTATATAAAAAGCTGTTGAATTCATTGTTGTTCAAGATAAAACATTTTATATATACTATAAGAATAATATAAATTGTTTTGAAACTAAATGTGTTTAAACTGAGAAATATATAAGTTGAAATATAAAAAATAGCGCGAAGTTAGTTTTGAATAATAAAGAAAAAACGGCGGCATTTTAGTTTGTAATAAAAAAGGCTGAAACTTAAAAAAACTTTCAATACTTTTATTATGAATGTAAGTCCCCTAACAATTCTATTTGTGTTTTGTATTTCATGTATTTTTAGTGCTGCTGTGAGTTGTAGTCTGTTTGTAGGCATCACATTAAAAGCTTAGACTGGGCAGCGTGTTTTTTGCGTTTCTTCTTTTTTCTTTTTTTTTTTCTATTTTTTGAAAAATTTTTTATTTTAAGCTTTAAATTCGGCTGAAGGCCTATCGAAAAAAACTTTATATTTTAAAAATTTGAGTAAAAAACTACAGTTAGCGCCCTCTTAAACTTTTTAATTGTGTTATTATTTGTAAACAAATTATTTTGTTTTTAATTTAAATTTCTTGTAATATGTGATTTTTTTTTAATTTTAATAAATAGAAATTATCAAAGTATACAAACTTTGAATAAGTTTTTTTTTTATATTAAAGAAATTCAAATTTTCTTCAATTAATCTATGATAAATGTAAATTTTCCAGTTTAGTTCGATGTAATTTTAGAATTTTTTCAAAATAATTTCATTTAACTTAATTAAGTTTTTTAGTTAATCTCAAGTTATCTATTTTTAATTTATATTGAAATCTAGATAATTTTTTTTTTAATTAGTTGTAATTTGATTTGAAAAATATAATTTTTGTTTCACATGTCACATTTAAGTTAGATTTAGTTTTTTTTTTTTAATTAAATTATATATCAAACCATAAATAGTCATATAAGACAATTTTTAAAATTTAAGTTCTTTAAATTCAATTTAATAAATTATATTAAAAATGACAACAACAACAAATAATGACTTACGTCAAAACTTAGATGAACCTTTAAAAAAGCGTCCTCGTTTAAATCAAGATAATCAAAACATTGATGTTTGCATTGATCTCAAAAAACTTATTTATTATAATGGTAAGTTTTTGAAAAAAATTTTGAAGTTTTTTTAAATTTATTTAATTTTACTAGAAATTTCATCTAAAATAACTTGTGAATCAAATGATTTAACTAATTCAACAGAACTAGATGGAGGGGATTCAGGTTTTCAAGATTTTACATCTAATGATTCCCCATTAAACTCAAGTAGCCAAAAAAGTAGTTGCAATAGTAATGAATCTTCAAACGAGTTACCATCTGATAAATTTTCATCGATTGAAAAATATGATGAAAATGAAAATATTAATAATTTAAAGAAAAACTTAGCCTTAGATAATAGTAAAAAATTTGATGAAAACTGTAAAGCTTCAAAAAATTTTAATTTAGATTTTACAGAAAATTTAATCAATCAATTAGAAGATAATTCAAAGAATGTTGATTTAGTTAATTCAAATGATTTAAACGAAAATGATAAAGATTTAGTAGATTTATCAGATTTAAACGATGATGATAAAAATTTAGTAGATTTAAATGATGATGATAACAACTCAATTATGAGTGATATGAGTTGTTTAAGTTATTTATCAGACTTTAAAAAATGGCAATCTAATTTTAAGCCATTATCTTGGGTTCAACAACAAATATCATTTGGTACAAATCCTAGACAAATAATAGATGATATTTCACCAAATAACTTAATTCCAAACCAAGTAGACAATTTTACATTATGGAGGATAATAATAGATATTTTAAGTGAGCCTCCTAAACGAAAAAAATTAACTCAGTTTAATAATTTAGAAGATGTTGTTAGTTTAATTAAAAAATCAAGAAAAATTATAGTTTTAACAGGTGCAGGTATTTCTGTTTCTTCGGGTATTCCAGATTTTAGGTCTAAAGATGGAATTTATGCTCGTTTAAAATCAGATTTTCCTGATTTACCTGACCCTCAAGCAATGTTTGATATAAATTATTTTAGAAAAGATCAAAGACCTTTTTTTAAATTTGCGAAAGAAATTTATCCAGGGCAGTTTAAACCAAGCTTAAGCCATAATTTTATTAAATTAATCGAAAAACATGGTAAATTATTACGTAATTACACTCAAAATATTGATACTTTAGAAAAAGCTATTAATATTGAAAGAATTATAACATGTCATGGTTCTTTTGCAACAGCTTCTTGTACTAATTGTAAATATAAAGTAGATGGTTCATTAATTAAAGATGATATATTTGCGCAAAGAATTCCCTTATGTCCTAAGTGTCCTAAAGATAACTCTAAACTTTCTATAATGAAGCCAGACATTGTATTTTTCGGAGAAGGACTTCCTGATGAATTTCACGATTCTATGACAATAGATAAAAATGAATGTGATTTATTGATTGTGATCGGTTCATCTTTAAAAGTTAGACCTGTCGCTTTAATACCAAATTCATTACCAGCTGATGTTCCTCAAATTCTAATTAATCGTGAACATCTTTCTCATATGACTTTCGATGTAGAATTATTAGGTGATTGTGATGTAATAATTGAAGAATTATGTCAAAGGTAATTTCAATTAATTTTTAAGTTTTTTTTTTTATTAAATACTTTTTTTATAATAGATTGGGAGAAGGATGGAATGAAATCACAAAAAATAATAAATTAAAAGAACTGAAAGATTTTAATTTTGAAGAGTTTTTCAATAAGTTAAGCAATGAAAATAAAATCAATGAATTAAATAGTCTTTCAGAAGATCAAGAAAATCCAGGAACATCTAAAACTGATTTTGAAGATCGAATTTGTTTTAATAATGTCTTACCTGGTAAGTTATTTATTGACATAAATAAGAATAACATTGACTTATTTAATTTTATTCAACAGATGATTCCTATGTTTTTTTACCACCTAATCGTTACATTTTTAAAGGAGCCGAATTTTATTTTGATAGTGATAGTTGTAGCGATAGTGAGGATGATGATAAAGATGAAAATGATGATCACAAACAAAATGATAATGATTTTTCGGATAACTCAGCTAATTTAAGTTTTCAAGAAAACTCAAGTTTACCTGATAGTTCTTGTGAACAAAATTCTTTAGATTCAGTAACTCAGCCAAATAATAACACTGTCACACAGTATATCATTAATTCTAATGATTCATCAAGTTCATCAGATAGTAAAAGTCAATCATAAGTTATTTTATAATTAGTCAATATAAATAATCAGGCTTTTTAATTCAGTTTTAGTTTTATATTTACTTCAAGTTCAGTTATTTATCATTATGATTTTGTACTTTTTTTTCAAATTTATTCAGTTTCATAGGATTTTTTGTTCGTTTAAAAGTTTATATAAGTTGTATTATGTAATCATTAAACACTTAATTTGTTGAATAGATCAAGCAAATCATTTTTTAGCTATCATCTTTTTTTTAAATTTTTACACTTATTTATTTGTATTTTTTGCTGATTATATTTGAATACAAACCATTTTAGTTAAAAGGTTATTTTTTAGCTAAAAGAAAAGAATTTTTTTATTTAAATTTTTCTGTGATTTTCAAAAAAAAGTAATTCAGTATAACTAATTAAAATATAATTTTATTGATTTATATGAATTGCAAAAAGATTGTTCATGTAAAAATAATATTAGTATTAAACTTAATGAATCTTTAAGTTTAATTTAAAATAAACTTTTCTTAAATCAACAATTTACTTGCTTAAATATTTTTCAGTGATTTCAATCACATTATTGAAATTTAAAGAGGGACTTAAATCATAATTTAAATCATAGTTTTCATCACTTTGGTATAATAAATCAGTTGGAATCAAAACTATATTGAATTCGTCTTCATCATCATTTTTTTCTTGATGTTTTTGTTCTTCTTGTTCTATCTTCTTCTCATCATTTTTCTGATCATTAAAAAAATCTTCAATTATATTTATTGTTTCTATTTTATTCAAATTTTTTTGCTTTTCAATGTTCTTTTGTTTTGTATTATCGGATTGATCTCGAACAAAATCTGTCGGAATTTCACGAACATACTCAGTACGTGTTTTAACCATCGGTAAATTTTGTAATATTTTATCATAATTTTTAAAGCTTTTGGCATTGATCGATTCCAATTTATCATCAATTTGTATATTTCTTGATAGATCATCAATATCTGAACGAAAAAACTGCTGTACAGTTTGAATTGAGTTTCTATTAAAATTATTTAATTTTCTGTATAATTTAGGAAAACTTTTATTTAGTGTTGAACGTAATGGTAAACTAAAATGATGCATTAATAAAGGATTCGTATCTTCATTTTGACTTTCACTTGGTTTTAAATTATTAAAATTCATATAATTTAATTTAGTTTCGTTTTTTGAATTTTTTTCTTTCTCATAGTTGTCAGGTTTTATATAAAGTCCTTTATCTAGTAAAAGATTATTTTTTGGTTCATTAATAAAATATAAATCAAACTTATCATTTTTATCGTCTTCAATTTTCTCATTCACAGATTCTGTTGAATGGTTTGTTGAATTATTCTTATCCTCATTTAAACTTGTATCTTCTTTAACTTTTGATCCAAATCTTTTTTGTGGTAAACTTATTGTCTCTGAATTTATTAAGTTATCAGATGGTTTCTTATTAATACTTTTCACTACTAACGGAATTATTTTTTCTGTATAATAATTAGTGTTGTTTAATAAATAATCGAATAAATTGATATCTAAATTTTTGTTAATTAAATTCAAAGTTTTTTCATTATCTTTTTTTGGTGCAACTTTTAATAACTTTTCTTTTTTTACTTTTGAACTTGAATTTGATTTAATTTCAAAATTTTCATCAAAATATACTTTTGGCTCAAATTTATTGAAATTTTCATTCAAATTTTGAATAGTTAAACATTCACTTATTAAAATTATTAAAACAAAAGAAAAAAGTTTTAGAATTGACATTTTCAAAATCAATCATTAGATTAGTTTTTCAAATTTCTAGTTTAAGTACAACTTTTAAGTAAAAAATTTAGGTAAAACTTTTTTTTAAATTTAAAACTTGAGTTCAATTTTTATTTTTTGAATGAAAAACTTGGTTAAGACTTAAATTTTTGACTAACAAACTTTTATCAAAACTTTGATTTTTTTTTCTCAAAAAAGAAAACTTTTTATTAAAAACTTAAGTATTGATGCAATTTCAACTTGGAAATGAATTTTCAAGTTTCTTTTTGTTAAGTTTTTAATCTTATTCAACTAATTTGTGTAGAATTGATGAACAACATACTTTTTCATTACATTTTTTAATTTTAAAAAAAAATTAAAATTCTGATTCATTTAAAAAATCAAAACAAAAAAAAAGTTATAGATGGGTTACTTTGAAAAAGGCTCTTATTAAAAAATGAATAATTTTTTTTTTATTACTTATGAAATGGTACAGTGAGTTATGTTTTTGTTATCAATCTTGTTACAAATTGTCTTTTAATTTAAGTTTTAGCAAAAATAATTAAACTTTTATTGTATTTGAAAAAAAATTATTTTTGGCTTCAAAAAATTTTTTACAAATGAGTTTTTTTAGAAACATCTTTTTGAGGTTTTAATATAATTTTTCATCTTTTAAGGTAATTTTTTGTTTGTTTGTTACTTTAAATCAACTTATAAATTTCAATTATTATTTTTAGTTTTTCACAAAAAAAAGTTTTTTTTTGGTCAAACTAATGAATTTTTATCAATTTTTTCTATAGTTTTAGATAATAAAGTTTTTTTAGTAGGATAAACCAACTTTTAAATATATTTTCTTACATAAGAATAAGATTTTTCTCTTATTTGAGAATTTAATTAAATTTTATCTCAATTTATTATAATGGAAAATAACTTCAAGTTACAAATTTCTAATTAGAATATTTTTAATTAAATATAAAAATAGATATAAGAAAATTTGATATTTTCATTAGCTTAATTATTTTTGATTTATCTGATCTTTGTTTGAATTATCTGAATACTTTTTTGACAAATTATGGTTTAATTAATGTTTTGAAAGATACTTCATTCAAATACGCTTCAACAAATAGTTAAAAAGATAGTTTGTTTTAAAGATGTTTAAATAGATAAAAACTAGTAAATTTAAAGTAGTAGAATTGGTTTATAAAAGAAATACAAAACTTAATTAGTTATTAAAAATACAGTTTTTATTAAAGTTTGTAGATTCAATGATTATAAAGAAGATATTTTAAGATAGATAAGCTTATAATTGACTAAATAATCTTCTAAAATTAATTAATGATTAAAACTAGACAATATTTAGTTAAGTGAAACTAATTGTGAGAATTGATTTTTCTTGTTTTTTTAATTTAATTTGATTATTAGTCAATTAAACTTAAAAAGTTATTTGAAAATGAACTATTTTAGATTGTAATTTCCCCTTATATTCTTTAGTTAAAATTGATTTTTACTTTCAAGTTGTTTAAATAATCTTTTATTCGCTTTTTTTAATTTATTAATAAACTCACCTAAATTCATCTTAATCAGCTAATTTATAAGTAAATTATCTTTTTTATTTAACATTAACTCATGTATACAAAAACAATTTTTTTTTTAATTCATTTTGATTATCTCTTGTCTGATGAATTAACATGATTATTAAATTAATATATAGATTATTAAATTAAACATAAAACTTTATTTAAAAACAGCTGACCAAAAAAGTTTTTTTCAATAAACTTTCAAAGTATTTATCTTTTATTGATATTTTCATTTCATTCTGTTTGGTGAAAAGAATTAGATTTTTAAAAATAAAAACTTTTTTGCAATCATTTAAATTACTTTTAATTACTTTCAAATGAATTTTAATAAAACTTTCTCAACTTTATCAATTTAAAGCTGTTAAAAAACTTCATGTAAATTTATCGAATTTTATTAACAAAAAAGAGAAATAAACTTTTTTGAAAATAAATTCATTTTTTAAAAAATCCAGTTTAATACGATAAATATTTAGGAAAATCTATAATTCTTTATCATATTTTTAGCAAACATTTTTTCATAAAATAAAAAACATGTTGTTATTTAGTCAAAGTTTATTTTTAAAGTTTGTTTTTATTTCTAGCGGTTATTTTTTGAACTAACTATCAAAATAATAGAAAATGGTGTCTTGCGCAGAGTAAAAACAATAATATAAGTATAAACAAAGAAATTCTTATTTCAGTGTGTGTATTGTATTTTCTAAGGAATGCATTAGAATTTATTGCGTATTAGAATTTTTTCTAAGCTAATTTATTAATAGAAAAAATTAAGATCAGTTTTAGAAATAATTTTTTTTTCTTTTTCAATTTATTCTTTATTGGTTCTACTTTAACTCCCTAAAATTTATTTTTTATACTGATTTTAGTTTTTTTTGTTTATTCGTTTTTCGAAAATGCGTTTTTTTTTTGATGAAGATTTTATTGACTTCACAAATGAATCAAATGATAATCCTACAATAGAAAATCAACCATTATGTAAGTTTTAAATAAATTTAATTAATACGTATACTAAATTTAAATTTAATTGTAGCAAATAATTTATCATGTGAAGAATGTTTAGAACTGGGTAAAGTTATTTACTCAATAAATAAAGAATATTCTCATGATAATTTTTCAAAGAAGCTTCACATTTTACCAATGCAATCAACAGCTGAGTCTTGTAATCATATTAATTTTGCACAAGCTGCTGATAAAGTAATTTTAATTTAATTATTTATTTTACTTATTATAATGATAATTTCTTTTTTAGCTCATAGAAGAAAACAATGTTTATTTTTGTATTGATAAAATTGGTTTTGTTGGATCTATTAATTGTTCTGAAGAATTCATAATCACAAATGAATCAGACTTTAAAAAAATTTTAAAAGTAAGTTTATTTATTTAGATTAGGTGAAATATAATATTTTTTTCTTTTCAAATTAGATTGCTAAACATATGAATGATTCGTTTAAGCTCGAAATAGTCATGATTCCTTATTATAGTGATAGACTTGCAGATATTAATAATAAATTTAAAGATATGTTTGAAGAAAAAAAAGAAGAAAACGAAAGTTCAATTACTAAAAACATAAATGTTGATACAAATTTAATTGACCAAGAAGTCAGTCAAGATAGTTCTGAAAAATCGAAATTACCAACTGATTCTTTAATAGATTCGATATATAAATTAACTCAACATACACTTTGTCTTACAAAAAAAATGAATTTTCTTGATTTGAAGTTAGAAAACATTGAAACTAACTTTGATGACAACGCAAAACCAGAAGATTATGACTACTGGTGTGATAATTGCGATTGCTTAATTCTAGGTACAAGATATAAATGTTTTTCATGTCTGGATTACGATTTATGTGAAAAGTGTGAAAAATTAGAAGGTATTCATTTAGTTAATCATAATTTTATCAAAGTAAAATATCCTATTAGTTATAAAAAATGGAAAAATTTTTTCCTTGCAACAATGAAAATTCAATCCCAAAATAATCCAGAAGATATTTTAGATGAACCAGAATCAATAGATAATTTATCAACTAATCCATTTTATGAACCGATTCAAATTTTTAAAAAGAAAAAAAATGAAAATAATTTGACAAGTTTAATGGCAAAAAGTGAGAATCCTTTTTTAGAAATCAATAGATTAATAAATCCTATAGATGAACCAAATACATCTTTAGTTCAAAATTATCCACTTCCAGAATTAAATAAAAAATTAAAGCTTAAAAAAAACTCTAAAGTTTCTACAGTTCAAGATGGAAACTCTTTAGCTGAATCAAATAAGAAGAATTATGTTAAAAAAAGTTCTTCAGTTTTAAATAAAGATTTAAAAAAAAGTATTGATTTACAGGTTGAAAATTCAATTAAAAAGTTTTTAAAGAAATATAAAAATATTTTGATGAAGGAACAAGAAGAAAAAAATTCTACTAATTCAAATCAAGAAGAGAAACAAATATTAATGTCCAAAGTTTCTTGTTCAGAAACTTTAAGTGGAGCTATATCTAATTATGAATCAAAAGATGAATCGTCATTCGCAACAAAAGAAATACTTATTGCACCTACTATTAAAGTTGATAATAAATTTGAAGAAGACTTAGAGAATTTTAATGCTTCTAATATCAAAGAAGTTAGCCTAAAAACTATTTCTTCAGAAATTGAAAATATAAATAAACGAAATACTGAAAAATCTGAATTATCAAACTCATCATGCATTTGTTCAAGTTGTAGCCAAAAACAAGAATCAGAAGATATTCCAAAAATACATCTTGAAAAAAATCAAGAACTTTTTGATGTAATTTTGACAATGACTAAAGATCAATATTCTTATTATAAATATTATGAAAAATTTTTAAAAAACTATAAAGAAAATGATGTTAGTTCTCCAAAAAAGAATTACAATTCAGAAAGATCAGAATATAATCAACTAATTTACCCTAAAAATAAGTTTTTAAAAACTGAATCTAATGATTTAACAGATAATGAAACTAGCTATGCTAATGATGAAGAAATAGAAGAAGCTTTTAAATGTTACGATAAATGTCATGAGGAAATTTTACAAAAAGCCAGAATAAGGGGTTTAAGACTTAAAGCTAAAGAAAGTGCTTTAAAAGGTATAATCAAAAGAAATGGAAAACTAATTCAAAGAAACTATGATAGTTCAGGTATAAATTTCTTCAAGGATCCAGTGATTAAACATTCAAATGGACCTATTTCATTTCCTGATTTAGAAAAAAAGCATGAAACCCCATTTGATTTAAAAAATTTTTTAAATGATGATAAAAGCTGTTTTAAGGAAACCAATTTTTTTAAAACAGAAGAAAATAAATCATTTTGCAATGAAGAAAAAAATATTTTTGATAGTACAGAAATTAATCCTATCAAAGAAAATGAAAGCGATTCTTTGAATAAATTAGATACCAATATATTTAAAAACAATGAAGTGAGTACTTTCGACAATATTGAAATGGTCAAAGATGAAACGAAAATTTTAGATTTTAGTATTCCAAAAGAAAATTTTTTAGAAAAAGAATCATCAAAATCTAAACTAGAAGAAAATATTGAATTAGAAATACCTCAAACTTCTCAAAGTGAAACCTTAGAGAAAAATTCTTTTTTTAATATTAAATTAGATACTTCAGGCTGTTCTTCCCCAGTAAGTGAAAGTTCGAGTAGTTTGAGTAGTTATGAAATGGTTATGTCAGATTCATTCGACTTTGATTTAGAGAAAAACTTTGAAGGTTTAAATCTTTCTAAATCTGATTTTACTGAAAAAACTGATGAATCAAATAATTTATTAAAATCAATTCCTAATGAAATTGATTTAGCATGTACATTAGAAAAAATAGAAGATTCAAATTATAATCAGTTTTTTATTGATTTCAAAAATGAAGATGAAAAAGCTGATTTAGATGAAAAAATGACTTCTTCAAAAACTTCAATTTATAAATCCCTCATCGATCAAAATTATGAAGAAATTAAATCAAATCCTTCTGTAAAAGATAGAAGCTTAAATGTTTTTGATTTTAAAAATTGGACTTATGTTTTAAACGAAAGCTCATTTGCTGAAGATTGTGACAGAAAAACTAAAAGCTTTACACTTGGTGATAATAAAACTCAAAAAACACCAGATGAATTGATGAATGAGTTTTTTGATTTTTGTAAACAAAAAAATAATAATAATTTAATATAATTTCAACTAATTTAAAAAAAATTTATTTTATTATAAGCTAAAAAAATAATTAATGTTTTTTTTCATAAGTTTTCATTTAAATTTTTTGCTAAAATAAAAATATTAATTTCAAAAATATAATTACACATTTAAATACAATTTTTAAAGTCTTCTAGAGTCAATTTTTTCTAGATTTACCAAAGGTTTCAATTGGTCAGCAAACGCTTTGATTTCATTAGCTAAAGCATCTTGTCCAGAAGGTGCAACAACGCTTACTTCAACTAAATAGGAATTTGTAAGAAAATCTGGTTTTTCTTCAATTCGACTTTCTTTTGAAACTTTGGCCACATTTATTTTCATTCTGCCTTTTTTGAATAAATATCCTTTCATTATAAATGTAAAACTTAATTCAAAACCCATTTCTTCCAAAAATTGACAAATACGTTCTGAACATGCTACTTCAATACAAGATCTAACCATAGTAGCTCTGTTTTGACTACCAACTTCTGATTGTCCTAAATATCTTAAATGCCAAGGAAAATCACTTCTTTCTGCATCTTTTCTTGCTCTTATTGTCATTAGCTGTCCTCCTGGTTGTCCTTAAAATTTAAATTTTATTTTTAAAAATAAAATTAGAAAACAATTAAAATTACTTATAGAATAAACATATTCTCTATCTTGATATGTCTCTGTTGGAGAGTCTCCATTATCACATAAACCTCTAAGACGATGTAATAACAACTCACAATTTGTGTCTAAAATACTTCCTTGTAAAATATATTCTTGAAGAGGTACTGTTCTTGTCCTTAAATTAGATCCATTGTTTTCAGAACTCATTTTAAAAAATAATCAAAATAAAAGTAGATTTATATTCAAGCTAGTTATTTTGAAAAATGAAACAAGTTTTTATTATTATTAAAAAATAGATGGAAGCAAAAGTACCTAATTCACCAGTGCATACAATTTTAAGAAAGAAACAAAGCAATTGGAAAATGAAGGATAAGATATAAAAAAATAAGAAAATTAATTTTGAAATAAATTAAATAGCGTTAAAAATTAAAAGCAAAACATTTAAATCACAAAACATTTATTAATTTAAAAGGAAGGTACATTACTATTTTTCAAAGGTATTTATTTTCTTTGTTCAATTACCCGCCAAAAATATTTTTTACCACAAAAATTCTGAGTTATTGCTGAATCAGTTTTTTTATAACAAAAAAAAAAAGAATTTTAAAAAAGATTAAAAAATTTAAAGCATTACAAATAAAACTTAAATTCTAAATTAAATTAAAGAAAAATATCAACTGCTTCTTTTGTTAAGATTTATGTGGCCCTTATAAGGGCCTTTGTATTATACATATAGTCGTTTTACCATTATATAATTTGAACTAAGTTAAAAGACAATTAATTAGTCTGATTAAACTTATTTAGAAGAAGTATATTTGGTGACAGCTTTTGTTCCTTCAGAAACGGCGTGTTTAGCTAATTCACCAGGTAATAAAAGACGGACAGCAGTTTGAATCTCCCGACTTGTGATGGTGGAACGTTTGTTGTAGTGAGACAATTTTGAAGCTTCAGCAGCAATACGTTCGAAAATATCGTTAACAAAAGAGTTCATGATAGACATAGCTTTTGATGAAATACCAGTATCAGGGTGAACTTGTTTTAATACTTTGTAGATATAGATGGAGAAGGATTCCTTCCTTCTCTTCTTCTTCTTTTTTTTGTCGGTAGCACGTACAGCTTTTTGAGCTTTTCCGGCTTTTTTAACGGCTTTTCCTGATGGCTGTGGAGGCATCTTTGTATAACACTATTTCAAATTTAATTTAATTAAAACAAAAGTTGTGAGAACAACCAAGTTCAAAATTGAAATGATAGATTTTTAGGCCGTACTCAGGTTTTTATAGTTAAGAGTTTCACAAACAAAAAAACAGTATAGCCTATTGTGTGCTAACAAGTTTCTAAGCAACGTTTTATTATTCATGCGCAGCATAATCCTACAAGCATAAAGCATATATGCTATATAACTGCTATAACATTTCTTTTACATGGTTACTTAGTAACTCAAGTCTTCTAAAACGAGAACTCAAAATTGCTTAGCAACTGAGCATTTTTAGTAACTTTTTCAGACGTATAAATAAGAGCCTTTGTTCATTTAGTTTTATTTACGTTTTTGTTTTTAAGCACTAAACTCTAGTTTTTTTTTCGACTCAAACTTAATTTAAAAATTCAATATGTCAGGTCGTGGTAAAGGAGGAAAAGTCAAGTCAAAGGCTAAATCTCGTTCAAATCGTGCTGGACTTCAATTTCCAGTCGGTCGTATCCATCGTTTATTAAGAAAGGGTGCATATGCTGAACGTGTTGGTGCTGGTGCACCAGTTTACCTTGCTGCAGTCTTAGAATATTTAGCTGCTGAAGTATTAGAATTGGCTGGTAATGCTGCCCGTGATAACAAAAAAACCAGAATTATCCCAAGACATTTACAATTAGCCATCAGAAACGATGAAGAATTGAACAAATTGTTATCTGGTGTAACAATTGCTCAAGGTGGTGTTTTACCAAACATCCAAGCTGTTTTATTACCTAAAAAAACTGAAAAAAAACCATAATTTAATTAATTATTCCGTAATTGATCTCAATGATCAGTTTGAGTCAAAGGCCCTTTTAAGGGCCACAAATTTTTAAGAGAAAGATCAGAATTTTCTAGTTATAAAATTTTAAAGTAATGTTTTTTTTTGTTTCATTAAATAAATTTTTTTCATATTGTAATTTGTTTTTAATCAATTGAAACTATTTGATATTTAAATTTTATTTATTTACTAAATTTACATTTATTATTTAAAAGTGATCAGATACAATATGAACAGGTTGTGTGATTTCGTATTTTATTTCTTCTTTTCTAATATCGTAATCTTGGATAGGTTTTGGAGGTCTAACTTTTCTACCACAATAACCATCTTTTAATTTAAACAAACCAGAAGCTGGTCTACCACCTTTCCATCTCATTCTTTGAGGGCATGCAATATTAACACGATAATGATTTGTGTTAGAGACTTTTCCAACTGTTACGTAGCATTTCTCATCTAGAGCAGCTTCTTTATTACTTGGTAACTTGATAATGATTTTTTTTCCAATTCTTCTAATAATTTTAGCATGCATACCAGCTTCTGTACAAAAAACTGCACCATTATTAGGAAATTTTTCAATGTGATGAATTAATGTTCCAGGCATTAATGAACCAACTGGATATGTATCTCCTTCTTTACCTATTAAACTTTAAATAAATCTTTTTCTTTAAAATATTTATTTACCTTTAATTGGAATTTCTGGCATTATATTATGCGTTGTAATGGTATCTCCTGGCTTGGTAAATTCTGAAGCAACTATCCATCTTTGGTTTCCTTCATTTGCTACTAAAGCAATAAGATGTGTATTAAAAGCTGTATACTTCACTTTGTAAACTTTTTCTTCAAATGTTCCGTTTTCTGGAGCAGATCTAGTATAATCAACCCAACAAATTTTTCTATGTATTCCTCCACCAACAGTTCTAACGACTACTTTACCTGAAACAGGATCTCTTCCTCCTAATTTTTTTACAGGTAATCTTTTTGTTGTGTATTCTCCATCCTAAAATAAGGAAAATTTAACATAATTTTTAAACAAAAATTTAAATAAATATATCACTTCAGGTATGATGGGTCTGTATTTATAATCATGAGGAAGTGGAGTTTTTTTAAATGGATTTTGCGGTCTTGGCAAACCTCTAATAAGTTGAATTGCTGAACCTCTATTTCTTATTTGATTACTAAACAGCTGATTAGTTTTCAACAAATGGTTAATTTTATAGTTTTTTGATTGTTTCAAAGATAATTTCACTAAATCATTAATTAAATTATTCATTTTTTAAGATGCAACTTGATTTATTTAACTTTTTAAAAAAAAAAACATTGTGATTATATAAACACGCCGTTTTAATGTCTATTTTCACATAAAATAAAAGAAAAAAAATATTTAATGTGTCACTTAATCTTTTTAGCTTTTTAATCAAACTTTTATTTTCCAGAAAAAAAATTTTTTTGCAGTTAATTAAAGCCAAAATAAATTAATCAATGATTAAGAAACACAAATAAGATAATTTTTGCGCTTAAGTTATTTTCACAGAAATAACGTAAACAAACATTATAAACAGGCTTAAATTCTTTACCAACGTTTTCTAAACCACTTCAAATGTAATGCTAATTTAATTTTTTTTTTCAAATGTTTTAATCATTAAATAATTTTAAAATGAAGTTATTAAAAAGAAACATCGATAATCATGATAAAGGAACTGTAACTATTGTTATAGAAGATGAAGAAGATATTTGGCAAGCTTATAATTTGATTAGAAGAGGGGATTCAGTTAGAAGTTCAACATATCGTAAAGTTATTACAGAATCTTCAACAGGTACTACTGGATCAAATAAAATAAGAATTAATTTAACCTTAAGAGTTGAAAGTACTGAATATGATGCTGAAACAAGTTCAATCAGAGTTAAAGGAAAGAATATTGTAGAAAATGATTATGTTAAAATTGGACAATATCATTCAATAGATATTGACTTGAACTCTAAATTTACCTTGTGGAAATTCATTTGGGATTCAGTTAGTTTAGAAACACTAGAAAATGCTTGTGATCCTTCCAAAAAAACAGATTTGATAGGCTTGATAATGCAACAAGGTCTAGCATACTTGTGTTTAATAAACAATACTATGACAACTGTTAAAGCTAAAATTGATATGGAAATTCCAAGAAAGCATAAAGGTATAATAAAACAACATGAAAAAGGTACAGAAAAATTTTTAGAAGCTATTCTCCAAGCAGTTTTGAAAAATGTAAATTTTGATGTTGTCAAATGTATTTTAGTTGCATCACCTGGTTTCACTCGAGAACAGTTTTATGAATACATGTGTAAAAGAATGATAAAAGATAATATAAAAGTTTTGATAGATAATAAACATAAGTTTTTACTTGTTCATTCAAGCTCAGGCTTTAAAAGCTCATTAGCTGAAGTTTTAACTGATCCTATTGTTATAGCTAAGTTGGAAAATACTAAAGCAATTACAGAAGTTAAAGCTTTAGATAAATTTTTTGAAACTTTAGAAGTTGATGAAAATAGAGCTTATTATGGTTGGGAACATGTTTATAAAGCACACTATGATTATCAAGCTATTGAAAAATTGTTGATAAGTGATAAATTATTTCGTTCAAATAAAATTTCTGAACGTAAAAGATATATAAAATTAGTAGATGACGTAAGAGCATGTGGTGGTGAAGTATTCATGTTTTCTTCATTACATGTATCAGGAGAGAGATTAAATAATATGTCAGGTGTAGCTGCAATTTTAAGGTATCCTGTTTCTAAAATTGATGAAGAAGATTTTATGAAGCACAATAATCCAAATTATGTAGAAGAAAGAAAAATTGAATCTTCAGAGGATGAAAACTTTGAAGATGAAGAAAAAGAAGCAATGAATGATTTAGGTTTTTGAATTCAATTGAAATTTTTTTATATATTTTTGTACATTTAAAAAATTATTAGTTCTAATAATATTTAACTAAATCTTAAACACTGAATACAATTTAAAGGAAAGAAGTGGTTTGAAAAACAAAAAATAATTTAGCAAACTATTTAAAAGTAAATTATAAAAACTAATTTTATTAAAAACTAAATTAATAGTTAATTTGTTTTAAATCAAAATATAAATTTTTTTCATTAAAATTTTTATTGACAAGCGTTAAATTTTTTTTTTAAAATACAATGCTTAATTAATTTAATTATAGATTATTTGATCAAAAATAAATTGAAGAAAACAAAATAATTTCTAAATCAATTTAGAAATTTATAATCTGTTTACTGAATGTAGCATTTTCTTTTTTAGAGCCATTTTTATTGTTGAGTCTAAAAATTTGTTTTTCTTTTTTTCTGACCATTTTGAAGTTTATTTTTCTAAATTTTATGTAAAAATGAATAATTAGTAATAGTTTTTATGATCTTGTGATTTTAAGTTAATCATTGCAATCTTTTTTGGGAAATTTTTATCTTTTTTTAAGCATTTTAACACTGAAATAAAATCTTAGTCAGACTTGTTGAATTTAAACAAATAAATGTTTTCTATTTATTAAAATAAATTAATTTTTTTAATAAATTTATAATTAGTTTGAATCATTTTTATACTCAATTAGGAATTTTATTTAATTGAAACTCAAATTTTTGTTAAATTAATGTTCAAAATAGAAAACAATTTCTTTTAAATAGAAAATAATTTAGTGAAAAATAAAACTTAATTTTTACTACAATTTTTTAAAAGACAATAATTTTTAAAATTAAAAATCTTTAGCTTTTAAATTTCTTTTTGTTAAAGATACAAATTGAAATTCATATTACTGATTTACTTTGAACTTTTAGAAAATTTAAAGAACTTTATAGTTATTAATAAATTAATAAAATTAAGCTTAATGTTTTCTTTTGAATATTAAAAAAGATATTTTAGTTTAAAAATTAAGTAAATCAAAAAGATTAGGTTTTTGTTTAAGTCATTTTTTCATTGTAACATTATATTTTTCCAATTTATCAGTATTATAAGCTTCAATATTTGTTCTTTTAAACTCATTAGCTTTATAAAAGAAAAAAAGCGCGGCAAAATAAATGATTTCATAGTATTGAACAAAACTTAATTTTTAGGGTGCCTTCTGTTAATTATTCAACCGTTTTTTTTAAAATTTTTATAAAAATCAAAAACCTATTTAACTTTAGAAAAAAATTTAGTTTTACTTGTTTAGATATTTCGCGGTATTTTTATCTAAACATAATTTCAATTATTACTAACTTTTAAATTTTGATCTCAAAATAATATTTTTCTTTCATTTTTATTTAAAATTATCAACACAAAATTTAAATTAAAATTAATTAATTTACATGTTTTTTTAAATTTAGCGCTTAAAAATTATGTTTAATTTTTTATATTCTCTAGTTAGTATTTAAGCAATGTTTGTTTACTAAAGTTACATTGAAAGATTAAAAAAAAATTTTAAATTTTAAAAACCATGTCTGATCTAAATAATGAAAACTCAGAAACTAGTCTTAATTTAAATTTAGATTCTAAAGATGATTTAAATATTGAAAAAACAACAGAAGATTTAAAGGAAAAATTAAAACTTGACAATGAAGAAATATTAAGTGAAGATGAATTAAAAGCAAAATATGAAAAGTCTTTAGATTTTAAAAATCAAGGAAACTCCTTTTTTAAAGAATTAAATTTTGAAAAATCTTTAGAGTTATATGAAGAAGCTTTCAATGAATGTCCAAAAAAATATAAAGAAACTTTTGCAATTTTATTAAATAATTTAGCTGTATGTAAATGGAAAATTCTAGAAAAAAATAATGAAAATTTAAATTTCAAAGATGAAAAAGTAAAAAAAGATTTTGAAATTATTATAAATCATTTAAATGAATCAATTGAAATAGATGAAAAATACTTCAAACCCTTATTAAAAAGAGCTGAATTAAATCATAGGTATGGTGAAGATAAATTAGATAATTCTTTGGAAGATTATAAAAAGTTATTAGATTTATTACCAAAAGATAATTTAGTTTTATTAAATCAAATAAAGTCTGAAATTATAAAATTAGAAAAAGAAATTGAAATTCGTAATCAAAAATTAAAAGATGAAATGCTTTCTCAATTAAAAAATTTAGGTAATTTATGTTTAAAACCATTTGGTTTATCTACAGATAATTTTAAGTTACAGCAAAATGAAGAAACTGGTGGTTATTCAATTAATTTTCAAAACAATTAAATGTAAGTTTTAAATGTAAAAATATATTTTGTCAAAATAATTAAAAAAATAAATTGTAGATCATTTTAAAATGTTTATAACTTTGGATTACTAACTTTAACTACTTTGTTTTTAATTAAACTATTTAATTTTTCATTACTTATTTTCAAATAATTCAATGTTTCTATCAAATTTTCGTTATTTTTAATTTTGTTTTCATCATTTAGAAATCTTAAACTAGGTTTTGGTTCATATTTACTTTCAAATGTTTTTCTAGTTTCAAAATGTTCAAAATTATATACTTCTTCTGGCTCTAGTACAGGAGTACAACAAGAATCAGTATTTAAAAATATATTTGTCCATTCATCTCTAGTTTTTAATAAAAATATTTCTTTTAGTTTTATTTTTAAATCTTCATCAAATTGATTTATTTCATTCAAATCAAATTTTTTTGATTCGTCAAGAGTTAAGGATTTTTTTAAGTTTGTTATAAACTCTGCAAAAAATTGACTTTCAATTGCACCTAATGCCATATATTTTTTATCTTTTGTTTCATAACATGAATAAAACGCTTGTCCTCCATCTAATAAGTTTTTATGCTTTTCATTTAAATTAGGCCAAGCTAAATACTGCATTGTTGTTTCAGGCTTACGTGTTTTAAATAACCAACTACCAATATAAGAACTACTTTCAGTTATATTAGAATCAATAATTTTTCCTTTTCCAGTTTTTTCTCTTTCCAACAAAGATAAACATATGCCAAATGCACACATTAGACTTCCTCCAGCAAAGTCACCTATTTGAAATTGTGTATTAAATTAAGAAAATTTATTTTTTTTTGAATTGACAAACCTAATATATTAACGGGAAAGACTGGTTTATTTGAGTTGTCACTTGTAAACTGAGACAATAAACCAGATAAAGATAAATAATTTATGTCATGTCCAGCTCTTTTAGCTAAAGGACCATTTTGTCCATATCCTGTTAATCTCGCTACAATTAATTTATGATTTAATTCAATTAATTCATTTGGATTCAAATTTATTTTTTCTAAAACACCAGCTCTAAATGGATCTATTAGGACATCTGCTTGTTTGCACAAATCTTTTACGAATGATTGGCCTTCATTTTTTTTAAGATCAACATAGAGTGTTAATTTTCCATCTTTAAAAACATCAATATCAGGTGAGTTAAACTACTTAAATTTATTTTTATTGAAAAATTGAAATTTAGATAAAACAATTTTACCTTTTCTATTCTAATTACTGTTGCTCCAAAGTCTTTTAATATTTTTCCACAGAATGGAGCAGGTGCTAAACCTGCTAATTCTAATATTTTAATTCCTTTTAGTGAGTTCATTTTAGATCAAATTTTTAAATTAAACTTTTTTCTTAGAAAAAAATTTAAAACAAGTTTATTTTAGATTAGAAATAGTCTAAAAAAACAGTAGATTGCAGCATAGTTGCAAGATAAAAAGATATAAATAATACTTAGACAAACAAGATAAAAGTTTAAAAATATTTTATTAGATTAAGTCTATAAACTTATTTGATGAGGTAATTTGGAAATTAAAACAATTAAATAACTTTTTTAATTATTATTATACTTGTGATAAATTTGTAAGTTTTCTTCTGCTCTTTGTAATAAATGTGGTCCTCTTATACCTTTTTCATTTGATACTTTTACATCTGCACAATTTCTCCATGTTTCTTGTGGCCCACAGCCAACTTTTTCTTTTCCATCATCACATTTTCCCCAATTATTACCTTGAATTAATTTTATTAAAAAAAAAGTTTAAAAAAATTAAAAAAAACTTTTTAATTACCAGCAACCCAATTCCATCTGAAAATACATGCTTCACAAGATTTATTTTTTGGTAAAGATAGTGTTATTGGAAAATGAATTAAGGTTAAAGAAGAATTTAATCTAAAATAATCATCTCCATTTGATAATTTAATTTGTTCAAAACAATCTTCAGTTTCTATATAAAATTAAATTAGTTTTATTAGTTTTCATAAGCTAATTTTGTGAAAAGAAACTTTTTTGTCTGTAAAAGACCTTGAAAAAATTATTGTTGGCAAAAAAAAGTTTTTTTTTAATAAAAAAAGTTTTATTTTGATTTACTTTTTTTGTGAAGATTACCTTTTATATCAAACGAATCCCTATAACACATTTGAAAAGTAAATACTCCTCCATGATTTGCAACAATTTCAATTATTGTAGTAAAATTTGAACCTATTGAATAAACTCTACTTGTTATATTACGTGCCATTTTACCACCTGTTTCAAAGTTTTTGATTTTAGCATTATAAGCATCTCCACAAATACCACATTTTCCACCGTTATCTGAATGTTGAACCTCAAAACAAAAGTTATTCAATTATTTAAATTAATCTTATTAAATCTTACTTTTATGCCACCGCAAAATAATTCAGCTATTAATAAAAAAGTTTAATTATTTTGTTTTTAATAAAAAATTAACTTAAATTACCATCATCCCAAGCAGGAGGGTATATAAAATTTAATTTCCACATTGTATTTCTTGCAGGAGGTTCCATCATTCTTCCATGTCCATATAAATAATCAAATTTAAATAAAATAATTAGACTAATTAAAATTAACATTTTAAATTTTTTTTAAGATTCAATTTGTGAAAAATTTTAGACAAAGAAAAACTTTTTTTTTTTAAAGTTGATCAGGTTTTTCAAAATAATCAATTAAATATTTATATGCATTTAATCTTAAAGCTTAAAATATTTTTCTCTAAAAAAAAATTTACTCAAAAAATTAGGTATAACTTGTTTAAATTTAAGCTCTATTCAATTTAATAAAGGACATTGGCCATTTTTTTATATTTTTATAAATCTCTTGTGTATAAAACTAATTCTAATTTAAGCTTTTTATTTGATTTTTTTTTCAAAAAAATAAAAACTTTATTTTGTTTATGGTTTTGAAATTTAACTTTGAAAAAATTTTAAAATTTCAAATAAACCTACTTCCAATAGATGATTTTTTAGATGAAATTTTTATAAATGAATTTATAATAAATCTACAACATAGAACAATTATACATAGAAATTTTATAATATTCTTAAGCATTATAATTTTGTTTAGATCTAAACCATAATAATTTTATTTAGATTTAAAACATAATAACATTATTTAGATCTAAAACATTAATAAATTTAATTCATCAGATGAACTTAAATCATAATATTTAAGATAAATCTAAATTACAATAGTTTTAGATGAACTTAATTTTTAATAGTTTCTAATAAACCTAAATCATATAAATTTATAGTTAAATTAAAATCATATAAATTTAAAGATAGTTTAGATTTTTATTTAGGATGAATTTAAAGAATCCAGGTTTTTCATCTAAATCTAGGTTTACAAATTAATTTACGTTTCTATTAAATTTTTTTCTTATGAATTTCAATATTTGAAAATAAATTTAGTTTTTAATATAAACTTTAAACTTTGAATTTTAAAATATTTTATGATTAAATTTTTATTAAGTTAATTTTTATAGGAAAATTATTTTTAATATTTTTCCATTCATAATTAGTAAAACTCGAATGTAAACAAATCGAAAAGTAATTATTTTTCTTTCGTTTAAGAATATTTAATGTAAATTTAAATAAAAATTATAAAACTCTTGTCAATTTCTTGGTTTCATACTTGTATCCAATAAAAATCTCATTAAAAACTATAAATTTAAAAAATTCTGTTTGATACATTGATGTTAATAAATGCAAATAATTGACATATAATTATTAAAAGTAAAAAAAAAATAAAATTAAAATTCAGTTATTGGAAAATCAATTATTTTTTTTTAAAAAAATATGAATTTTAAATTTGTGAAAACAAGAATTAATTTTAAAATTGGTTAGAAAATGTTTTATAAAATATATGTATTTTTTTGAATTGATTTTAAATTTAATCAATTTTAAAATGCCAAACTTTTTTTTTTTTTTGTTGTTTGAAGCCAATTTTTTTTCGGTAGCTTAAAATAAAAATTTGAAATCTGCGCAAGTTCGAACCTTGTCTGTTTACAAAATTTTGTTCTAACGTAAAAATATATATAAACAATATACTTGTAAAATAAAATTATAGTTTTATAAATCCAGATTGTAGCTTAGTAATTTTTTAGTCATTTAATAAATAGTTAAAATATGAGTTTTAGCATTTCTCTTGAAAATTAATTTTTAAAAGTTTGTCAATCCGTCTAAAATGTACACGTGTTTTATTCTAAATGAAACTGTTTTTCAAAATTTAATTAGATGATAAACAGTTAAAGTTGATTTGAGGTAATTAAAATATTATTTCTAAATTTAAAAATTATTACTCTTTAAACTTAATGTTTAAAAAGTTGTTTTACATCAAAATTTATTTATTTAAAACAATTGTGTTTTTAGATTAATTAGAATTTTTTTTTTGTATTATTCACTTAAGAAAGTAAATAAAAAAATCAATTAAAAAAAGTTTTCAAGATCATCATTTTTATTGATTTTGATAAAATACAAACAATAAAAGTTTGAAAAATTTTTATTAGGTTATTTTTCAGGTTTTTTGTTTGAATGAATTATATCTTATCGATGTCAAATTATCATAAATTAAACTAATATAATCTGAAATCAACTAAATTTATCTTCTATTTCATCTTGAATTTAAATTGATTTTTTAAAAATATTGGTAATTATCTTAATCTTTTTTTAATTTGAATACACTATTATAATTATTTTCATAGTCAATATTCAAACAAAAAGATTTTTTTTATTTTAAATAAAAAGTCCTTTGACTTTGTTAGTTCATTCTAAAATTAATTTATTTTTTTTGTGGTAAAGAGTTTAGTAAAGTTTACATATAGCTACAGTTTTATAGTCTGAAGTTTATTTATATTTTAATCTGAAATCTTCTTTAATTATAAATAAATTAAACTTTCCTTTTTTAAAATAATATATTTGTATTTTAAATTTTAATCATAAAACTTGATTCAGAATTTATTTATTTTAGGTTTCTAATAACAACTTTTTGGTCTTTACTGATATATATAATAATTCTTGAATTGATAAGCAAAACCACGCTTTTAGTCACTGTCACGAAATCTATACACGCTTTATTTATTTTTTTATTATAAATTTACGATCAAATACTAAGAAAATCTACCTCATTTATAATTTGGTTATTCAATAGACAGCCTTATTTTATATTTTTCAGTTGTGTTAAATTTTTTTTTAAATTTAAAAGTTATTTGAAAATCTTTTTGACTTAATTATTTAAACTTTCAAAAAACTTAATTACCTCAAATTACTTAACATTTCTTAAAAGAAATTAAATGATAGTAATTGTGTATTTTTAATTTTATCAAGAATTAATTTACTTTGTTAACTAAATATTTAAGATTCACATTTCAACATAGCTTTTTCTAGTAAAATTGTTAATAACTATTTAATGATTAATTTAAAATTAATTGGTTTTCTCTTTAATAGACTTTAGAAAAAGAATTTCTTAAAAAGAAAAATATTTCTAACAAAGGTTTTCTAAAAAAATTTTCTAAAAGAAAACTATTTTAATTAAAAATTCTTTTTTCAACAAAGAGTTTTGATTGATAGAAAACATTAATTTAGAAAAAATTTATTTTCTTAAAAGAGTTTAGATATTTTAAAACACCTTTTTTTAAATTGAATAATTTATCAATAATTTTTTTTATTCAATTTAATGAACTAGAATTTTTTATTTATTCTTTTAAGCAATTTTATGATCAAATCAATTTGTTAATTTGTTTATAAATTTCAAAATTCAGGTATCAATTTGTTATTAAATGAATATTATTTATTTAAATAATTGTTAAGTAATGAAGTAATTTTATTTTAATTAATATTTTCTTTAAGCAATTTTATCATTAAATTGAAAAAAAGAAATCTTTATGAAAATTTATTAATGAAAAATTTTAAATTAATATTTTTTTTTTGTGTCATTTAAAAATTCTTATCAAAAAAAATCTAGTAGCTAGTTCAAAATAAACCTAAAAAGAAAAAAAGTTAATAATTTGCTAGTTTGATTAAATATGACTTTTTATGGAATTTTAGAATAAATTTTCATCTTCAAGTTTAAATTTAATTAAGAAATTTTAATATCATTTATGTTAAAAAAAAAATTCTCAAAAAAGGATTCAAGTATTGTGAAAGTTTAAGTATTGAAGTAATTTAATTGAAATCATCTAAATTTTTTTTTTATTGCAACTCGAGTTATTTAAATGAAATTTTAAACTTTTTTTTGTTAGTGTTTAATTAAATAATTTATGACTAAAAAAAACATTTAAGTTTTTAATTTTTTAAGATAAGTTAACTTATAAAATTTTTTTTGAAAAAATGAAGTTTGTTGAAAATATTGATACAGCCAATTTTGGTTTAACAGATTATGCTGTTTTCGTATTAATGTTATTAGTATCAACTGGAATTGGAATTTTTTATGCAGTAAAAGTATGTTTGATTTTTAATTTAAAAATAAACTTTAAGAGTTTTAAAAATTTTGATTCATTTCTTTTTTTAGGATAAAAAATGTAAAACTACTCGAGAATTTCTAACTGCTGATAGATCCTTACATTGGTTTCCAGTAGCAATGTCATTAATGGCATCTTTTCAAAGCTCAGTAACAATTTTAGGCTATCCAGCTGAAATGTATTTAAGAGGAACACAGTTTTGGATTGTTATTTTTTCAGCATGTCTTGCTGCTATTGCTGCTGCAGAACTTTATCTTCCAGTATATTATGATTTAAATTTATCATCTGTAAACCAATATCTTAAACTAAGGTTCAATTCTGAAAAAGTTAGACTTGCTGGTTCATTTACATTTTTATTTGCAACAGTGCCTTACATGGGTGTTGTTCTTTATGGACCTTCTTTAGCTTTAAGCTCAGGTTTGTAATTTTAAATTGGCTTAAAACTTTTATTTAAATTTTTTTTTATTTTAGTTACACCTTTAGATACAGCAACATCTATTGTTTTAATTGGTGTCATTTGTACATTTTATACATCTTTGGTAAGAAATATATTTAGCTTAAAAATGATAATTCAGTTTTTTTATTTTATTAAGGGTGGAATTAAAGCTGTTGTTTGGACAGATACTATTCAAGTTGTGCTCATGTACGCTGGTTTACTAGCTGTAATTTTTAGGGTATATTTAGTTTATTTTTATTTTAAATTAAAAAATAATAATTTCATTTTATTTAAAGGGTTTTTATTTAGTTGGTGGTATAGAAGAGGCTTTTAGAATTGCAAGTGAAGGTGGTAGAATTCAGTTTTTCAAGTATGTAACAAAATTTTTGTTTTTTTGTACATTAAAATAATTTTAAATTTAGCTTAGAAATAGATCCTTATTCAACTAATAATCTATGGAACTGTGTATTAGGTATGGGAATAATGTGGTGCGGTAATTATTGTACTACACAAACTGAAGTGGCTAGATATTGTAATGTAAATAGTAAAAAACGATCCAGATTGTAAGTTGTCAACAGTTTTCGAAAAGAATTTTTTTTTATTTAGTTTTTTATCTTTAAATTTTCTTAATGTTTATGCTAAATTTTTTTTAAGGGCTCTTTATGTAAATTTAATTGGTGTAGTTAGTATTATTAGCTGTGCTTGTTTATCTGGTATCGCTTTGTATGCTTTTTATTCTACCTGTGATCCATTGAAAAGAAATGTAATCAAACAGCCTGATCAAGTAAATTATATTTTATAACACTCTTGTCAATTTTATATTAAATAAATTTTCTTTTTAGCTTATGCCTTACTTTGTAATGGAAACATTACACGAATTTCCAGGTTTACCAGGTGTTTTTGTATGTTGTGTATTTAGTGCATCTTTAAGTACTCTTTCTTCAGGTAATTTTTTTAATAACTCAATTGTTAATTTCCTTTAATGAAAATTAAATTTTTTTTAAGGTTTTAATGCTTTAGCTGCTGTAACTTGGGATGATTTATTATCTAAGACTAGACTCGCTAGATTAGATGAATCTAAAGTAATTATAAAATTTTTTTATTAAATTATAATATTTAATTCAAATAATTATTAGATAAAAATTGTTTCAAAATGTACGGCTGCCATTTATGGTGTTTTAAGTATTGGAATGGCATTTTTTGCTGGAATGATTGGGTCTGTTTTAAAGGTAATTAATTTTATTATATTTATAAAAATGATAATATATTTTTGAATTCTTTTCAAAATAGGCTGCAATCTCGTTAGCTGGGGCGCTTATGGGTCCAATGTTTGGTTGTTATTTATTAGGTATAATTTGCCCATTTTCTAATGAAAAAGTAAGTTTTTTTAATGAAATAAAAATGGGTATTTAACAATTATTATTAAAACAGGGCGTTTTGACTGGTTTATTTTGTGGTGAAATATTCGGTATATTTGTTTTATATGGCTCTATTATGTATCCACAAGTTTCTGATCAACTTCCAACTACAACTGAAGGCTGTTTATTTAATACAACAGCTATAATTGATCAAAATATGAGCTTTCTCGACAAAATGCCAACTGAAGAAAGTAATTTATTTAAAATATTTAATATTTCTTTCTTACTTGTGCCTGTGTTTGGTTTTTGCATAAGTTATTTCATTGGTATTATTGTCTCTATACTTACAGGAGGTTTGAATTTAGTAAATGAAGTTAATCCTTTACATTTAAATCCTATTGCTTGGTATATTTGGCCTAAAAAATGGGTACCAATTGCAAGAAGAGATGAAATAAAAGTATGTAGTTAATAAATACTAATAAAT
Source organism: Anisodus tanguticus (assembly GCA_034509755.1). Classification (NCBI taxonomy): domain Eukaryota; kingdom Viridiplantae; phylum Streptophyta; class Magnoliopsida; order Solanales; family Solanaceae; genus Anisodus; species Anisodus tanguticus. The sequence continues at coordinate 22,162 of JAVYJV010000060.1, read as the reverse complement.
TACTTACTAATTAAATTTTTTTTTTTTTAAAATAGAAATGCAAAATAGATAATCAAAGTGATAACTCTTCACAATCTGTTGAAATCAAAGCTTTAAAGTAAACAATATGTTTTAAAAAAAAATTTATTATAAAATAGTTTAATTAGAATAGACTTTGAAATAGTAATTATCAAAGTTTAAATTTTAAAACTCACGTAGTTTTTTATTTTTATTTTTTTTTCTATATAATCATTATTAAAATTGAACAAAAGAATATCATTTTAATCTTTATGGTAAGCCTAAGTATGCATGGATTAAATTGAAATATTGATTTCATAAATAACGACCAATAAATCTTAATTAAATATCATCTATACCTTGATTTATATATGAAAACTTATCTTTTGAAATTTATAATATTGCGTTATAAAATTCTATTTATTCCAAATTGTTTTATTATATTAAATTAAAAAGTATTATCAATTTTCAAAGAAATAGATAAGAGTTGATAAAATCAAATTTTTAACTATCTATTTTTCTTTGATAATTTTTTTCTCTATTTTAGATTAATTAAAAAAATTGACTTTCATTAACTTAGTGTTTATTTTTTTTTTATTGTGATATATATCTTTAATTTATCAAGTACAATTTTTTTATCATTTAAAAAAAAAACCCTAAATAGTTATTACTTTATGATATTTAACAAAAAATTTAACTTGTTGATTAATTTAAGTTTTAAATTTTTAGCTTATAACACCTAAAACTAGATGTCACTTGTGTAAAAATTATTTTATTTTTGTTATTTTCAAGTAATTTAATTTTTCATCTTTTAACTAATCTATAGAACATTTTACAATTTTAATAACCATCAAACATGATTTATTTAAAATGGATAATTTTTTTTAAATATATTTTTTTTAAAAACTAATTATTATTTTTTAAAAATAAATTTCCCTATGTGTTTTTTTGTCAGTTTTGTAAAATTTTTAAACAGAGTAATTAAAAAGTTAATATGATTTTATTTGAATTTAAGGTAATAAATATGGAAACCGGTAATTTCAGAGACAGTTTTTGAAAGTAAAAATAAATTTTGAAGTAGATTGATGAATAAGTAAAATCTGGCATAAGTGATTTAAAAAAAATAACACATGGTTTTAATAAATATTTCTATTTGTTTATTCTTATTTGACCCGTTATTTTCATAAGCTAAAATCAAGCATACAGTTTCCGTTTTTTAATTTGACCTGATTTTTAATCAGTTTTTTTTCATATAAAAAAAAACTAAAAAACTTTTTTTTACCAACAAAATAGACCTCCTTACTTTTTTTTAACGGTGTTCTAAGTTTGTGGTCATTTTTTGTTAAAAAAAAAAAAGTAAATTGACTTTTAAAATCATATATTTGTTTTCAAAAATTAAAAACACAGATGTTATTTGTAATAGGCATATAGTTATTTTATTTTTAAGCACCGTTCTAGATGGCCGGAACTTGATCATAAAAGCAAAGATGGGTGTGCTTTTGAAGTTTTTACTAATTTCTACTTAAAGTTTTCTTTGTGTGTAGGTGTTTAGAAAATATCCAATGACCAGTTAATTTTTAGAAGAAAAATCGATTTAAATATATTTTTTTAAAGTTAAACAATAAAATTTTTAGTTACAAATCCAATGGAGTTGAAAAATTTACGGTTATTTTAGATGAATTTAAGTAGAATTCAAAAATATAAATCTATTGTAATTTATTTTGTAGGAACAAATTGTAATTTTATATGAAAATGACAAAAAGTTCGATTTAATATTTTACTACATTATGTACAGTTTGGTCAGTTTAGAAAATTTTGTCAAAAAAAAAAGAATTAACTATTTGAATTTGAATGGGTTGTAAATGAATATCAAAGGTAAAAACTTTTTCATTATTTTTTTGTTGAAATAAACAGTAAAAAGTTTATGAATGAAGAAAAAAAAAAAGCTAAGTATCTTGCTTTACTACAAAAAATTTATTATTACCTGTTTTTTTTTTTACTAAGTAGAAAAGCAAATAAGCCCAAAGAGTTTTCCCACGCTAGCCAAGTAATAAAAACAGCTAGTAGCTACAAAAAGTTGTTTTACTAGACCATCTTTTTTTTTAATATTTTGTTTTAACTTATTGGACAAACGTTATACCAATTTTTAATATCAATTTTAAAAAATTATTTTTTACTTTTGACATTTTAAATAGATTTTAAAAAATGAAGAAAACTTTTTAAATGCATGAAAGATAAATTAAATTGAGATAAAATTAATCAGGTGTACAAATAATAATCTTAAGATAACTTTCTTTAAAGTTTATAAGAAAAATTTTTTTTTTAGAGAAAAACTTTGAAATAGATCAAAACAATGAGATTTAAAGTTTCAAATAGAGAGAAATTATTTTAAATTAGATTTCAAAATACTTAACATCTTATACAAAATTATCTTAAATTCAAACAGTTATGTAATAAACATAGAAAAAAAGGTATTTTTAAACGTTTAATGACTTACGACCTTCGACTTTTTTTTTGAAAAGAATAAAAAAAAAACTCAAATGTTTGAATGGTTTACTATTAATAAACACTTTTAAGTTTATTTTTTTTTGTTTACAAATGATCTAAAAATGGCTTAGCTATTTGGTTTCTTTAGAAAATATGAATAAATGATTTTGGCCGTTCGATAAAGTTGGTAAAAATAAAAAATACTTTAAAAGGTAAATTAATAAAATTTAAGTTTTGAAATTATTTTCCCATAGTTTATCATTTTTTAATTTAAATTTTTTTTTTTTGAAATTATCTTTGATCACTTAAACATCATAATTTTGATCGAAAGTTATCACAACCTTAGGCAAAAACTAATCTAATGATTTTATTCTTTTTTTATAATTACTAACTGAATATATTAAAATGTTTTTGAAAATAAAAAATAAATTAAATTTTAATTGCAATGGACAGGTGAATTTTTTTTAATTCAAAAAAATTTGTGAATAAAGTTTCATTAAACTTTTTTTATTTTAAACTTGCATCTGATCAACAGTTTGTCAATTTAATGGATTTGAATGAAATGATTAAAATCATTAAATATTATTAAGTTAAAAAGAAAATCTTTTAATTTATGTCTTTTTGTTTTAAGAAAGGAAATTTTGTTAAAAGTTCACTCTTTTAATTATTCTTTTTGATTTTAAGAGCAACTTTTTTTTAAAAATAAAAAACGAAGATTAGAGATAAGTTTTTATAATTTGGTCATTTTAATGTGTATTTATTTTAATTGCTTTTAATAAAATTGTTGGCAAATGTTGTTCAAAATTAATAGACAATATTCAGTTTAAATATTTTCATTCATAAAGAATTAAGTTTGAAAATTTATTAGCTTTTACTAACTAATGAATCAGGTACAAAGAGAAAAGCATTCAACCATGTCCTACAGGAAATGATTCTACTTTTGCACATTGATTAGCATCTTCAAGGATCATCTCTATTGAAGACTGGACATTTGATCGTTTTTTTTTTTAAGAAGAAAATCTCAATTTTAAATACGTAAGTGTTTTTTAGAAAAAAAAAATTTTTGTTTTAAACATCTTGTTTTTATTAATTTTGTTCTTATAAGTTATTCAGTTTTATTTTTTAAACATATTTCAGATAATTAGAAAAAATTTTATATTTTGAGCTTCTTTTTTTTCTTTTGAAATAATCTTTATTTAAATAGACATCAACCTTTAAGATTGATTATTCAAAAAAACTAGTTATAGTTTCTTGTTAAGAATTGTTTAAGCTAATTCAATTTAATTAAAAGTCAATTATAAAGTTTTTCTAAATTTGAAACAGAAATTTATCTTTCTCTCTAATTTTTATCTTTTAATAAATTAATCAAGTAAAATGATCAAAGTTATTTTGAAAAATGATAAAATTAAATTACAAAGTCTAATTAAAAAAAATTAATTATCTTTTTAGTCAAAATTTTGAATAATATTTTTGATATTTGTCCTTGTAAATTGAATAATTAATGTTTTTTTTTTGAAATGTAATACCAAATCAATACCTGATCAAAATCTCATTAAAGCGTTTCAAAACAACGGATTTTTTGAAAAAAAAAATTAATTACACTTGTATACAAATCGTCTTTTCGAATTTTGAAAGCTGGAATTTTTTAGCCTTGCCTATATCTTAAATACTTAAACTTTTCTGCTCTCGATTTTTTTATGTAAGCTTTTTTTAATTTTTTAAAAAGAAACACTCGAAACTTTTGGAAAATTGTTTTTTTATATAATAAAGTGATGGTCATTTTTAATGTTTTTTTATTAAATTTTTAAAACCTTGAACCTATACTGTTCAACAGGTTAGATTTTTTTTTTAAATTCACGTTTAATTAAAACTGTAAACTTTGCAAAAGATTGTTTTTTACAATTTTTTTAGGTATTTTTTTCATAATTCTATATTTTAGGTTATTTCTTTTAGGTTACTTTTAGGTTACTTTTAGGTTACTTTTGGGTTACTTTTAGGTTACTTTTAGGCTACTCTAAAGTTAATTTTACAGTTTTTTTATGTTACTTACACTTAGATTACTTTAAAAATAGTACTTTCGTTTTAATAATTCTAGACTACATTTTAAACTCATGTAAAATATTCTAGACTACTTTTTTTGAAAAGTTTAATTTGACTATTTTTCTTGGCTACTTTTATAAATTTATTTAAAATATTTTTAACTACTTTAATATATCTTCACTGAATCTACTTTAGAAATAATATTAACAAAGCATAATTTGAAAATACTAGAAATAATTATTAATTGAAAAAAGAAAAATTTTAGAACTTGTAAACTAATTCATTCCTAACACAGTAAGCAATTAACCTGTAAGGTCAATTTTAAAATTTTTAGTTTTTAAACATATTCGATGTTAAAACAAACCAATGAGTTTGAATTATATAGTAATTATTTTTTTTTTAGAAATACAATGTAAAACGGACAATGTCAATTTAAAAAAAAAACGTTTAAAAAAGGTATTCTTTGTATATTTTTAAATTATACTTATAAGAACATTGTTCATTTTTTTACCTAAAATAATCTTAAATTGATTGTGTAATGGTTTTTTTATTTTTTGAAAGTTAATTTTTTTAAAATAAATTCATCTTTTCAAATCATAATCATTATCTATGTCTTTGAAATTAAACTTTTTAGTCAATTTTTTTCTAAAAGTCATAAAAAGTTTGATAAATGCAGGTTTTATTTGTTTATTTTTTTTAAATATACGTCTATTAAAGTTAACAAAATTTCCAGATCATTTTTGAACAAAGAAAGATCTATTAGATGAACATTTTTTTCTTTATGCTATTTGAATAAAAACAGGTAAAAACTTAAATTAGAATGTTAACACATTGGTTAAATGTGTTTATAAAAAAAAAGTTTATTTATTTTCAAATTTTCAAATCTTATTTAAAATAAATAATTTGTAATATATATTTGAATTAGAACAGATGCTATTCAACTTCTCTAAAAAATTTATTTTTAAAATAAACATTATTTTTAGAACATTTTGAAGATTAAAAAAAAGAGTTCCTTCCGATTTTAAAAAAACTAATTTTTTTTTTTGAATCAATTTTTATTCATCTAATAGGCTTAAAAATATTTATAATTAACTTTGTATAATTAAAACATTCTGAAAGTTTTTTTTTAAAAACTCTTTTCTAAGTTTTACCTTTTTATTAGTTTTTTTTCTGTGAAATTGTTTTTATGTTTCTATGTTGATAAGGGTTTTATTTATTTTGCATCAAAATAAAAAAAAATTATCTTATTTTCGTCAATTTTCTAGACTATAAAACTTGCCAAATTTTTATTTTAAAAAATTAGCCAAAAAAAAAAAGGTCTGTTATAAATTGATAACGCTTGTAAACTAATTATCATATCGAACTATTTCATTTCTATTTTAATTCAAAAAAAATAAAATTATTCATATCAAGTTATAATTTATCTAAATTAAAAAAAAATTGAAAGTTTTTTTTAAAAAAAATTTAATCTAAAATCATTTACATTGATTTAATTAAAAAAATATTTCTTTGTTTAATTTTTAGAGAAATAACTTAAGACTATGATTGAAAGAAAAAAAATACAAGATTTTATGTTGCTTTAAAAAGAGAAATTTTTCTTTTGCTTCTGAATAAGCTTTAAATATACACCCATTAACAGTAGGAGAGTATATGATCTTTTTCATTAATCTAACTTGCCCTTTAAATTAGACTAATTTTAATTAAAAAATTCTGTTTTTTAGTTTAAATCAAATTTCAGTTTATTGATTTCAAAAATATTTTAAAGATTTTAATGTTTTTTTAACTCTTCTTTCTAATTTTTTTAACAAAAAGTTTTTTCCTCAAATTTTTTAGTTAAAAACGTCAGTTTTATAAAACTTATAAAAATCAAATTTAAGAAAAAATTAAACAAGAAAATTAAAAAACAAATTAAACAAGAAATTAAAAAATTGAAATGATAAGATTTAAAGAAACTTATTGAAATATTCAAACAAATCATAAAGAGATTGTAGAATGAAAATAGATTTCAAAGAAAATTTTAATGAAAAAAATAGTAAAATGGTTGTGTAGAATAAAATTGAAAAAAAATATCATTTTAAAATCTAAAAATTAGCTTTAGAATCTAAATTTAACTCTAGAAATTGAGAAAAAAATATTTAAATCAAAGATAAATTTATTGAAAAATAGGAAAAAATTTCTTTAAAAGTTTAAAAAAAATTCTAAAATTAAGATAAAAAACTCTAATCTAAAAAAATAGTTTAGAGTCTAGAAAACTTAAAAAAAAAATTTAAAAAACATTAATTTTGAAATCTAAAATAAACTTTATAAAAATCTGTTTATTAAAAATGTAAATTTAAGTATAAATGAAACAAATAAAAGATTTTATCAAAATATTATTTAATATTTAGTTGCTTAGTTGAAATTAATCTTATTGAAAGTTTTTTACATTAATAAGCAGCATTAGTTTTAATGTTTTTTTATTATAAATAAAATAGTTAACAATAAAAGCTTATAAATACAGCATAGATGATTTCAATATTTTTTTAAATTCAAAACTAATTAAGAAATTTTTTTACATTGAATTTAATTAATTTTTCAACTATTAATTTTATACCTAATCTGTATAAAACTTTTATAATAACTGAGAATTTAATGTCAAAATACCTTCAAAATTACTAATTTAACATAGGATTTCAAACTGAAAATTTAAAAACTAAGAATTTTTTCATAATATTAAACACTATAAAAAGTAGCCATAAGAGTAAAAATTTCAATTTTGATTATTTGAAAGTAAGCTTAAAAATACCTATATATTCAAAATTAATCATAAACTTCAAAGTATATATAACCATAAGTATTTGTAAAAAAAAAGGTTTTTATGAAATCAACAAGAAACATAAAACAAAATGTCTTCATAATATCAACAGTATGTATAAAACAAAAAGTCTTATTAAGATCAATAATAAGTATAAAGCAAAAAACCTTTATAAGATCAATAGTAAGTATGAATCAAAAAACCTTCATAAGATCAAAACTGACCTTAAGACAAAATTTTTTCCTAAGATCTTAAGAAATCACAAATTCTAAGTATTCATAAACTATAAGTAGTCATCAGCCAAAAAATTTAATAAGCCAAACTTCAACAGTTTATTAAGCCAATTTTTAAGTTAAAATATTTAAAAAGTAGCTAAATTCTTTTGATTGACAATCGAAATGATGTAAATATTAGATAAATTTTTTTTTCAGTAAAATATTCTTCAATAATTAGTTTGATTAAAAAAAAAAGGTAGAAGAGGAAAAAACAATGAAACATGTCGCGCCTTTACGCCCTGCCGAGTTTGAAAGCCTGTGCCCTTTTAAAATTTTAGTCGAAAAAAATTGTGATACTTTGTCAAAAAAAAGAAACATTGTATAAAAAATTTTCCCTGGATAAAAATAAATTAAAAAATCAAGCTAGACTTAAATTTACATAAAAATAATTAATCTTCATGTTTTTCTCACATTGGTTAAAACAAAAGTTGATTTTTTTTAGAAAAAGATTTTAAATAAAATTTTTGATTGATTTATACACACCTTATTAAGGTAAGTTATTTAATAAAGTTATTTCAAAAAGTAAATTTAATTAATTTTAATGAATAAATTAAATATTTTCATAAAAAAAAGTTCCATTACTAATATATAAATTTTATTGTTTTTCTGGTATTTTGACACATACTGATGAAAATTTTTTTTTCTAAGATTAAAAGTTGAAGAAAAGTTCAAATATATTAGATAAGAATTGTTTAAAAAAGTTAAGAAATTTTTTTGTAAAATATTTAGTGAATTAAAAAATTTATTAACTGAATTAAGAGCTTTTTAGGTAAATTAGAGAACTTATTAGTTAAATAGAAAACTTTGAAAAAAATAGAAAAAGTTTAAGTAAAATAGAAAAAGTTTAAATAAAATAGAAAAATTTTTTAGAAAATTACTTAATAGTTAAAATTTAAGAAAATTTATTGTAATTTGTTCCATTTAGTTAATTTTGTTATTTTTAAATAATATCTAAAAGCAATTCAATTTTTAATTGATTGTCGATAAAAACTAATTGTTAACTTTAAACTATATAAATATGATTTGGTAAAAATTTTAAACTTTTCAAGTATTGAAAGTTGGTATTATAATTATTATTTAAGTGTTTAAGCTGTTTTATTATGAGTTGAAATCAATTTTAGGAAATTTTTATTTAGAAATTTTATTTTGTTATTGAATTGTCCTAACATTATAATTAACTGGACTTGAGTTTTTAATTTAATTTATTAAGTTTAGCTTTAAAATTAATATGAAAATTTTTATATTTGACTAATTTATATTTAACCAGTTTCATTGTAATATTTACATTGAATTAATTCAGTTTTTTTATTGAATAGTTTAGCTTTTTATAAAATAGTTTCAAAGTTACTTTTAATAATGAGTACATTTAAATTTAATCTTAGTATTTCTCTAACATTCATAATAAGTTTGTTTAAAATATGAATATTAAGATAGTTTTTTATTAGACATTTGAAAAGCTGGTTAAGTATTTTAGTAAAAGCGTTTTTCTTAAATATTTTTAGTGTTAAAAATTGCATTTGATTTTTGCATATTAATTTGTCTTTACATTTGTCTTTACATTTGTATTTGTTTTCACATTTGTTTTTAGTTGTTTTTGTTTTTAGCTGTTTTAATATTTAGCTGTTTTTATATTCACATTTTTATTAAGCTGATTTTACTTAAATTTATTTTGAGCTTATTTAATGTTTAAATTTTAATCGAGTTAGTTTATAATTTGTATTGAATTAGTTAAGCATTTAAATTTTCATTTAGCTATTTAACGTTTAAATTTGTGTGAAGTTTAAAACGTATAAACTTTTATTAAGTTAGTTTAACATTTAAATTTATTAGTATAAAACTGAAATTTTTATTCAAATTATTTAACTTTAAAAACTGTTTAATACTATTTAGGTTTACAATCTTTGATAAATCAGTTTATTTTTTTAAAAAGTTTTATAAAAACAATTTAATACTAAACATTATAACGAAATAACTTAGTATCACAAATTTTAGTAAACTTATTATAAGCTTTATTAATATATTATTCATTTCAATCATATTAATATTGTTAAGAATTATTAAGCTTTTAAATTAACTTAGTTAATCAATACACATTTTTTAAATATAATGTTTAATCAGTTTTAGAGTTAAAACGCTTGAATAAGATAAAGAACTCAAGTGGAACAAAAGAAAAAAAAAATCTTCGAGTTAACAAAATAGAGATTAATTTTCAAGAATTTATATCGAGGTAATGTATAAATATAAGATTTATAAACTGGCTATTAACACGTTTTTTTTAAAGTTAATTATTAATTGAATCAACATTGAACAACTTGTTTACAAAACGATTATTTGCATAACTATTGGGTTGTCAACTGTTAATGACTTTTATGAAAAATTTTAAGATTTTGCTCGAATTTTGAAATTGATTTTTTTTTGAATTTTTGGTTACTTTAAGCTTTTGGAGGTTAAATCATTTTTTTTTATCTTTTATCAAACTTGAAAACATTTTTTGATATTTCACTATAATTTGATTTATTTTTCATGAAAAAAGCTCATAAATTTTTAAAGAAAAGTTTTTGACACTTTTTTTTCGGAAACTGGACATAAGTTTTTTAAATTATTTTCATAAGCATGTATTATTTAGTTTTTAAAATATTTAAGAATTTTGTTTTTCAAAAAAACAATTTATCAATTTTTATTGAAGATAAATTTATGTTCAAGACTTAGATATAGGCTTAAGAAATTTTTCTATGTCTTAGGTTAAAACTATAAAATTTTTGTTTAAATTTTTGTCTAAATTTTTGTTTCAATTTATGTTTCAATTTTTATGATTTTTTTAAATTCTTGAATAACATTTTTCAAAAAAATTTTTTAAGAAAAAAATTTTCTTAAAAGTTTTTTTAATTAAAAGCTTAATAAACTTTCTATACAAAATTTAAATGTTAAATTTCTTTGTATAAAAATTTTAGCTGAAAAGCTCTTTTGAAAAAGTTTCTAACTAAGGAATGCTTCTGTAAATAAAGTTTATAGCTAATAAGCGCTTAGATAAAGTTTCTTAATAAAAAACGCTTCTGTTAAAAAAAATTTGCTTATAAAAAGCTTCTGTTAAATTTTTGTGCTACTGTACATAAATTTGTATATAAAATAGCTATAAGTTATATTTATGAAAATAAATTAGATCAATTATTTATTAATCAAACTTTTGTCTTAGTTAAAACATTAAGAAACTCTTAATCATATTAGTTATTAAAATTTAAATTAGTTTTATTGTACATAAAATTTGTTTAAAAATTGCTAAATACTGGTTTTTCTTAGAAATTATATTAAAAGGTTAAAATTAATTACTATTAGCTTAAATTACATTTTTTTGAAATACTATTTCCAAAATTATTGAAATGTTTTTTCCACTAATTTTTGTCTTTAATTAGATAATCAGTTTTATTCTGTGTAAAATTTTATTTTACTTTTAAATTCTTTCAACTTAAAACCTTAAACAAATTCAATTATTTTGATTTTTTTTTTTTAAAGTTTTTTTTTGTTTAACTTAACCGCAAATTACCTTGATACTTATATTGTTCAAACCTTGAAAAATTAAAACCTTAAATAATATATCAATTAAATACAGAAAAAAATATAAAAATTTTTTTAAGTTCAAACATAGAAATTTTGGTAACGATAAGTTTAAAAAAAAAAACAGATTTTGTTTACTCAAATTAAAACTTGTTAAATTGGATTTAAATATTAAAACAGTTAAAAAACGAGTTTAAAGATTTCACTCGGAACCAATGTTAAAGTTTTTTTTTTTTTAGTTGAAAAGGTTCAAGTTTAATTTGAATTTAAATTAATTTAATTAAACATTTTAATAATTGGTTATAAAAATTTTTTGTTGTAAAAAAGGTTTCAAGAGATATTTTTAGCTTAGTTAAAATTAAGATTAAATCATAAAACAGAATTGAGTTAATTTTAAAATCAAATTAAAGTTTTTAAATTATTTATGCTTCACCTGTAAATTGAAATGAAAATCAAGTTTTTTTTTTATGAATTATACCCGATTAACCAAGCAACTAAATTTATTTATTTACAAAAAATAACTTTTTGTTTTAAATTTTTTTTGTTTCTTTATTAACAAATACAAATAATGATGACAAGTATTATTTATTGAATTAAACTTAAATTTTAAAAATTATTCTTACTAAATTTTAATAGAACACCTTTTTAAATAAAAAAAGCATAATTATTAAGTTGGACATAAATTGTCGTACATTCTTAAACTAATTACTATTTATATTTATATTAAGGTCAAGCTCAATTTTCTCAACCATTTAATTAAACTTATTTTTTAGGTTTAAAAAAAAACTGACCAAGTAAAAGTAAATTAAAAAAATAAATTAAAGTTTCACAAAAAAAAACATTAAATTCATCTATTAAATACAGGATTCAGATTTTAAACTCGAGATTAATTTATTTAAAATTTTTTTTTAATTGAAAAATAATTAATAAAATTGGTTGATTTAAAGAAGATTATATCAAGTTTAATAAACTTTCATGTACCAAGAATAGATAAACTTAAATTAAAAAATTGTCAAGTTTGAATTTTCAATAAAAAGTAGTTTAAATAGTGGGAGTATTAAGAAAATAATTTTAATTTTTAAAAAAAATTTAATTTTTCAAAACATTTTGTTGTTTAAAATTTTTCAGCTAAAAAATAATTTCAATTGTTTCAAGTATCAAGTCCAACCTACATTTTATCAGTTTTGAAAAAAAAAAATTTTTTTTTTGAGTTTGTAACTTTTTATTAATAAGCACGTTATTTATTAACATTAGTAATTGATAATTCAACAAACAATAAACAACTTTACCTAATTCTCGATAAATTTTTTATTTATTTTGGTCAGTTTTTAAATTTTTATTTTAAATATTTTTTTAAGTGAATTTTTTTAAATTAGTTTCAACTAAAACACTTTCTAATTAACATTATTTTTAAGTTTTTTAATGAAATTATTTTTTTAAAGTTTTTTTGGATGAAAATATTATGGCAAATAACTAAAAGATTTTAATTTTTGAAATTTGGCTAAAAATTTTCTAATTGATATTTTTGAAAGATTTTAAAATTCAAAGATTTGTAAAATTGTTTATGAAAAAAAAGTTTTTTATATGTTCATTAAGGCTACAATAATTTACTATTTCAGTATGAAATTATTTTTTTTAAATATTTTTGTGTAAATATATAAAGTTTTTTAACATTTCAACTTTTTTTTTTTTGCTTTTTAGTGAACCTCAAATTTTCAATTAAGCTTACCTAAGAATATAATTGAAAAATTTGCTAAATACTTAATTGAAAAGTTTGGAAGTTTTTTTAATGAAAATTTTACCAAAAAAAAAATCAAAAAACAATTTGCCTAATATCAACAAATAAAGTTGCCTAAAGTTTTCAATAAATTCTGTTTCAAAAAATTATATGTGAAAGTTATATTTATATGAAAGTTTATAACATAAAATTAGCTTTTTAATTGATTAAAATTTGTTATTAAGCTTATTTTTTAATTTTTGGGTTTAATTGAAAATTAATTTTTCTTATTATTTATGTATCAATATAAAGAACTTTAATGATTCTTCATTTTTTATTTTAATAAAGTTATAGAACAATAAAACTAAAAAATGTCCAGCTCAGATTTTGATTATCAAAATGAATCTAGTTTTATGTTACTTACACCTCAAAGTGATTGTGAATTTGACCTGTTGCTTGCCGGAAGTATGCAAACGCAATCTAATTTTTTAAATATTAATACAAGTTGTCAAGCAACTAATTCAAAAAAATCACATGCTACTAATTTTATTTTAAAACCTGATTTGAATAGTTTTGAAAATTATTTAAACTTAAGTATAAAAAATACAGATAAAAGTTCTATGAATGGTAAAACAATAAGTGATTCAAAAAAAAAATTAAATTCAAATTTAAATGAAACAGATAAATTTGATTATAATTATGAATTAGAAATTAAAAAATCAAATCAATTAGACCAACCAATTTATTATTTGAATGAGCTTGAAACTGAAAATGAATTAATTAATTTTGATCAATCAACTTTTTTCAAATCAACTAATTCAGATACATATAAATTGACTTATGCATTGCTTAGTAAAAGTAAAAATAAAGGTAAGATAAGTTTATTGAAGTTAAAAAAAATCTTAATAATCAATTTGTTAATTATTGTTGAACTTTGATTAATTTTATTAGAACATATTTCGTTGTTTATTTTTTGGGTGGTTTACTTGTTAGATTAACTTATCTTAGCATTTAAATAAAAATAATTTTTTTTCACAAACCTAAAACATTAAATTGATATTTTTTAATTAATCAAGATAAATTTTTCAATTTTTCTTTACCTAAAAGATTAAAAATTAATTAACCTAACAAATGTTTGTTTTTGAAATTTTTGTTTTCAAGTTTAAAAAATGATTTAATTTATTAAACCATGCAGAAAGTTAAATCTAAAAAACTAATCTTAGCTTCACAGTGTTAACAACAAAAATTTTATAATTGTTCATCAAAATTTAATTCACTTTCTTTTAATAAAAATTTTAAATCAAATACTACCGCCGGAAATTTAAAAAAAAAACGAACTTTATTAATTGAAGGTTGATACATTTAGGTTGGTTTTTATTAATTAGATTATTAACATTTATATTGAATATTTGTTTTCAAATATTTGAAAATTTTACAAATTATGATCTTAAATGTCAATTGGTTAAGGTGTGTTACTTTCTATTTTTGGTTTATTCATAGTTTTTTCGTAGTAAAAACCTAGTTTATTATAAACCTTCTACCCTATTTTTACCTAAGCCAATAAAAAAATTACTTTTTTTTTGAAAAGCCTCTAATTGGGAGTATATCACAATATTTGTGTATAAAAAATTGAAAAGCTTATTATGTAAAATTTTCATAAAATAAGATCTAACTACTGAAATTTAGTCAAATTCATACATAATCATTCAAAAGCTTTAAGCTTTTTGACTTTAAGCCATTCTAATTTGATTTAGTTTTTTTTCAATGATCAATATTTTTTTTTAACATCTTTAGGTTATTTGAACTCTACCCACTATTTCCTTTGATTTTTTTTTTTACAAAGTACTAAAACTAATAAGTTTGTTTGAATTATATTTACTAAGTTTATGAATTTGTTGATTTATTTAATCGGAAGTAATTAACTTACCTAATCTTTTAAACAAACTTTATATTTTATTTCTATTAGCTCATCTTAAGATTATTTTAATAAATTATACTTAACTTTTATTGTTTTCTTTTAACAAAAATATTTAAATATTGAGTAATTTTTTAACAAACAAATTTTTAATCTAAATCGGAAGTTTCTTAATAAACTTATAAATTTTAAATAAGACATCTTTAGTTTATCGTTATTTTTTATTTAAAATTTATAGAGCTAAAAATTTAAAGTTTTAAATTTTTATTTTTCTCAAAATTTAAAGCTAAACTTTTTAATTAAAAAATTTAATTAAAATATATAGCTTATTAATTTTTTCTATTAGAAGTTTTTTTATAATTTTTCATGAAACTTTTTTTTTATTTTTGATTTTATCTATTTCAGTTTATCAAAAAAAAAATTTTTTAGGTTAATAAATTCAATAAATATATTTCTATTTACTTAAAGTTATTTCTAAGTTTTTTCTCAAATTTTTTTATTTTCTCAAATTTTTTTTTTTTCAAATTTTTTTTTTTTTTTTTTTACAACTATTCAGAAACTTTATACTTTTAATTTTCAATCATCAATTTAAAACTTTTTATTAAAAATTGATTTAAAAAAAAAAATTTTTTTTGTCTAAATTTTTTTTTGAAAAAAAATTTATATTTAGATACAAATAATTAAAAATGATCTAAAGATTAAAAAATCTTATAAAGCAAATAACAAAGATAAAATTTATGTAGTTTAAAAAAGTCTGGAATTTGTTTTGTTTTTTATGCATCAAGCAACATCTGTGTAAATTATGATTCTATTCATAAATAAATTTTCTTTTTACTATTCTACAACTTTGTTAATTACAATTAATAAAAAGCAGAAATTGAATTGAACAGAATACTTTTAAAAGCTTCAAATTTATCTTCATATGTTTTTAATAAAAACCTTCTTTTTTTTTAAACGCTATGTCTTTAATCATAAAAGTTTAAGAATACAGATCAGAACTGACCTTAGTATTAAGCCTGGTTTTTATTATAATTTTTTAATTATTATAAATACTAACTAGTAGAATCGTAAAAAAATTAAACTTTGAAATTCAATACTTCAATTCATTCATAATTAGTTGATGATGGTTTTTGAACTTCTGGTTTTACAGAAAATTTCTATTTTTTTTTTTTTGTTTAATTTAATTTCTCTCACATCTTTAAAAGTTTCTTTATACAGGTGGTTTGTTTAAAAAAAAACTTTTCTATAATCTTCAAAAAATTTTTTAAATCATATTAATGGATTAGACATAAATTTATCTATAGAACTATTATAGATAAATTTTATAGATTTTTTTCTGCACAAAACTATCTTAATAAAAAAAACTTTTAATTTGTTTATCAATAAAATGTAATAAAAAATCGTCATTAAGAAAACTTGATTTACATAAACTTATTTTTTTAACTTGAGTTACTAAGCATTTTTGAAGATGCTTTGATAATTTATTTTGAGAAAAAAAACAAACACAAAGTCTAAAAAAAATCTTTTGTATAAAAAAATTCATTCATTGAGCTCATCAAATATCAAATTAAAATATAATTTATCAATGAGTGTAATTTAATCAAACTCTTTTTAATCTTTTTAGTAAAACTTTTTAGTTTAAAAACAAACTTGAAGTAGTTTTTGAAAATTTTTTATTGATTTTAATATTTCATATTGAGAAGGAAAATTTATTTTGTTTGTTTAAAATTGAAAGTTTGTTGATTGCAATTATCAATGCCCTTTAATCTACATAAAGTTTAATTTTTTTTAGAAACTTTTAATTTAATTGTGAAAATACTAATCATTAAGTTTAAATCAAATTATTTCATAAAAATTATTTTCATAACAAAAATTGCTTTAAAGATGCATATAAATTTATAAATTTTGAAGTATGTTTTTGAAAGATCAGATTTCTTTAAAAATGTGTAATA
Source organism: Anisodus tanguticus (assembly GCA_034509755.1). NCBI lineage: Eukaryota > Viridiplantae > Streptophyta > Magnoliopsida > Solanales > Solanaceae > Anisodus > Anisodus tanguticus. The sequence continues at coordinate 5,433 of JAVYJV010000060.1, read as the reverse complement.
TACAAGTAAAAAAATTAAATACAAATCTAATTAGAATGATGATTTGTATGATGATTTTTAATTAATTTTTTATTTTAGATAGTTTTTAATAGAGAAACATTTAAAGCAAATCCATTTGACGTGAGTTTATATACTTCTATGTATTAGTTGCAATAAAACATTTCTAAAATAAAAAAATGTAATAAAGTTTTTAAATTCAGCTTAAATGAAAAGTTTATTTGTTTACATTTTGTTCTATCTGATGTTATTTAATATTTACACAGTTTAAAAAAATTTCTAAGCTCTTTTTATTAAATATGTAGATTATTTTATGTAAAATAATATTTTTTATCTTTTTCAACAAACTCATCTTTTAAGTAGATGAAATTTTTTGAGTGGTTTGTTTTAAATTAATAAGTTTTTGATTTAGCACATACAATTTAAATGAAAAATTAATAATTATGAACATTTAATGCAACAAGTGTGATTTATTAATAAATTTATTAATATTTTTCTTATATTATTTATCAAAAATTAGATTGAAAAAGGTTTATAAGTTGCTACATTCAGTTTTTTTATCAAAATTCAAGTCTGATTATATGAGGAGTTTTTTTTTTAATTAACATGATTTTCAATGTATTTGATGTGAAACTTTTTTTCTTTTTTTTTTACATTTTGAATATAAATCAATTAGTTCTTGATTATTATAAATTTTATAGACAAAAGCCCTACCTTCATTTCTTTGTTAAGAAATTAATTAAATTTTGATCATAAAGTAATTTTATAGTTTTATTAAAAAGACTGTTTTAATAAATGAGAAAATAATTTAATTAAGTTAGAAGTAGTTTCAAATTATTAATTTTTTTATTCAATTTTTCAAACTATGAACCAATTTGATTATACAAGCTTATATTTTAGAAAAGGAAGGTTCTGATTTTAACCACACCAGCTTAAAAAAAAAAAAGTTTTATCTAATTCAAAGTTTGAAAATACTCCCTTAAGTTTTTCCATTTTTAACAGAAAGACTGCCCTTTTTAAAGTGGCGCTACTGTTTAGGCATTTATACGGGTTTGATAATATTTTTATATTTTTTTTTAACAAAATTTTATTGCATTCATTCACAAATTCAATGTCCACAACGGAGAGATTTGTTGCATTTTTTCTCTCATAGTTTTTATAAAAAAAAAAAAAATTTTCACTTTCATCGAATGTGAAGATAAATTTTATAACTTTTATATGATGTCTCATTAGTGTTTTTTGTTGATTTGTCAACTTGAATTTTAATCAATTTTAGAATTTTATTTATTAGTAAATGTTTCTTAATATAGTCAATTGTTTAGTTTAATTAAATTGTACTTAAAAATAGTTTGAACCTGATTTTTTAAATTGAAATTAATTTAAAGTTTTTTTTGAAAGTGCAATTATTTGATTTTTGATGACTTTTTATAGAAAAACTTTAAGTCTTGTGTACTTTAACTTTTTTTTATTGATTAACTTAAATTAATGAAAAGTGTTTCTTAAAAAAATTTTAATTAACTGGTTTTAATTTTTGGATTGTCTTAGAAAAAAAGTTTCAAGACAATATGTTGGCGTGCAACTCTTTACCAGCTAATTTAACTGGATTCAAAAGTCTTAAAGAAAAAAGTAGGTTTTTTTTTAATTTTTTTTTCTTGTCAATAAAAGTTTTAAAAATGAATTAAAGTTGTATTTTAATGACAAAAGATACTTTTTTAAGACAAAACTTTTAATTCTTAAAAAAAAAATTTAAATTAATACAGCTCATAAAGTTTGACCCTCTTAAAATCGGTCGGACAACTACCTTTTACACGTTTAGATGATTGTTTTTGATGATGATGAAGATGAAAATAATGATAAATTTTCAAAAAAAAGAAAACCTTTTGTTATATTTTTTGAAACTTAGGTATCAATATAGTTGATGTAAAAAATAACAAATCACTAGCATTTGCATGTTAATTTTAATTTTTTTCTACTTATATGTTAAAAGTCTTCAACTTCCTGATGCTGATAACTATTATTTAGCGAATCTTTTTAATAATTCAATATAGGAGAGGGATGCTCTTTTTTTTGTAAACAAACTGGTCATTGTATTTTACATCATTCAGTTCAAAGTTTAAAAACTTACTTTAAAATTTTTACTTTATTAATGTGTAAAAAAAACTTTTTCAATTAAGCTTTGTTCATGATTTGTATAGAAGCATTGACATAATTTAAAAAACATCCTAATTTTTTATATAAGTTGTTGCTATAGTGTTTACCTATAGAAAACTTAATTTAAAGTAGTGTTAATTTTCTATTTTTAGAAAAACCCAACATTTAATAAGTTTACCTAAAATTAATTATAGTTAAACTGTAAAAGTTCAAATTTTAAAGTAAATTTTTAGTACTTTAAACAAATTTCTTGAATTTTTTTAAAGTTTAAATTCTAAGAACAATTTCCGTTTGAAAACTAAAAATTTATACTTTAAACTTTTTTTAATTTGATAACTTTAATTTATATTCTAAAGTTAGATTAAATTAAAAAAAACATTTAATTGTCTTTTTGTATTTTCATCTTAATAAGTTTAGAAATTTCTACAAACTGTAAATTGATAAAAATTAAACTTCTAATTTTTTTTTTTGGGACAAAACATTAATTATAGCCGATTGTTTTATTTTTTTTTAAATTTAAAAAACATAATTGATAACTAAAAAGCGATTAAAATATAAAAAAATTAAGATAACAGATTTTATTTATTCAAAGAAAGCCATATAGTTTTCTATAAAAGTTTAATTGAGAAAACCTATAAGATGATTATAAAAGTTTAAGCTTTTTGAACATTAGATAAAATATGTCACATATGTTTTTTTTAATAAATATGATAGCTTGGCGGTCAGTTGAATGTTTTTTTTTTATGAAGCTTAAGTAGCAAACTATATTTAATTTGGTTTTGTTCTAAATGAAATAGTTTTAACACAGATAAGTTATGTCTCAGAAGAATAATTAGTTGTGAATTATCTTACATTTTTGTCTTACTAAACGCTTAAGTTGTAATTTTCTTTTTAAAAATAAATTACACATTAATGAATGAACTTGACTTAGTAAAACACGGTTATGTTTAAAAAGATGTTTTTTAAAGCATCTTTGAATGTTCATTTTTTAAAAATGAGAATTTTTTGTTTAAGAATTTAAGTAGTGAAGAAATTTTAAAATTTATGATTGTAAAAAAAATTATGAATTAAAAGAACGAATAACCGTAAACAAAAACAGTACTCGCCATTGTAATTTTGTTTTAAGTAGAATTCGTTTTAAGAAAATTTTAACAGTTTACTACTTTTTTGATGTGATCATAAATTGTACGTTCAAGTAATCTGCACATCTGGGCTACATATTTATAAGTAAAAAAATTTAAAAAACTACAAAAATATTTCTATGGACTGTGCTGAAAAAAAAAAAATTTTTTTTTGAAGGAAAATTTTTAATCTTCTTTAGTGGTCTACTGTTATTCGATTTCATTTATATAAAACGTGTTTTTATTATTTTTTTTTACAAACTTCTTGTCAAGATTTTTTTTAGAATAAACCTCAATTTAGAGTATCAAATTAAATTTGATTTGTGATGATAAATTAAGTTAATTTATTACACAAAAAAATAATATTTCATTCTTAGAATTATTAGGTAGCTACTAGAAATTTAAAGACAACTCTGAGAAGTATATTTATTCAGATGATGAGAAAAAAGAGTTTTACAATCTTTTTTTTCTTAACTTGCACTTTACTAATGGTCAGTTGTTTAGATTATTAATCTAAACAGTTTATAAAGCAAAAAACCCAGATGTATTTTATAAGCAAAAAAATAAGTTTCTATTATTTTTTTTTTGGTGAGAAAATTTCAACATAGACAATCATTTTCAAAGTTTCGAAGTGATTTTAAAATCGAACTCTATTGTATTTTAAGAAAAAAAAATTATTTTTGGATTTTATTCTGAATAAACTAACTTATTATTTTGATACTATATAAGTTTTAGTAAGAACTAAATGGTTTTGTTTTGAACATTATTTAAAGAAGCCACCCCCATGTTAACAGTTTTTACCTTCTTTTTTTTTAGAAAAAAAAACTTTTGTAATTAAACTTCAAAAATAGCTTAGTAGAATTGAAAGAAAGTTTATTGAAAATTTTAAAAGACCTTTGTAAACACGGTTTTAGAGAAAAAAAAAAAATAAAAATTCTCACAGAAATTTACAATTTTATTCATATAGACCTTTTTCTTTATTAATATTTAAAAATTCTGTAGCTGATTATTAAAGATGTTTTTAAATTTTTATTTCAATTAATAAAATTAACATTTTAAAATCTTTTTTTTTTTAAAATGTAGGTTAATTAAAATAAAGTTTTTACCTCTAATTAGGTATTTTACAAAGATTTAAAATTAAAAATTAACTGTAAATTGAGGGTGTTTAACTTCCGTTTTTAATTGAAATTGTTTTTTGGACCAAAAAAAAAAATTTATTACTAAAACTATTTTAAAAAACTTCAAGCCAAATTTAAAATGTTTTTATTATTTATTTTTTTTAAAGTTGGCCATAGTTGACTTTAAAATAGCAGGTTTGATCTATAATTCTTTTCTTTTTTTTTTCTTTTTAAAATTATCTTCCGGTGTCTGCCCATTTGCATCAATAGCTGTAGAAGGGCGAATTCATTTTAATAGTTTTATTTACTTTTTATATTTACAATTAGAACTTTTTTTGGTTATTATTTATTAAAAGTTCTGTTTAAACAATTCTCTAAAACTTAAAACCAACTTTTTAAACTTCAATATGTTAAATTTTTTTTAGGCTTTAATATGATAAAACTATTTTTTAAATTTCAATACGATAAAATTTAAAAAGTTTCATTTCAATAAATTTTCTTTTTCAAATTTAAATTGATAAATTTAAAAAAAAAAACTTTCAATTGAATACTTGAAAATTTGATTATTTAAAAAAATTTTGAACTTTTGAAACGATTGAAATAGTTTTTAATTAATTTAGTCTTTTATTAATAGCTTTTTAAAAAAATTTTGAATAAAGAAAGTTTTGACCATGTTTAAATACAAAAGATAAATAAATTTTTTTTTTAAATATTCAAAATATAATGTGTCAAGTTAATTATAATTTTTTTAACCTTTTCCACACTTTAATGACTAAATACAAACAATTTTTTTTTTTTGAAGTTTTGCTAAACTTTGAATTATGAATTGAATATTTTTTGTTAATTCTTGAATATTGAAAAAAAAACTGGTTCTGAATGATCTATTGTAATATTCTTATTACCATTTTAATAAGACGTACAACATATCAAAATTAGTAGTATTGTATTTATTATTTACACGTATTCATAATTTTTAAAAGTATTTAACCATTAAATTGAATACCGAAACCGAAAGTGTTTTATGGTGATAGCTTTTAGTGTAAAAA
>JAVYJV010000059.1:0-159224 GCA_034509755.1 Anisodus tanguticus | reverse complement strand
TTAGAATTTTTTTTTAAATTTTTAAGTTTTCAAATTTTATAGAGATGATCATTTTAATGAAATTCTTTCATATTAAGACTTAAAAAATAAACATAATCAGTATCTTGCAGAAGTTCATTATGTTTTTTTTATGTGTATTTTGACTTTGTTTTTTAATGGATAATCTACTGCTCATAAGAAGCAATTGTAGAAAAAGTTGATGAAAATGTTATGAATTTATTGGATTCAAAACATTACAATGGAACTGTTGAACTTTATTAAAATTTTTTAAAAAATATTTTGTAAAACAAGAAATTACATAGATATGGAATATTTTTAGTTTTTATTAACTTTTTTTATTAGTTCAATGGATTTAGGAAAACTTCACAAAAATACATTTTAATGAAAATGTTTTAAAAGAATTAAAATCATATTAATCATAATATTGAAAAAAAAATTTAAATAAATAAAATTTCAATAAAGTATCGGCCAACATATATTTCTTTATAAATTGATTAAAAAGGATATTGTATTTTACGAGTATCAACTTCAGTACTTAAATCATATATTGGTGTACAAGAACCAAAATTATAATAACTTTTTGCTTGAGTTCACTGTTAAGCTAAACTTCAATTGATTTGTTGTTGCTTCTTCAGATTAATCTTCTCTTTTCTTTGTAGAGATCATCGGCATTTAACTTTGGTTTATCAGTTACTTTTTCTTCTTTTTTTATATTTTGTTCGTTTAAATTTTTGTAGTTTTAGCTTAATTCCAGAATTTGAATGATTAAACTTTGTATTTAATTTTTGATTTAAATTCAAATTTGAATTAAACATATTTGAGTGAATTTGAATTTTCAATAAATTCATTTTCCAAATTTAGAATAAAATATTTGATGATCTAAATAGAGATCAGATGGAAATACATATTTACAACATTGATAAATAAAAAAGGTCTTTTATAATTATTTTCAAATACAAATGGTGGATTATTTAAATTATTTTGATTTGGAGGTTTTATTGATTTAATCTCTGGTTGCTTATCTTATGATTTTTAGGTTTCATTGGTTCAACTTTTGGTAGATATTTTTTATTTGAGGTTTCTGATTTTTTTTTATAGGCTCATCTATTATAAATGCTAAACCTTGAGATGATCTAGAAATGAATTTTGATTTGTTTTTTTTTGAAAATTAAAATCTGAATTAAATTTGAATTCGCAGTTGAAATTTTTTTCTTCTTTTACCTTTTGAATTTACGTTTTTACTCATTTTATTATTGATAAAAAATTTTTCTTCTTTTTTTATACTTTTTTTTTTGATTCTAATGTACTATTAAAATCATTTTCAATACAAATAACTTTATTTAAAATACACACAACAAAAAAAAAGTATCAACTTTTTTCTTCATCATTTTTTTAATTTTAAAATTTTTTTTCAATCAACTTTGATAATATAATTTTAAATAACGTAAAAAATTGTTTTTTATAAAACTTTTATCAAATTTTTATCAAACAAAATTAATATAGTTTGATGCAATACATCTTTTTTATCTTTATTAAACGCTTTACCAATTTATTTTATAACAAAGAAATAAATAAAAAAATTTCAATTGTAAAAAACTTTAATTCTACTTTTGTCTTTTGTTGTAGGATTGGGTGCATTTGGATTTATACCAGAATAAAATGTTTGAAGCATAAAAATTGCTCTATTACTATTTAAGTTTTTATTTTCAACACTTAAAATTGGATCTGAAATTATATTTGTATCATGAATATTCATTGAATCCGCAACCACATAAATCTTTCATTTTTACAGCAAAAAACGGTTTTTAAATTTAAATTTCTTAATATACGTGTACACATAACGCATGGTTCAACTGTTACATATAAATCCAATATTAGTCCAAATTGATTTTAAATTATTGAAGACCGTTATATTTTTTAAACCATTCTAAAACTTGATCAATTGCTTCTAATTCAGCATGCTCTAGTAGCATTTTTAGTTTCATTAGTTCCTATTCTTTCCTGTACCAATAATTTTCTTTTTCATAAACAAATACACAACCAACTGGAACTTCACCTAAGTCAAGTGCTTCTTGAGCTAATTCAAATGCTTTACTCTCAAATCTCATTCATATTTTAACATAAATTTTTAAAAACTTTAAATTTTTTTTTCTATAATTTGTTTTAATAAAAATTTTGTTAATTGTGTTAGGTTAAAGTTCTGTTTTTAATAATTTAGTTATTAAAAAAAAAATTTTTTTTTTTTTTAAAAAAAATCCTTAATAATACAAAAGATCAAAAATTAAAACATTTTTCGTTTACTAATTGTTTTATAAATATGGTTTTATATTTATTGTTAAAAGTAAATATATTTGTTTTACGATCTAATTTCTAAAAAAAAAATGAAAAAAAACTTTATTAACTAAAAAAATTCTAAATTATTTATATTTTTTCAATGTATTATCAAAACTTTTGAAACTAGCAAAAATTTTTTTATATTCTTAAAATACAATTTTAAAACAAAGTTTTATTTCTGCCGTCTATCGGTTTATTTTAAAAAATTATTAACTTAGTGGGTTATTTGAATTATTAAAATAAATTTAAACTTTATAATTAAATTTTAATATAAAATTAACGTTTTGCAAAGTTGTGTGTAAAAAAAATTTTGATAAAAAAACTTAAGCGCTACCTAGTTTAAAAAAAATAATTAAAAAAAAATCAAACTTCAAATTTACCGCTTAAAATAAAAAACACATGAGCAAAAAAAAAAACTAATTTCCCTATTCCGGTTTAAATTTTTATTGAAAAAGATAAATTTCTTTGAAAATAAACTTAAATAGTTTTATTTTTAAACAGAATTAATTTAATTTTTGAATTATAAATTATTTATAATAATTTAATAAAATGGGAGAGAGTCAATCTAATGCAGAATTGGTTTTCACATCAAAGAAAATATGGTCCAGGATCAAGAGAATGGTAAGTTTCATTTTTAGATTTTTTTTTAAAAAAATTAATTTTTTAATTGATTTTTTAAGTCGTGTCTGTCAAAATTCTCATGAGTATAATTAGAAAATATGGACTTAATATTTGCAGAAGATGTTTAGAGATAATGCTCATCACTATCGGTTTCAAAAAACTTGATTAAATGATAAATTTATCGTATTATTTTTGTTTATCAATATCATCTGATTTATAACTCAGTATATTTAATAAAATTAAATTAATTTTTTAAATTCAAATTTTTGTTCTCAATTTTATTTAAATCAAGTTTTTCAAAAAAAAAATTACTTAATTTAGTGGTTATGTGAAAAATTGATTTTTTTGTTTAAAAAGTAAATACAATGCAAATAGCTTTAAGAAATGAATTCACATAAGATTATTGACTAATTATATTTTATTTGTTTTTTTGACAATAAAATGGTTTCAAAAGATAACTAAGGTTAATTTAATTTTAATAAGCATGAAATCAAGCTATCGTTTATTAATCTAAGAATAATTAATGCCATTTAAACGTTATGTCAAGTTTATTTTTTTTTGTTTGATCTTACTATTCATTCACCAGTTTATTGTTTAGTTGTAAAATAATTTTAAGGATAAAAGTTAATTAGCATTTTTAAGCCCAGTTATTTAAACTATTAATAGCTTGAATTAAAAATTACAATGCAACTAAATACATATAAAAATACAACTTTATTCGCATTATACTTTTAACTTTAAAAGCTAAAAACTGTCAATTTAAGGTATTTTGTTTTTATTTGGGCTTTGAGATATGTTTGAGATGTAAAGTATATGTTTCATCTTTATCATATTTTTGGGAATATTTTTATTTAGTTTCTGACAGTGTAGTTTTAGCTTATTAGCTTTGAAACTATTTTCAATAGCATTCATTTTTTTAAGTTTAGTATTCAGTTTTTTGATTTAAATTTGAAACACCAATTGTCAAAATTATATCAACTTATATAATCAACTTTGAATAGTTTGATTACCTGAATTAAAAATTTAAACCTAAAATTTTTTGTCAACCATTAGCTTTGATTATTAAACTAGATTTCTTGATAATTGGATCTTCTTCCATTTTTAAAAAATAATTTGAGATAATTTTTCAACTAAAAGCACTTGTATAAAATATGAATTGATTCTAAAGATATTTCTCCAAAATGTAAACTAAAAATATCATTTTCCTCTTGAGTTGGCTCTATATTTAAAGATAATTTTTTAACAGAATACCCTATAGATCTAGAATTCTAATAGCATTTCTACCACAATTTAAGTCAACGTAAATTGGCTTACTATTGCTATTAAAAACATAATTTAATAAAGTTTCAATAGCTCCATCTTTATTAATATTTGATTCTTTTCTTAACTTTTCTTAATGATCATGAATATTTTTTATAAAAAATCATTTGAGAATTTATTGCTTTACGAAAGAAAAATTTTCAATTGATAATTCACAGCAATTATAAATGAAAATTGATCCTTTTTTATCAGATAAAAAAGTGTAAATCTTATTTTTTAATAATTGAGCTCCAAAAAATTTAACTGATCCTTCTAATAATTTCATTTTAATCTAATTTAAGTAAAAATTATTAAGTGGACTTTGTAGATTTGAAAATTTTAACTTTATTTATCATTCAAAAAAACTTACTTCTTCATTTGAGTTTTCAAACAAATGGACTTCGTCATTTGGTAGTAACTTTATAATAACCATTATGAACTTTTTTATCATTACAAGTTTTTTTTAAGATGGTAAAATTGTTTATTAACCTTTTTTAACTTTTAATAAAATTATTAGTTTAATTCTTGGTTAAATTCACCCTTTTTATTAATTAAATTTTTTATTGAACTAAAAAAAAGTCCGAAATTCTGATCAGTAACAGGTTTTTCAAATTTTAAAAAAGGCGCTTAGAAAAAAAAACTCAATCACATTTTTTTTCAAAATATTTATTTTAAAACTTCATTTAAGTAGTTTGTTTTTTAATTTTTATTTGAATCAGTTTAATGATTTTAAAAACTTAGTCTTTAAATAGTTTTTTTAATTTAATTACAAATGAATCAAGTTATAAATGTAAAAAATGTTAGATTATTTAGATGTTTATTTAATTTCAAATGTTTAAATGATCAACAAACACGTACAATAACAAGAGGACGTGTAGAAGTTTTAAGAGAACTAAGTAAAAGATCAAGAGATTTTGATGTTTATAATCATAAATTAAAACATCGTAATGAATGGTTAGATTGGAATTATGATTGTGAAATATTTTCTTTTAATCATAGATTACAGGAAAAATTTAATGAAGAGACACTTAAAAAGCATTTATTTTTAGATCATATTTAGAAAAAAATACATTAAAAGATGAAAATTTTGAAATTTTAAGTCAAATAGAATTAGATGATAATCAAGAGCTCATAAATTTAGGTCAAGAACTTTGTAATGAATTTATACCTAAATATTTAAGGTACTTTTTAAAAGATGTACCAGAAGAAGGAATAAGGTAAGTTTTATAATAAAAAATAAATTTTTTCTATTAAAAAATTTTTTAAATAGAGCTGTTCAAGATTATTTATTAGATGAAGAAAACTTATCATTCATGTCAAATTCTATAGGATGTAATGAATTAATTCTTTCAGATGTAAGTTTTAATTAATTATTTTAACTTATAAATTTATTTTTTTTTTCTAATAGAAAATAGAACCATCAAAATCAACATTAGCTCAAGCAATGTTATCATTAATAGGAGCTTTATGTCATGATGTTGGAAAAGATCATGCTAAAAATTTTATAATTGATTTTGTTTTAACGTATTTAAATTCAAAAGACATAATGGATATTTGGAAAATTGGTGAACCAGATAAAGTTTTGAACTCAATTTTAAAAAATAGTAATTTGCCAAATTTTGAATGTCGTTTATTAAGACAAACAGGAGTTAACACTATTTTACCTTTTTATATGATAGGTGCTTATTGTAATAAAAAATTATTAGGATTTGGTAAGATTGAATTTTATAAATTGAATTTTTTTATTTTAATAAATTTTTTATTATTAGGACCTGGAAGTTCAATTGAAGAAGCAACAGAATTAAGTCAATTAGATGCTTTAAGACGTATTTTTAATTTAACAGTACCAAAAATGTTTTATAAGTTTGGCAAAGAATCTTATAATTTAGATTTCAATAAATTTGAAAAAAGAAAATATTTCAGTAAAAGACTATAGAATAAAAGAAGAAGAAATTTTAAAATTTAAATAAATTATTAATTAATATAAATTATTAAGTTTCTATTCAAGTAAAAATAATGTAAAATAGTTAGTGTAAAATAAAAAAATTTTTAAATTGCTAATTTTAAAATCTTTTGAAAATAAAATTTCTCAAAATCAAAAAAATATTTTCTATTTTAATGATCATTTTTAAGAAAAATTATTTATTTTGGATTATCAACTAAACAATAATTAGGAACAATTCTTTTTGTTTTCAATAAAATTCAGCTTTTAAACTTCAATTTGAATAAATCTAAATTTTTAATTTTTTTTTCATTCAAAAGCTTTTTATTGCAATTTAGATAATAATATCTCTAAATTTTAATTATGATTATTACATGAATACTAAAATTAGTCACAAAAATAAAAATTAAATGAAATATAAAACTTTAATTATTCACTGTACTGGATATTTTTTTTTTAATTATAAACAGTAGGTCTTTTTCAAATTATTTTCTATAAACTCTTTACTTTCTTTTTTATAACTTTAGCTTAAACTATTTTCTTTTTTTCTCATTTTTCTTTTTTCTATTTACCTTTTTTCTATTTACCTTTTTTCTATTTACTTTTTTTTTGATTGAACATTAAATTTTTAAACTAAAATTTATGTAATTTTTTAAATTAAAGAAAATAAATTACTAGGTAATTTATTTTACTGATTTAATTAAACATAAATGTATTTTAGACATAATTTAATTTATTTACAAGACATTTTTTTAATTTTACATTTTAAATAGATTAGTAAATAAAATTAATAAAATCAAAATTAAGATAATTTAGATAATTAAAAATTATTTTAAAATAAAAACTCTTTTAAAAATCTATTGTCTTGTCTTATAAATCATAAAAATAAAAAAAAATTGTTTTATGTCTAAAGATTTTTTTTTGTTCAAACTAATCAATAGTTTAGAAAATCTAATTGAAATTTTAGATTTTCGTTGAAAAAAAATTTTTTCTTTTCATCATTCACTATACTTTTTTTGTGTTAAAATTAACAAGTTAAAACTTGTCCATAAATTTTAATATTAGCTTATTTGGTTGCGCATGTTTTTGTTTTGTTTACAAAATAATTTTGTAATTTTCTTTACATAGTCACTGTGTTATCTTTGTTTCAAATTCTTTAATAATTTTAAATCTAATAATTAATTTCCAATCTTAAATTGTTTTCAAAGAAATTAATTTTGAAAATTTTTTCTTCATAAGTTGTAAAAACTATTTTTTTAAACATTCAAGTTAAAAGTTAAATTATCAGAAACTTTAATTTATCTGATTATAATTGACAAAAACTTGAAAAATAAATTAATTTTTTTCAATATTTTTAACAATTCTTTCGAGCTTATTACTTAAAAAAAAGGTTTTAATGTTCAATTGAAATAAAAAATTAAAATAAGTTTCATTATAAATTGATTATAATTAATATAAATAAAAAATGGAAAATTTAAATAAAAAACCAAAAAAAGAGTATTCTAAAATCTAGTTCAAGCTTTGAACAGCCAGAATGTCAGTCTAGATTTCAGTAAGTTTAAAAATAAGCTTTTAAAAATATTTCTAAACTAATATTTTTTTCTGGAGTACAAATGCAGAGCCAATAAAATGGGATGAAAATAATATTTTGAGAAACTTTACATCCAACTGATAAAGATTATGGTTTAATGAAAATAGATGAACCAAAAACACCTTTTTCTTATTATGAAGAAGATAGTGGAGCTGAAGGATCTAATGTTGAATGTGGTGGTGAAACATCTAAAATAGAATTAAGTACAATAATGAAAAACATTGATAGACCTGCTAAAATTTTAATAAGTTCAGAACCAAGTGATGATAGTGATGATGAAAACCTATCAAAAGAAGAACGTAGAAAAAAAAAAGAATTTGAATTCAAACGTAAATTACATTATAATGAATATCAAGCTTTAAAACTAGCCAGAAAATTATTAGAAGAAGAAGATGACGAAGATGATGAAAATAATTCAAAATCTAATGAAGAAAAATCTAAAAAAAGTGAAGAATCAACAAACTCAAAAGATGCAATGGAAGAGCAATAATTTTTTAATGTTTCAATTCATATATTTAATGTAAAAAATCATCTCATTTATTTTAAAAAAAATAAATTCTCTATTACTCAGTTGAAAATTTTTTTTTCTAAACAAAAAGCATGCAATTAAAAAAGTGAATTATTAATCAACATTTTTTATAAATAAAGTTAAATTAAACTTCTAAAAATGATTTGTAATAAAAAAAGATAATATTATCTAGCTGAATAATTTAATTGATATGCTATCTACTATTTTTTATAAAGTTAGAAATAAAACTCTTGGTCAATCTCAAACGTATAATTCAAAAATAAAATAAATCTATTAATTTGATTAGTCCTTTAAGATTGTTTTAAACTTGAAAATAAAAGAATTCAAAAAGAAATTAAATTCCCGCAAAAAAGGTATTTACGCTTTAAACAGTAAATTTTGAAAAGGATTTAATTTAATATTTTGAATAAATAAAATGTAAGTTTTTAGTTTATTGAAGATAAATTTTAATTCTTAACTTCATTAATTTTAAAAGGGTGATACATATACTAACAATTTAAGATTTTGTGAACAATATAAAAAAGAGTTTAGAGGTAAATTTTGTAAGCAAAAATTAATTTTAGATGACGACTCAAAAAAAGTTTGGACCTTCTACGATACCGGACCTAAAACTGTTAAAAAGTCCAATTATTTTTTTACCTCCAGTTTCTGGTACTGCAGATGTTTTTTTTTACAGCTAATTGATTTATCAAAAAAAGGTTACAGAGCAATTTCAATTCAATATCCAATTTATTGTGGACTATTAATGAGTTTATCACAGGTTTTAAAAGTTTATTGACTATTTTCAGCTTGATCATGTTCATTTGTTTGGTGCTTCATTAGGTGGTTTTTTTAGCTCAAAAATTTGTTGAAAATGCTAATAATTATCCAAATGTATCTTCAATTATTTTATGCAATAGTTTTTCAGACACAACAATTTTCAATTTTACCGATTCCGCATCAATGTAAGTTCGAATATTTTTTTTTGTTTTTTGTAAACCTAATTTTTTTTTTTCTTTAAGTTTTTGGCTTATGCCTTCTGTGTTATTACGAAAAATATTTTTAGATAAAAATGTGACAGAAAATAGTGCTAAAGATTATGACATTGCTAACTCAGTTACATTTATGACAAAAGATTAAATGATTTATCATCTTCTGAATTAGCTTCCAGACTTACATTAAACTGTACACCAAATTCTTATATTGAACCTCAAAAAATTCAAAAAGTTTTCAATCTCAATTCTAGATGTAAATACTTTATACTAACTATGACAAAATTAATAACTTAAATTTTTTTTTTGGGTATTTGATGAATGTGCTCTAAGTGAAACAGCGAGAGAAGAACTTTACAAACTTTATCCTGAGGCTAAAAGATGTCATATGAAATCTGGTGGAAATTTTCCATACTTAAGTAGACCAGAAGAAGTAAACATGTATATTATGATTCATTTAAAACAATTTGAAGGAACAAATTCATCAGCAAAAAAACAATGTAAATGTTTAAAAAAAATTTATTCTGAAATAATAATTTTAGACTCAAACTCATCATTTAAGTTATCATCATCATTTATATTTACATCAATTAAACGTAACAATAAATCATTTTCAATTATTGGCTTATAAAATTGAGGTAAATTCCAATTACTTTCTTCAAAAAAACTATGTTTACTTTCAATAAGGTGTTGATTATAAAGCTCTAAACTGCTAAATTTATTGTTACAATTAAAGCATTCAAGATTTTTAGTTTTACTTCTTAAAAAATTAATTATTTTAATTTTTTCATAGAATGAATAACTATTCATTATATTAAAATCAAAAAAATGTTCTTTCAATAAATGATCTGTAAAATTTTCTAAACTTTTTAAATTTTTAACATTACAAAAAAAACAAACAATGTATTCACTATCTTGATCAGTTACCCAATCATCCCAATTTTCATCTTTTTCTTCATCTGTTTCATATTTTTTTTCATCATTTAAATTTGAATTGTTTTTTAGATAATTAGTTAAATAGTATTCATCAAATTCTTTATTTGAAGGATGTAATCTTTTATGAAGCTTTTTTCTCATGTGCTCTTTTAAAGTTATCCAATCTTTAAACACATATCCACAATATAAACAAATTTTCTTATTCAGTTTCTGTTCAATCAAATCTAAAAATTCTGAAACAAAAACAATATTGTTTTCATTACAAGATTAAGATTATGTTTTTCTTTTAAATGATTCAGAAAATCAACTTTATTTCCACTTATTATTAGGTCTAAAAAAATAAAAAAATTATCAATTAAAAATACTCAAAAATGAAAAAATAAACTTAACTACAAAAAAAAAACATTTTCTTTCAAAATCTTTTTGATTACGTTCATTTTCTTGAACTTTAACTAAATAATTTAATTTTTTCAACTTTAATTCTTCTCTTAATTTTTTATCTTCTGGTAAAATATCTGGACAAAGCATTGAATATTCCTTATTAAAGAGATTTTATTATTTTTTGGTAAATTAATTTAATTACTTACAATACTTTCTCCTTCATCTTCAGGTTTTGTATTTGTTTTTATAATTGCACATATTGATTTTAACGAACAGTTATTTAATATTTTTCTTTTCCAATAATATAAGTACCCATTTATATCATGTATTTCATTTATATCAGAAATTATGAAAAAATGTTCTAAAATTAAATGTTTACGTAACAAATCTATTTTAGTTTTATTTTGATTTAATTTAAAAGATAAATCATATTCACTATCACAAAAAATACATTTTGATTTGTTACTAGAAAAAGACATACATTCAAAATTTTCATCTAATAATTTATTTTTTGTGCTCATTTTTTTTTTAATTCAAATAAAAATTAAATAATCAAAAAAAAAGTTTTCAAAAAAATAGCTAGTAAACATCGAACAAGTTTCAAAGTTTTTTTTTGAAAAATATTTTTTAAAATTTTATGGTAATAATGTTAAAATAGCTTATTTTCACGAAAGCCATTGAAAAATCAGCGTTAACAGCTGAAAGTAATGTTTTCCTTTTCCGCTTAAGCATTTGTTTTGGTTTTTCAATACATCAAAGCTAGTTTTGGCTGTTTTTTTTTTAATTATTTTAATTTTGTAACTAATTAGTTTTTTAATAAAATCAAAATGGTTAATTCTAAGGGTTACCGTAGAGGAACACGTTATTTGTTCAGACGTCCATTCCGTAAACATGGTCCAGAACATTTGTCAACTTATATGAACATTTATAAAAGAGGACAATTAGTTCACATTAAAGGTAATGGTGCTATCCAAAAAGGTATGCCACACAAGTTTTACCATGGAAAAACCGGACGTATTGTAAATGTATTGAAAAGAGCAGTTCAAGTTTTAGTAAATAAACGTGTTAGACAAAGATTAATTGAAAAAAAAGTTATGTTAAGAACTGAACACATTAAACCAGCACCGTTACGAAGAAGGACAAAAAGAAAAAAGTAGAAAAATTAAAAATCTTAAAAAATTATCTCAACAATACAACATTTGGGGTCTTAATTTAAAAGTACATGGTGTAGAAGAACCTAAAAAGGACATTTCGTTAATGTAAACAAATTAAATGCTCCTTTAGACGTAAACCAATACCATATGAACTTGTAGTTTAGATATATTTAATCTTAATATTTTTGTTCATTTTTTAATAAATTAAAATTAATTATTTAAAAATTTTATCTTTGATTTTTAATTTATTCAATAAATTATTTTATTTTTAATATGTGTTTATAAATGTTATAATAATTTAGGTTATGTTTACAATTTAAAATTTATAGTTTTTAACTAGATTGATGAAAATGATCTATTTACATATGATTTGAAAAATAAAAAAAAATAAATTATCATTTAGGAACATCTCAGATGATCTGTTCTAGATTTTGAGGTAATTTTATCTAGTAGATTAAAACTTGGTTCTGCTGATTGACATTTCAAACCAACACTACATGGACAACTTTCATTCAAAATATAATCAAGTCCACCATAAGGTACAAAACATTTTTGTCCTCTTAGTAAATTTGGTTTACATACTTTTTCTCCCTAATTGTCTTGCACAGCAATGATTTTCTTCACAATCAGAATCATTATTACATCTTGAACCTTCTTTACCTAAATCTTTTGGTTCAGAACATTTACCAAACATACAAATCATATTATGAGCACAGTTTTCATCAATTCTACATAATTCACCTTCTAAACCAGCAACTCTACAATATCCATAATGTAAATCTAAAATAAAAAAAATTTTATTAAAATTTTCTTTTAAAACTTTAAATTTATTTTAACTTACCACAATACATTTCTTGATTTACACTTAAACAATCGTTTTTTGTTTTGCAAGTAAATTTTTCTTCTTCTAAAAAATCAGTTTTCACATTATCTTGGTTTGTACTTGTTTTCTTGACTAGTTTTGATTATCATAATATTTTTCATATTAAATGGTTGATTACTATCAACTAATTTATCAATATTTGAATTAGGAACAACCCATCTAAAATGTAAGCACTTTCGATTAAATTAGTCAACTTTATAATAATAAAAAAATAAATTAAAAATTTCATTTTAAAAATTTTCTAGAGCAAAAGTTTTACAAAAAAAAAATACTGCTTTTAAGGAAGGGAAATATTGAATGCTAACTAAAACTAAAAAAAAATTTTACTTTTATAGTTAAAACTTTTTTGAATAAAAAAAAACCAGGCCAATGTGACAATATTCTCTGTAGAATAATGGTCAAAACTCTAGAGATAATATTAAAGATAAATCTTAAGAAAAGGATTAAATTTTTTTTACTGTCTTGAAATATAATTTCACAGGTATTTTTAGTTAAAAAATATTTTAGATCCTAAATAATGCTATTGAAAAATAAAGTTGGTAGAAAAAGTTGAAAATTTATATATATATAAGTTGAATAAAATAAATAAAGGATTAAAGTGTTTGGTTAATGGGTAAGTTTTGTTTTCAAATAATTAACAAGTTTATGGACTAAGATTTTTATGGACTCTTTTTTTTATTTTAAGTTACCATTTGACTACCTATGATTTGTTTTAACATTTTCTTAAAAAAGTTTTGCATACATTTTGTTTTTTAATTATTTTAGCCTTAAATATGTAACTTTTAGAAGATGTTGTTCAAACTTTTTTGAATGTAAAATCTCCTAAAAAGATTAACTACATTTTTATGATCCCAAAAAAAAAGTTATTAAGATAATAGTCTAGTCTTTTTCAAAAAATATATATCTGAAGAACAATGTATTTTCAGGTGTTTTTTTTAAACAAACAGCAGGTTCTTGTTAAAATATCTAAATATTTCAATTATTAAAATCATAGAAGGTGGTCAAAATTTAAAGTTTTCGAAACAAAAAAATTTCATGGTATTGATTTTCAGAATAATTATTCATTAAAATTTAACACCTGTGAATTTCAATCACTAAAATTTCGAATGTCAATGTATTTTTGTTAAAAACAATAATTTTGTGGACTCAAAAACCTTCATGATAACTTTGAAGTTGCAAAAAAAAAAGATTCTTTTAAAAGATTATACATTATATTTAAAAAAAGACTAAACTTAAAAACCTGAAACCATAAAAACCAAATAATTTTTTTTTAAATTTAAATAAATTTGAAAAAGTATTGATTTAAATGAATTTATTTGAAAACTCAAATGAAAGTTATTAAAAAATATAAATTTTAAGTATTAAAAAAATGAATTAAAAGTCATAAATGTGGTAAAATTGAAAATTAATATACAATTTGTGAATTTCATCTTTTTGATTATTGTTAAATGAAAATTAAAATAATGTCCTAATGTGTAATGATTTAAGTGATTATAAATTAAATAAATAATGATAAACTAATTACTATCTGAATCTAAAAGTAACTTTAAACGACAAAGTTGATTTTGAAGTTGTTTTATTTTGTTCTTCTAAAATTTCCATTCTTGCTTCTAAATTTTTACTGTGTTCTTTCAAAATATACTTTTCAAACATAATTTCTTCTTTACTTGAATACTGTTTTGAATTATTTGAAAATTTAAAATCTTCATTTGTGTTAAATGAATAATTTTCACTTTTATAATTTATATAACTTGAATCAGTCTTTTGTTTTTTTAAGTTCTTCATAATCTTGTTCTAAAAGAATGTTTTCTTTTTCTAATTGTTTAATTAAAAAGTTTAATTCTGTTTTACTTTTTTCGCTTAAATAGTCTAATACTTGGTTTGGATTTTTTATTATATTTTTTAATTCTGTATGTTTACTTGTATTAGATAAAGAAGAACAATAGCTTTTAATTAAGTCATGTTCATCTAATTTTTCATCAAAATAATCAAACTCCATATTTTGTTGAGAAATATTTTTTTTAGAACTTGATAAATTTTCTTCAAATTAGTTTCTACTGGATCTAAATCGTCGTTTAAAGATGCAAATTTATTAGAAAAAACTGAGCCTAATAGTCTATTTAAAATGCTACAATAATTCATTATTAATTCATGTTCATCTGTATAATTTTCAAATGTTTTGAAGCCATTTTTTTGAAGGCTTTTATATTGTTTAATTCAGCTTCTGCAATTTTATTTGCATGAACAACTATTTTACTATGTACATCATCACGATTTTGAGATAATGGTGAATATTGTAATAAGGAAACTCCCGATTTATCATTTAAGGTTTTTTTCTTCAAAGCTATCTATATTATCTAACATTGAGTTTACTGGTAAATAAGAATCAGCAAAATGTTTTTTAAATGATTTTCTACTAGATTTGAATTTATTACGAACAATTTTACTAAAATCACTGACTTCTTTCTTGCTTGAATTTATAACATAACAATATTCTTTTATAGGGTGAGTGTTTTTATGACCATTTAGAGGCTTTCTTAAAAGGAAGCAATTTTGACATATATCACAATTGAAGCATTTTAGACATTTATAACGGAAACCTATAATTGGGTAGGCTTTACAAACACTACATTTAAATGGATGCCTAGAGCCTTCTGCAATAATCAGACGATGTAATAAAGGCAACCAAACTAAAGACTGAGGTTCTTTTTTTTAAGCCAATATAAAAAATTTTTTACGTTTATTTGATTTTTATTTTGGCTTTCTTCAAAACTCAAGATCTTATACTAGGTTCGAAGTTACTACCTCCAAAAGCTGCAATATCTCCAAGTAATTTAGGTATTTCTAATAAATATTTCAATAAATATCCAACGCTTTGTTTGTTTGCATAACCTTTAGAATCAGAAATTAATTGAAATAAAACTTTATATTTTTCTTCAATACTAGCTCTACTTAAACATACTAGCGATGTTTTAAAAGCTAATAACTTGACGTATCCAATTCTATCTAAATCAAAAAGGTTTAAAACCCAGTTAAGAGCTAAATCAATCATTAACCCAAAATTTGTTATAGGAGTTATTTTGTTTGAAATATCTTCATAAATTCGTTTAAATACTGATATCATTTCAGGAACACTAATCAAATTCTCATTATTAAAATCAAACGTATCAAATATTTTACACATATTAGTTATATGAATACAATTTAGAAATAATGACTGTTGTATCGTTCTTTAATTTGATTGAAGTACGATAAGCCGCGTAATATATTCCATTCATTTCAACTAAATCTTCCATTAGTAACATCATATTTGGATGATCCCAATATGTTTCTTGTAACTCATGGTTTTTAAAATATGGAACATAATTTGAGGCAAGACAGCGTTCCCATGGATAATCTACGCTGTTTTCAAATAATTCTTTTGCTCATCTAAAAACCCATTTTTGTCAAAATTAATTTCAATAACTTGAGGCTCATGATTGTAACCGTTATTTGAATAAAGTATTTTATCTTCTAAAACTATTTGAGAATGAAGACTTAAATTATGTTGTTCATTTTCTAATTCTATTATGCTTAAGCTTGTTTTATTAATAGAATTTTGTAAAGAGTTTTGAATTTCATCAGGGTTTTGAGTTGTGAAATTAGAATTTTCTAAATTGTTTATTTTAGCTTCTAAATTTTGTAATGGTTGTGCGAATTCCATTAATTTTTGCTGTACTAAATCTGTTTCAGAAGATGTTAATTGCCTATTAACTAGTTCATTATAAACTTTTTCAAATCATCAATCTCACTTGCTAATTCAACTGGCTGATTACTTTTTAACTCATTAAAACGTTTATCTAAATCATTAAAATCACTTTGCAAATATTTTTGTTGTTCTTTATATTTAGCAACAAGTGCGAATTTTTGCTCTAAATTAAATTTATTGATTAATTCGTTGATTAGATTTAAGCTTTCATTAGCATTTTTGAATTTTCTCTTCAAAAACTTTTAAATTTATTTCTTCTTGATTATGTGATAAATTGTCATTTGATAGTTGACCATTTGATAATTGATTGTTTGATAAACTTCCATTTGATAAATGCCCATTTACAAATTGTTGTTTTTCAAAATATTTGTTTAAATTTTTATCGATAAATTCCAAATTTTTCACAATTTTGAAATTCTTCTTGTAATTTTTGAGTTTCTCGTAAAAATTCTTCTAGTTGCTTTTTCTAATTAAAGCTTCAGCATTTATTCTTGACCAATCTACTTCTTGTTCATTAATGAATTTTGATGCATCAAAACATAGATTTAAGAGATCTTGGGAATATTCTAAAACTAAATTTTTATCAAAATCAACAGGTTTATTACATAAATGATTTTCTAAACTTTCTAAATAATCACAAATTTGTTCAATACTAATTAAATCTTGGACTGAATGATTAATTATAAATTCTAATTTTTTAAGCCAAATTATACTTGAATTATATAATTCAGTTAGTTTAATAAATTTATTTTTAGCTAAAGCTCCATTGTTACAAAGGCTATTTATTTCTTCAATAATTGAAGAACATTCATTTTCTAAAATACTAACTTTAGTGACCATATCATCTAAAAATGAGTTTTCTTCTAATTTACTTATTCCTTTTAAATTTTTCAAATTAGTTTTCATTTTGGTAAAGCTATTCAAATTTTTAATCAAACATACTTTCTCTATTTCTAAATTAAAACAATATTCATCAAATGCAGTCAAGTTGTCAAAAGTTTTTTTTTCCAACTTAACTTTCTTTAACTCTTTATCAAAACTTTCAACTTTTTTCTTTTATTTTAGTACATTCTTTTAAAGACTCTGATAATAACTCTCTTTTTTCATTTGCTTTCTCTTTAATAAAATTCCAGTCTTCAATTACATTTTGAACTTTCTTACTCAAATTTTCTTTAAATAATTTATTGTTTTCTAAATTTAAATCTTCATTGATATTAGAAAATTCATTTAAACTATAATTACTTGTTAATAAACTTTTTTCAGAGTTTTAATTATTTCGTTTATTTTTTTGAATTGTTGGTTTATTAACTCTACTGATTCAAAAACTTCTCCATTAATATCAGCAATTAAAACATCATATTGTTCTATTTGTTTATCCATATTTTCTAAATCTATTAAGAAACATGTTTCATCACAAAATAATTTTGTATCATTAAACCAAATATTGAATTGATTTATTTCATTATTAATTTTTGGTACTATATCTTGAAGTATTTCTAAATGTTGAATTTTAGTTGTTAAAATTTGTATAGTTTCAGACCATTTACAATTCAAATCAACTACTTTATTTTTAAAAGATTTTGCCCATGGAGCATCTGTATTAATTTGAATAACTTGGCTGCCAGTTTCATTAATGTAATTTAAATTAGTTTTTTCATTATTAATGTCTTTTTCTAATTCTTTTAAAGATTTTAATTGATCTTCATAATCTTTTCTTTCCCAATAAAGATTAAGTTGAGCAAAAAAAATAACTTGATAAGTTTTTTTAAGCCAGTTTTCTAATAATTCAATAACATCTATTAATTTAGGATAAGTTTCTGACAATTGTTCTTCTTTCTTTTTAGTCATTTTTCTAACTTTTAATTTACTTTCTACATCTATTTGAAAATCGGTAATTTTTTTATTTGTCTCTTCCCAGTATTTTAAAAAATAGCTTAAATCTTTTGACATTAATTCTTGATTTAACTCAGGGTATTGTTTAATTATTTCTGAAAAATTTTTTTCTATTAAATTAACACGCTCTTTCTGTGAAACCATTGATTTGTTTCTAAGTTTGCATTGTTCATAAATTTTATTTATTTCAGTAAAATTTTGCTTAATATTGAGTTTTTTTATCATTGTTTTTTCATTATCTAATCTATCATTATGAATTTTCAATACTCGATTTATTGCATCACACTCATTATGTAGTTTAGACAAATTTATAAAAGACGTTACTTTTTTTTGCTTTTCTTTTAAAATATCTTCTAAACGTTTCCACCTTTTTTCAATTGTTTTAATTAATTTTTCAATCTCAATAAAATCTTTATTAGATTTTTTCATTTCTTCAACAAAAATTTCACCTTGTTTTTTCAAATTCAATAATTCTAATTTTTCTACTTGAATATCATTCTCAATTTCTTCTAAATAAATTTCTTTTTCTTTTAAATCTAGCTCTTCCCATAATCGCTCTTTTTCATATTTTTTTTCACTATTAGAATTTTGTTCTAATTTATTTTGACAATTTATATCTAATATATCTTCATATTTTTCAATTGTTTTTATAAATAAATTAAAAGATTCATAAAACTCGTCAATTTTTAATTCTTCTTTTAAACTTTTTTTTGAGTCTTTATTTAAACTATTTTTGCTATTTTCAGACTCATTTTTCTTTCTGATTGATTCTCGTCTTTCTAATTTAGGAATATTTTGTTCATTTTTATAAATTTCACTCATTTTTTTAATAGAATCACTTAAACTGTATGTCCTTTCTATAATTGAATTCCATTTTTTAGATAATAATTCAATTTTATCTTTTATTTTTATAGCAGCATCAGAATCTTTATTAATTTTTTTTAACTGAACTTGTGCTGAATTAAACATTTCAGAATAATAAGATAGATGAACATTTACTTCTTTTTTCATTTTTTCTAAACGCTTAATTAAATTGTTTAAAAAATTCATTCCTACTGTACCTTCTGAAGTAGCAGTTTCAATATCTTTTAATCTTTTCACAATTTTCCATACCCATGCATTAAATTTTTCTTCTTGTTCTAATAAAATAATCCAAATATTTAAAGTCTCTTCTCTTTCTTCAACTATTGTACAAACATTTTCCCATTTTTCAGCCAAAGCTTCTAATTGGTCTAATAAATCGTCGGTTAAATTTTCTGATGAAAAATTTGGATTTTCACATTCATCAATTATGACTAACATACTTTTTAACCTGTTGACTTGTGGTTCTCTATCTTTAACTTCATTTAAAAATTTAATATGTTCTTCGTATTGTTGTTTAACATTTTCTAAATTTTCATCTATTTCATTAAACTGTGAAATTTTATCTTCTGCAATTTTTAACCATTCACTAAACTCATTTAACTGTTTTTTTTGCAAAGACATTAAAATATTATGTACTTTTTCTTGCTTATCCATTATTTTATTTTTTATATCTTCCCATCTTTGGCTTAATAAATCACTTTGTACCTGAATTTCTTGAATTTCATTTTCATCACAAAGTTTAGACTTAATTAAAATTTGTCCTTCTTTTAAAATATCTTCTATTTTTTGTTGTTTATCTTTTGATTCTGTTGTAAAATCATCTAAATTTTGAAAAATTTGTTGTATTGTGTCTAAACTTTCTTCATTATTTTCTTCTTCTTGTTCATTATTTAATTTTTCTTCAGCCCCTAAAATCCAAATTAAAATATCTTCAACATTTTCTTGATATTCTTTTATAATTAAATCTTTTTCAGACATGTCATGCTAAATAAGAAAAAATTTTTTTTAGTTTATTCAATTTTAAAATAAAACAACTTACATCTTTATTAATTTGATCTTCATTTTCATAATCTGAGTCGTGTTTGTTAAAATATTCATATAAAATAGTTAAAAAATTTAAAATTTTATTTCTATCAGGCTGTTTGACATGAACTTCTATAAAACAAAAACAAAAAAAATTAAAATTGAATTATGGAAATATGAAAAAAATTACCTATTGCTGTCATATTAGGTTGAATATTAAAATAATTCTTAACAATATTAAAAGCATTTTCTAAACGATGTATTGGATCTTTAGATAAAATTTGTTCAAAATCAAATAAATCAGGTCTAAAAGAATATGAATTAGTTTAATGTTTAAAAAAGTAATAAAAAATATTTACTTATAACTATGTATTAAGGCATTAAAAGCAAGACCATCATTCCAGCTTGTTGTAAAATTTAAAATTTCAACTTCTGGATAACTAAAATAAAGAAAAAAAAATTCATTAAGATACTTTACTTTTATTAGTTTTTGTTAATTAGTATTAATCATAAATATTTGTTTTATGAGTAAATTAATAAAAGTTAATTACAATAAACAAACTACTATAAATCTATTTTATGAAAACATGTTATAAATTATTTTTATTTGAATTTATTTAAAAAGTTGAATTTTTGTCAAACTATTAAAAAAATTAATTTAAACTTATCATTCTATGAATGAAACTAATTAATGAAATTTAAAGAAACTAATTCTTTTAAATTAAAACTGATTTTGTAAAACAAATTTTGATTGAATACTTACTTCTTAGTACAATCTTTGCACCAACTTAATAAAATTTCTTTGGAAGACATTTTAAAATTTCATAGTAAAAAATATTTAAACAAAATAATAAAGCTTTCACAAAAAATAAAATCACAAAAATTTAATTTACACGAAAGAAATATCACAGAATGAGAAATAAAAAAATTAGTAGTAATAGTATAGTTTTCCTTTTTTTTTAACATAAAAAGGTAACTAATTAAAATCTTATTTAAAAAACTATCAATTAATCAAATTTTAAAAAAGTTTAGTTATCATTGATGTAATTTATAAATAAAACATTTTATTTAACTTCTTATTGCACTTTAAAAAAGAACTAATTGATTATAAACTAATCTACTAAAAAAAAAAGAAAAAAAAATATCAAAATTGATTCAAGGCAGTAAATCACTTATAAAAATAATTAATTTAATTAAAAGCATACTGAATAATTTTTCTTAATTTTTTGTTGTACAATTAAAGATTTAATTAATAATATATAAAGTTTTTCATTAAACCCATAATAAAATTTGTCTGACACAATATCCTAAAATAGAAATTTTAAACAAAACAAATTTAAATTGTTTCATTTAGAAACATTTAATAGTTTCAATCGAATTCATAAGAGCACTTTAAGTTTTAATTATAAGATGATAGGGGAAATTAAATTTCTTTTTTTAAGTAAATAAAAATATTTAAAGATCTATTCTTTTAATTTCAATCAACAATATTAATTATTACTTTTAATTTTTTTATTCTTTTAAATAAAAACTTTAATTTATCTAAAACTTTAGAAAACTTTTTTTTAACTTTTTATTAAACACATTAAAAGTTTATTGAATTTAAAAAATATTTCAATCAATAAATAAGACGATGTAAAAATTTTCAAATTTTCAAATAAAAGAGCTGCCAGGTTTTCAATTATGAGGGAAATTTATCTTAAAAAAAGAAATATCAAAAATAGAAAAAAACACCATCAACAAGCCTAAGTGTAAACAAAAAATTTTTTTTCTTTTTTATTTTTTTACTTATCAATAGATGGCATTAATATTTGACCCACACAAAATTTTTAAAAATTAATAACAGCTATAAAATTTTGAAAGAATTTTAAAGTTTTTTTAAACTGAATTCTTTAAATTAAAATTTAAAGTCAGTTTTTAAAATTATTTTTTTAAATTTTTTAATTGTATATTTGAATTCAAATTTTCTATAAACTGACTTTTTAATTATTAAAAACTTTGAAACTTAAATTCTAACGGGAAAAAATCATATAAAAAGATCAAAATGATACTGATACTACATAATATACATAATAAATTTAAACAAAATAAATTTTTGTTTAAAAACTAAAATTTTAATGAAATGAAAAAGTTAATTTAATTATTTCTAAAAACAAACTCTTATCGATAGTTTTTCCAAAACTCATAGAAAGTTTTTCTCTGAAAAAAAATTAATAATTTATCGCTAGTTTAAAATATAACTGATTTATTAGAAAAATAAAAACTTCTAAAAATAATTTTTGTGAAAATATTCCCATTTTGTTATTTTAGTCTAAACTTCAATTAATAAATATTTTTTTTTGATTTTAATTATCTAATACAGTTTCTTTCAATACATCTTAAATAGAATTTAAATAGAGTATTCATCTTAAATAAAATTAAAATAGAGTATTCATCTTAAATAAAATTCAAATAGAGTATTCATCTTAAATAAAATTCAAATAGAGTATTCATCTTAAAACAGTTAAATTAAAAATAAAAATTTTTGAAATTAAAAAAAATTATTTTGAGATTAGATTTTATTTTTTTGAAAACTTTTTTTTAGACTTCACAATTTTTAATTGTTTTTCATTTTTAAAACAAAGTTAAACTGTTTCTAGTTAATTTTGAAATTAAATTATAGCTGAAAAGTTTATTTAATTTATTTCTTGTTAATGAAATTGTAAGTAAAGTTTTAAAATGATAAAATCTTAATTTTACTAAAACTTTTAATAAGCTTCATTAAAATTAACCTAATTAATTAAAATTTTTTTTTTTTTTTGAATTTTCCCACATCATCTAAATTTTAACCAATTTTTCAAATTTTCACCAACTTTTTGTTTTAAAATTATTTCCAGAAAATAAATTGACCAATTAAAGCCTTTTCTAATAAAAAATTTAATTAACTTTGATTTAAAATTTTGTATAATTTAAAGGAGCATTTTCAAATTGTTTTTAACTTTAATATTTACATTTTGAAAATTTATGAATTTTGTTTAATTTGAATAAGATTTTTTTAAATATTTTGTTACAAATGAAATGTTCTGAATAAATTATTCTTTTTTTTTATAATTGTTGATAACTTTTATAAAAAAAATTGTTTTATGATTTCGTTTTTTAATGAAATAGTTATTTTTTTTTCAAAAAATTAAACTTTTCATCTTCTTCCATAAAAACCATTACCAAAACCGCCACCACCAATTCCACCTCCTATTCCACCGCCTATTCCACCGCCTATACCACCATAACCACCATGGCTAAATTTGAAAAAAATAAAAAAATTAGTTAGATAAACTTGAACTTGATAAAGAAAAGTAAACAAAAGTTTGAAGAACTATCATAGATATAGAGTTTTAAGAAAAATTTCAAATAAAATTTAAAAAGATTGAAAATTGACAAAACAAAACTTAATTTAAAATCGATGTATGAAAATTAAAAAAAATAAAAGGAAACCAAAAAAATTAAAGGGAAATTTAATAAATAAACAATATTTTAATAAATTAAACAATACTTACAAAACAGGGAAACCAGGATGAAATGGATGAATTATCGGTGGTTTAACAGATTCTACAGATACAAAAAATGGAAAAGGTAAAGGTATAGGTAAAGCACCAAATCCAGGTGGTGTAAATAAAGATGCAGCTAAAGCTAATTTCATTAATTTTTTAGTCTCTTTATGACTTAAATGTTTTAAAAATCCATTAGTCAAAGTACATCCAATTATAAGTAAGATAAATATACAACTAAAACAAAATCGTTTTGACATTATAAATGAATTACGTTTTTTACTCATTTCACATTAAAATTAAATAAAATTTTTTCAAATTTTTTTTTCTTAAAATTTTTAAAACAAAAAGACAAAAACAATGGTTAATCCATAAATGAGACAAAAATAACTTTAGGTACTGTATTTATACTGAAAAATTAATTTTTTTTTCATTAATAAGTTACCATTTACAAAACAAGATTAAACCGCCTTTTCACCAAAAATATTAATTAGTCTTTTTGTCCACTTTTTTTTTTTTTAGCACGTCAAACCAATTTTAAGAACATTGTTTTAAATTGTTTTATGAATAAACTATTATAGCTGGTTAAAGCGTTATAAAAAACAAAAAAAATCATCTTCAGTGAACTTAACTAATTTAACTGTTTAGTAGATATTTAGTTTATTTTAAAATTAGATCATAAAAAATTATTTAAAAAGCATTAAGTACATTTATTCATTTTTTAAATTAAGAATTAGATCAATGAAAAAGACCAGTAAAAAAATTTTTTTTATGTTACAAGATTAAAATTTTTATTAAAATTAATTTCTACCTGTTGAATAAACATATTAAAAAGCATTCATTAAAACGCCTTACACACAACAATTATTTAAATATTTGAAAATAACTTTGTTTATACTGTTATTAAATTCTCAATATGCTTTTAACCATTTTTAAAAGACGTTTTTAAAACATTTAAAAATTTTTCTTTTTTGAAATTGACCAGGCGAGTTTAATGGTCACTTTCTTTTTACGATCTATTGATCATCCAAAATAAAATTTAGTTTATTATGAATTCTTAAAATAAATTTTTACCACCATGTAACTTTTGATTTTTAAAATTGGTCAAACTTTTAATTTGTTGAAAAAATTTTTTTTTGTTTCTAATAATTTAAGCTTATTAATTTAATCAAGATCACTGTTTTTTAAAAGAAGTTTTTTGAAAAAAAAAGATTCAAATTATTTTAATTGGAATTTATAAAATTTAAAAAAATATTTCATTGTTATAAGCTTAAGTTATATTTAAATTAAACTCATTGTAAACTAACATACATTTCAAATTAAATTCAGTGTAAGTTAAAATACGTTTAAAATCATTGTAAGCTAAAACATATACGAACTAAAGTCATTGTAAACTAAAATACATTTGAAGCTAAAATACATTTGAAGCTAAAATACATTTGAAACTAAACTCATTGTAAACTAAAATACATTTGAAGCTAAACTCATTGTAAACTAAAATACGTTTAAAACTTAACTCATTGTAAGCTAAAGTACATTTGAAACCAAATTTATTATGAGCTAAAACAAATTTACAATCAAACTTATTGTAAGCTAAAACACATTTACAATTAAGCTGAAATATAATTTAAATTTAATATAAAATAATTTAAATCCCAACTTATAATAAGCTAATTTTTAAATGAATCTAAATTTATTATAAATCATTTAAGCTAATACTTAGGTTTAATAAAATCTATTTAAGTTAAAATCTATTTTAATTTATTTTAAGCTGAGTTATTTTAAAGCTAAATTATTTTGAAGTTGAATTATTTTGAAGTTAAATCATTTTATGAGATGAATAATTTTATAAGATAAATTTAAAATGAATCTTTATTTTGATACAAATCTTTATTTGAAGATAAATAATTAATTTGAGATGCATCTTTATTTGAAGATAAATTTGAAGATAAAATTTATTGAAGATTAAAATTAATTAAAATACTATTAGATTGATTAAAATTTAAACATTGTTTTCAAATAAAACTTTGATTTAATTAAAATTTTAATTTATTTTTAGTTAAAACTTTCTATTGATGATTAAAATAGAAAAATTAGTTTTAATTAGTATTGAAAAACTAATGTTAATTAATATCAAAAAATTAATATGAATTAGTATTGAAAGATTAGTGATAATTAATATTAAAACTTTTTTTAAGTAATTTTTAAATTTTAATTTTCTATAAATAAGTTTTTTAAAAATTTTACAATTTTTAAATTAAAAATTAAAAAAAAACAATTTGATTGTTACAAACTAAGTTTAGACAATTGAAAATTGATAAATACAATGAATATTTTTTTAATTTACATTAAACTCGAGACACTTATAGACTTGATAAATTAATTTCTTGTTTTTTTTATTCAAATTTATCAATTTGCATCTTTTATTTTTTTTGAGAAAAATTTATTTTTTCAAAATTTTAGTTTCATATAATACTTTTTAGTTTCACGCTGTTTTTTATTTTAAAAATAAAAAGATGTTAAAAGATTTTTTATTTTAAAAGAAAAAATTTCAGTTTCATCATTTTTTAATCTTAAATTGAATTTTGAAGAAAAAAAAATTTAGTATAATAGATTAGCCATAAAAGGTTTAAAAAAAATTTAAAAATAAAAAAGTTTTTGAGTGGTCTAAAGATGGATGATTTTTTTTTTAAAAAAAAAAGTAAAATCTTCAAAATAATCTTATCAATTTTAAAATAGACAATAAAAAAAAAAGTTTCAAATAGATTGAGTATTTTGAAAGAGTTTATAAATACAAGTAAAAGTTAAAAAAAAAAAGCTTTTAGAAAAGAATTCATGAAATAAAAGCTACGTAAATTTGACTTAATAGCTCAGAATGTTTTTTTTTTTTTTTTGATGCAACTTGATTGAAAATGAATTTTTGCTTAAAAAAATTGATTTTAAAAAACATAAACTTAATAGAAATCGCATTTTTAAATAAAAACTATCTATATGAGTTGATTAAATGAATTAAGTTTGAAAAAAAATTTATTAATCAATAGCAATCCAACCATTTGAAGATGTTCCATATTGACTACTATATTGATTCTTTGATGGAGTTTTGTA
Organism: Anisodus tanguticus; assembly: GCA_034509755.1. Taxonomy (NCBI): domain Eukaryota; kingdom Viridiplantae; phylum Streptophyta; class Magnoliopsida; order Solanales; family Solanaceae; genus Anisodus; species Anisodus tanguticus. The sequence goes on along the minus strand of JAVYJV010000059.1, from coordinate 132,426 downwards.
ATTATACTGAGATGATTCTTGTTGATAAGCTATAGGAGATCTAAAAGGTAAATAATTATTTTTTTGGTTACTTGTTGCTGCATAAGAATCTCCTGAACCATTATTATCATCATAAGAAGATTGTTGATTTGAATTAGTTTGTGCATTATTGTAATTATAATTATTATTTGATAATTGTTGAGAATAATCATTTTGTCCATTATATTGATTATAATTAGGTAAAAAACTACCAAAGTTATTTAATTGAGGATTTTGTTGATTATACTGTAAATTATAATTTGGATTAATTGAACTAGCAGCAGCTCTGTAGCCAGATGAACTATCACTGTTAATTATTTGATATGAATTATAATCATCATTTTGATTTGATCCAGAAGATCCATAATTATTTGATCCAGAATTACCATAGTTGTTTGTATTAGATGAACCATAATTATTTGATCCAGAAGAACCATAACTTGAATCAGAACCAGAATTACCATAACTGTTTGTATTTGATGGACCATAATTATTTGAAGCGGAAGAACCATAATTTGAATCAGAACCAGAATTACTATTTGAATTATAATTTGAATCATCATTTGAATTTGAAGATCCATATGAATTTGAAACAGCGTTATTACCATAACCTACATTATTATAATTTGAATTATCTGGTGTTGATGCAGAATTAGAATAAGAACTAGAAGATCCTGAATTTGAATATTGAGAAGGGATATAATTATTATTTGAAAGTGCTTGATTTATTGCTGATTGATATTCAGAAAATTCAATTGGACTTAATTGAATTGGTGATTGTCTGTTTTTTGATTTATAAAAAAATAATTCGTAATTAATATCAAAAGTTTTTCAAAAAAAATATTAAAATTCTATAAATTAAGCTAAATTATGTTTTTAACAAGATATTTTTTTGTGTTAATTTTCTAATTTTAAACATTATGATAAGTAACTTTATGTGGTAAATTATGAGCCATTCGAATTAAATTTCGAACACATGGTTGTAAAATTAAACGACCACTTAAACCATTTGATGCTGAGCTAACTTGAGCTGTTAAATGATGAGTAGCTCGTGGATTATGATCGCAAGTAGAAGAAGATCGAGCAGTTCTGCAAAACGACATAAAAAGAAGCAACAATTAAAGTTTCTCAATAACAAATTTTTAAAATTAATAAATAAATAATTCATTAAAAATATTAATTTTTTCATGAGAAAACAAACAAACAAAAAAAAAAGTTATATAACTTTTGCAGCCAGGTGCATTGTTGCTTAATGCCGTTTGTTGTTCATACTCGAAAGAAAGTTCAGAAAAGCAAAACAAATTCATTTAACAAAACACACTTGATGAGTTTTAGAAAAAAAAAATGAAACGATTAAAACAAAGTAAAAGGAGAAGTTAAGTTAAATAAAAAATTATTTAGTTGTTTTTACTAAAAATAGACTTTAAAAGCCGCTAAAGTGAAAGGTTGAATGTAATTTTTTTTAATCAGAAAAAATTTTATGACCAAAATATAGGTCAAGTGTAAGTGGAGCGATGACTCTCTCATTTTCAATTATGTGGAAGATGTTTAACATTAATTTCAACATAAAACTTTTTAAAAAATTTTTTAAATTTATATAAACTTTGATTAAATAAAATTTACAAGAAAATTTTTTGATAACAAATTTTGATACGTTTTCTACATTTAAATTAATTTTTAGTTATTTTTAATTTAGGTTAAAAATCTTTTTATTTTACTTTGTTCAATCTTTTTTTAGCAGTTTTCATAAAAATGGTCTTTAAAGTTTTGATACTTTCAAATTTTTAAATCAGTTTAAGATTCGCATAAAAAAGTGTTTTTTTAATCTTTTTATTGTTTGATATTTAAATGACTTTCAAAAAAAAAAAAATTGAATAGTTTTTTATTGAAAAAATCTTTAAATTTTATCTGTAATTGAGAAAATTCAAATCATCACGATTTAAATCAATCTTCTTTAATTAATAGGCCAAATCAAACTTTATTACTGTAAATCGATTTGATTAATTTTTAAAAATCAGATAATAAACAATTTAAAAAAAAGGCCAAAATTGAGAGTATCTAACTGGTAAAACAATTTTACATCAATAAAATTGAAAAGATAAAAAAATATAAGAAACAGGTGAAGCAAGATGCCCTAAAAGAGAAAATTTAAAATAAAAAAATACCGGTTTAAATTAATTTGGTTTCTCTTTTATTTAAAAGTAGCAATGAATTTTGATTTAGAGAAAGATGATGAAAAAATCTTAATCTTTAATCGAAAAATAAAACGTACGCTACTTTAAAATCGTGAATATTTAAAAAAAAATTTGACCTAATCTTCAAAAAAAAAAAACGTGCTATTAATATCACATGAAATAAATAAAATTTTTTAATTGAACTAGCCCTTGACCACAACAAAGCACACTGACCAACATTTAAAATTAGATTGCTTTTTCAAATTAATATTTTTTTTTTCTAATTTTAATTTTATCAATTAAGTTAAAAACTTAATAATTTGATTGCGTTTTTAAGTTTTTTTTTTGATTTTTTAACTTACGGATATTGATATTGATGTGAAGCATGTGCAGGTTGTTTATTTTGACTTAATAAACCAGGTTGAGTATGCCAATCAATAGGTAAAGGTAATGGCAATGGTAACGGAATAGGTAAAACACCTTTTTTTGGTTTTAATAATTTAAGTAAACCAGCTCCCATTAAACCTTTTAAAATTTTTTTTTTCTTAATTTGACCATTTGCTTGTTCTGTATAGAAACAAACCATGATTAACATGGCTATAAATAAGTATATCAATTGATTACGAAGACTGATCATTTTGATTTCTAAAAAGAAAAAAAAGTAATTAGAATAAAATTTTATAGAGATAAAAAACTTAATTTTCTACTTTAAGATTTATCTTTGACATTTTAAAATGCTCAATAATTTAAAAAAAAAATTAATTTAGTTCAAAACTGTAAGTTTCAAGTTTTATACTCATAAATTGTTAATTTATCTTTTAATTTATTTGATGTTTAAAATCTAAATTTTCTTTAAGTTTTTTTAAATTTATTTCGTTTTCTTTAAACTTTAACTCTTTAGTTGACTTTTTTATTAAACTTTAAGACCAAAACTTTTTATCTAAACTAATTTAAAAATCTTCAATCTTAACATATTAAATACTTTTTTATCTAAATTTATTTGAATAAAGTTTCAAAGTTATTATCAAAACTAAAAACTTTTTATTTTTTAACTTCTTTATCATGTAAACTTTTTTTATGTAAACTATTTTTTGAGTTAAAATTTTTTCGGCTTAATTTTATAGACTTTTGAAGATAATTATTTTCATAACTTTGCTTTTAACTATCGATTATCTATTAAAAAATTAATTTGAAATAATTTAATTTAATTGAGAAAACTTTTCTAATAAACATCACAAAACTTCTAAGAAGAAAATTAAAAGAAACAAAGTTTTTAAAAATTCACAGTTGATTAACTTTAAAATCTAAATACTATCTAAAACTATTTAGAAAATGAATATTAAAAATCGAATTTAATAAACATTCATAACAATAAAAGATAATAACAATAAGCTTTTAAATATAAAATTGATGAAAATATCCACTAAATACTTACATTTTTGACAAAATTCGGAGTTTAATTAGTTGTTTAAAAACACAAGAGAATAATGAATATTTAAAATAAATAAATAAATTAAACCTAAAAAAAAAATTGATACAAAACAATTCAAGTTTTAAATGAATTATGAACGATGGTTAACATATTACAAGTCTATTTAAAGAATGAAATGAAGATTATGAATAAGGGGCAGAGATGTCAAGTTTTCTTCTTTTTTTATTAGTAAGGGGAAGTTATGAATTGGCTAACTTTAAGACCAAAGTATTCCTTTTTTTTAAACATACCAGCGTTTACTTTATAAAAATTTAGTTTTTAAAAACTTATTTACATCTTTTTAAAGACGAAAGCAGTTTAAAAAAAATTCGATTTTTTAACAGAAAGTATCTTAACACGAGAATATTATATTTATATATTTAGTAGGCAGCTAAAATTGATCAGGTACATCTTTCTTTTTATTTTTTTTTTTTGCCGGTCAGGGTAAAAAAGCATCCTTCTTAAAATGAAATTACAATTCTAAAAATACATTTTTTTTCTAAACAATCTTAATCATCACTACCTCCATTTAACCTGTTCAGTTAGTTTTTTTTTGTTTTGGGTTTTATTTAAGTATATAAAACTTAAAAAAATGGCAGAAAAATTTTTATACAGAAGAAAAAGTAAATTAAATAAAACGATCAATGTAGGCAACTAGGCCAAGATGTATCTAACTAGTTTGCTTCCTTAAAATTTAGAATTTTGATTTACCTATATAAATTTTACAAAACCATAAAACAGATTTTTTAGCCATAATTCAACACTTTTCAAAATTCTTATAAATTTAATTAATTCAGAATGTTTATTGATGATTTAAAAAGAATTTTTTAAATAAATAAATCTGAATGAAAAAAAGTTTCAATGAAAATTTATTGAATGAAAATATTTGATTTTTAAGCTTATTAATTAATTTGTTTCTAATAAAACAAACAAAAAATTTTTGGTTTTAAAACTTATTTTTGATTTCAAACTTATTTTTGTATATAAACTTATTTTTGTAAATAAACTTATTTTTGATTTTAAACTTTTTTTTGAATTAAAACTTTTTTTTGAATTAAAACTTTTTTTTGAATTAAAACTTTTAAACCAAAGCTTATTTTTATAAACTTATTTTTTATATTAAAATTCATCTTAATCTCTTTATAGTTTTAATTTTTAATTGACATCTTTAATCTATTTTGAAACACCCAAATAAAGAAAGTTTGTCAATAAAAAGATTTCAAGTTAATTATTGATAAATCAAAATTCAATTAATTTAGTATCAAGTTTTTATTTTTTTTATTAGATAATCCTTTTATCTAAAGAGATTATTCAACTTTTTTAAGAATAATATTTTTGGCAAAACTTAAAAAGCAGGTAAAACCCAAAAAAAAAAAACTTTTATTAAAAACTAAAATTCTTTTTTTAAAAAAAAAGTTGTTTTGTTGTAAATAGTTTTAATTAAAAATTTAATCAGACATTTCTCTCTTATTAAAGCGTTTAGTTAAAAATGATTAAAAATAAATTTTGAAAAATATTCAAAAATTCTTTTATAAAACAAAAGTTTTGATGAAAAAAAATTGATAAATAATTTTCTAAAGAATTTTTTAAAAAGTTACAAGTTCAAAGAAAGTTTATGAAAATGAAAAATTAGAGAAAATTCTAGAAAAAGTTTTTTTAAAAAAAAAGTTTTCTTAAATATTGAAATTAATTTACTTATATTATGAAGCAAAAGATGATAAACTGAATACTTTTTTAGTTAAAAAAAATCTATAATAATGAGAAAACTTAATTGATGTCATATATCAAATCATATCAAGTTAATTAATGAACACCATTTAAGTAAATTAAATAAACAGGTAAAAACTAGAAAAAAATAAGAACAAAATTAAAAATTTTAAGGTGAAAAAGTTTTTTTGTTTAATAAAATTTACTAATTTTCTGATTATAATAAAAGTATAAACATAAATTGTGAATTGTTGAACGTGTTTTCAACAGATCAATTCTTCTTTAAAAAAAAATAAATCAACAATAAAATGTCTAAGAAAAACATTTTAGACGACTATTTATAATAAACTTTAAAAGCTTATTGATGTTTTTACAAATTAGGTTACATCAAAAAAATTTTTACACAAAACTAAATTATACTTAAATTAATTAATTGACCTTAAAAGTTTCTAGGTGTTTCCAAAATAATAATTATGAAGTTTTAAATTGTAAACAAAACTTGATACAATAAATAAGCTTTAATTGATAAAAATTTTATTTTCATTTAAATAAATTCCATTTTGACAATGATTTAGTTTAATTAGTTTATTTAGTTGTAAGTTAAAAAGATACGTTTTAACTGATAAAATAAGTTTGTTCCAAAAAAAAAAGAAAAAAAAAAAAAGAAGAAGATAAACCAAATGATAAAGCTCAACATTGAAAAGAATAAAATTTAATCAGTTTATCAATTTAAAATTAATAACTTTTAAATGAATAAATTTTAAATTCAGTTAATTCAGGTAGTAGAGATAAAATTCTTTTCTTAAATCTAATAGTTGATTAAGAATTCTTGATTGAACTAAAAAGTTTTAAATAACATTATAAAATATTTAAAAGATGTATAATGATGAAATTAAATACCAACTTTTTCTAATAATAAACAATTTAAACTAGAATAACATTTTGATGAAATTAAGTAAAAATTTTATCACAAAAAGTTGTAGAAATTTAAAATTTTATTTATTCCTTAAATAAATAACTAGTAAGAATTAATTGTTGAAATACAACTCATTATTTTATAAAATAAAATTGATAAAAGAAAAATTAAGTCTTCTTTGAAAAATTTTGTCAAACACTCAAAAAATAGAAAAAAAGATTTTAGAAAAAAAATTAAAATTTAGAAAACATTAAAAAAAAAAATTCAGATAAAAATTTAGAAAAAAAAAGAATTTAAAAAAATTTAGAAAAAATAAGAATTTAGAAAAAAGTTCAAAATGAAAGAAGAAAAAAAATTACAAAGAAAAATATTTAGAAAATTGTTTTTCTAAATATCACTTTTTCTTTAACTCATTTCTCAAAAATTTTTTGAATGAAAAATTTGTGTTACTAGCTTCTGAATTTAATTCAATTGGTAAATCATTAGTAGAAGTCAAATAAATAAAATTATCATTTAAAGGTAAATGATTTGTTGGTGTAGATAAATAATCATTAATTAAATTTTTATTCATATTGAGTTTAGAATCTAATTGATTTGAAATAGGTGATCCAAATTGTTGTGGATTAATTGATTGAGAATTTATTAATGATGGTGGATTAAAAGAATTCTTTGCTGTTGACATTAAATCATTTGATAACCAATGACTAGATTTAAACAATAATTAGTTTAATGATAAATAAAAATAAAAAAACGAAAAGTCAAGATAAATAAAAGAGTTTAAGAATTTATGTTTCAAAAAAGAGTTTGAGAATTTTTTATTATAGCAAAGAATATTTAATTAAAAAAAAGTTTAAAAAATTTTTTATTTTTAAGAATGGTTAAATATTTAGGTAAAGAATGGTTATATAATATTAAAGTAAAAAATAGTTAAATAGTAACTAAGTAAAGAATAATTAAATAGTAACTGAGTAAAGAATAGTTAAATAGTAACTGAGTAAAGAATGGTCAAAGAATATTTTATTAAAGAATATTTAAAGAATATTTAAGTGAAAAAAAAACTAATAAAAGAATTTGAATGAAGATAAATATTTTAAAAGAAAAATGTTTAAAAGAATTTAAAGAAAAACACAATTAGTAAGAATAACTTTTACTTTGTTTACAAAAATATAAATCAAAATTTAATTTATCAATAATAAATTAAAATATCTTAAAAGCTTATTGTAAAGTTAGTTAATGCTAATTTTATTTTCAATAGATTAAAAATAAAAAAATTCACTAAATTTATAAACTTTTTGGTGAAAATATTTAAAAAAGAAAAAAGTAATAAAATCAAATGGCTAAAAATCTCAATTTATCATTTTTTTACTCAATAAAATTAAAAGATAAAATTGCAACAGAAAATGAACCAAAAATTTGAAATGATTTTACAAAGAAAAAAAATTTTCATCATAATAAAAAAATTAATTAAAAAATTAAAATGAACTACCTAATCAAAAAGACCTACTTGTCAATTTAAAAATAAACTTATTTCAAAAAAGAAAAAGAAAAACTGATTTCTCATCTTATTTATAGCTAATAAAAATCAGAACAACTAAATTTAAACAAAAAAAAAATTAAGTTTTTTTGTTAAATTTAATTAAAACGTTTACCAAAATGAATAGTTTATTTTTTCCAACAATAAAAATGATAAATGTCTATTAACAATTAAAAAGAAATAAAAAAGTAGCTGTTTAAATGAAAATTAAACTTTTCTAAATTAGTTTTCAAAATTCTTTTATGAAATTAAGCTTTTTTGAAAATTAACTTTGAAAATTTGTTTAAAAAGTTTTTGAAACCTCAAAAAATAATTTTTAAAAAAACTAACTTTTTTAAGCCAAACGGAAGTTCAAGAAAACTTGCTAAAATAAAAGTTTTACTTTCAACTAATTTTACTTATTCATGTTTTTAGAAAAAAAAAATCTTTTTTTCTTTAAATTAGTTAAAATTAATTTAAAGATTAAGAAATGATTTAGTCTTCAGGGTTATGAATAAATCGTTTTTGAAACAAAAAAAAGATGTTTTAATGTTTTAGCTAATTAACTAAATTTCAAGCTAAAAAAAAATTTTCTTTACCCAAAAAAAAAAAAATTAAAATCAATTATATTAAATTTAACAATGAATAGTTAAATAAAACTGATTAATGTTGATTATGTAAGATTAAATAAAAAACTTATGATCATTTTATTGAAAATGTTAATAAAAATAAATGAAGTCAAATTAAAATATATCATGAACATAGAATTTGTTTAAAGGCATTTAAAGTTGATTTGAATTTTCTAGAAAACTAATACAAAAATTTTACAACTTTTTTTTAAGAATATTTATCGTATCCTAAATTTAGTTAAAATTGAATTTTAAATTAGTTATAAAAATATTTAAAGTTATAAAAAAGAAAGTTTTCAAACTTTTAAAAAGATACTTATAAAATGAGTCTAAGATAGATAATTTAAAAAAAATATTTTCAAGTTTTTCAGATAAACCAATATAACAAATAATAAAATCAAATACTTACTTCCAAGAAGGATGATGCATATAAGAGAAATCAGGTAACGGATTATAAAATTGTTTTGGTAGCCAAGGATTGTGATTGAAATTATTTGGTGAATTAAATTGTTGATGTCTTTGACCAGATAATTGTTGATTCATTGAAAATGGTATTGGTAATGGTAAATAATTAGGTCTTATTAAAGATGCTAAAACAGCTCCTTTGATTATTTTTTTTAAAAAATATTTACGACCAGCAAGAACAAATCGATTTTTAATCAAAATAAACACAATTAAAAAAATTAATAAATGAAATGATTTAAGCTGCATGTTGATAATAATAAAAAAACTATGAATTTAAAATCAATTTTTTAAGTAACTAAATTAAAACTTTGGATAAAGAACTCAAATTTATATAAAAACAAAAAAAATATTTATTTTCATTTTAAAGTTGAGAAATTTTTTCAGCACCCAAAATTTGGTTAGATAATAATTCTAAAATTTAAATTGATTCAGGTTTTATAGTTGACAAAAGTTAAAAATAAAATTTGTATGATTTCAAAATGCTTGATTAGGTTTTAAAAATTTTAGACCATTTAAAAATATTGATCAATCTCTGTTACTTTATAAATCTTAAGTTAATTATAATATTAAACAAGTTATTTTTATAATATTTTTGAATGGCTACAATTTTAATTGTGTCATATACTTCATCAAACAACAATTCATTTAAGATAAAAATAATAAATCGTTAGAAAATTGATTGTTTTGAGTGTCCAAAAATAAAGTTGTAATTTTAATAAAATTTTTAAATCAAAAAATTGATCAAATAAAAACACAAATTTTTGAATGACAAAAGACTAAAATAATTTTATTGAACCATAAATTATAACAAAGTTAGATCATTTTTTAGCCTGTTTTTTAGGTCTGAAAGTGAAATATAAACCAACTAATGCCGCAAATCCAATTGTAGTTAAAGAAGTATTTAACCTTCCTCTTTGAGTATGAGAATTATAATATTTAGAAATTCCTTTAAATTGACTTTCGTCAACGTGTTCGCCAGACATTATTTATTCTTAAACAAACAAAAAATTTAGTAATTTAATTAGTAAAATTAATTTTTTTTTACTTACGAATAAAATTGAATTAGTTTTTAAATAATTCTAAACAAATAGAGATTTTGTTTCAATATACTTAGAATAACCTTTTGGATATCATGCAAAAATAAAAAGCAGCTAGCATTTAAAGGCCTCCTATCGTTTAATTTTTTAACTATTTTTTTCTTTTCAATTTAAAAAAGTTTTTTCATTAGCTATTTCTAAAATTAATTTTTTATTCAAAGAAAAATTGAGAATTCAAAGTTTTTTAACAATTACTAAGAAAAATCATTTGACAAATTGAGTTACTAGAACATGTTTTCCCAAAATACACAATTCATGGTAAGAAATTTTTGTTTTTAAAGCAAAAAGATAGTTGAGTTTTATGAAAAAAATATTCATTTGCTTATAAAAAAAATACATCTAATTTACTAAAATAAAAAGCATAGAAAATAAATTATCAAGTTCATGAAAATTATTCAGAAATTTGTTTACAAGTTTTTATCAAAAATCCGTTAATTATAAAAAAATGGTCTCTACTAAAAGTTCATTAAATTTGATTTTTAATAAATATTCATCAAAAAATGAAGATCACCAATTACAATTTTTCAACAAATGGTCATTAGAAGATATTTTAAAAATTAAGTTTAAAAATCATACAAGACCAGAGTTAGGTACATATGTAGTTATTTATACAAAATTAGCAAAAAGATGTATAAATGATAAAGTTTTAAAAGATATTTTACTAATTGGTCTTAATATAAAAGATAAATTTGGAAATTTTATTTTCAATTTTGGTGTAAATGGAAATGTAAATGGAAAATACAACGCAATACCTAATTTTATAATAGATTTTCCAAAATATTCAATAGATGCAGTTTGTAATTATGCTAGAACTGAAAATTCAAATGTACCAATACCACCTTCAGATGAAGAAGATTTCAAGACCTATATGGAAATTTTATGTTCTATTTTTATAAGACTTATTTATAAAAAATCTATTAGTTTAAAATCAAAAACAGAAAGTATATGTTTAGGTGCAAGTATACTTGGAAAAAAATATAAAGGATTAAATAGATATTTAAATATAACTGATGATTTGATAAAAGATTTCAGAAGTTATGCAAATGATTGTATTTGGAAAGAGAACATAGCAGTTTTATTGATCAAAACATTTGCAAAATATAAATTAAAAAAAAATTATAATGTAACTTCATTTATGTCTTGGCAAATAATGAAAACAACTTATCTTCATAAATTTAATATTATAAAATTGATGAATGATTTAATGGAATATACAAGATTTGATTTAAAAAAGTTTTTAGAAATATTTGAACCAATAGGTTCTAAAGAAGAAAATAAAATTTTAATTCCTGTTTTGAATAAAGTATTATTAGAACCTAAAAAAGAGAATTATGTTGAATGGGTATTTTATAATTGGTGTGGTTTAATAAATGAAAATTATTTAACTCAATTTAAAATAGAAAATTTTCCAGTAACATCAAATTTAATGATTGGATTTTTAAATAAAATCAACAAAAATTCATTAAAACCAAATAAAAAACCTTTTACTGAAAATTATTCTATTTATTATGAACAAGGTTATGAATTAGCAAAAATTTATGAGTATTTCAGTAAATTAGATCTAAATTAATGAAATAGTTTTATATTTGTTTTAATTTTTTAATTTACTTTTAACCAACTGTTGCTTAAAATTTTCTTATACTTTATATAGACCTTTATATAACCATTTAAATTTGAAATAAGCTCTTGGAATAAAAAAGCCAAATAAATTTTGAGAATCTCTTAAAGAAAACCAAAACAAAAGTTTTGAGAATAAAATGTAAAATAAGAAAATGTAATAAAAAGTAATAAAATTATTTTTTCCATAAAAAATTAAGATTAAGCTATCTAATTTCAAAATACTATTTGAAAATTTGATTATAACAAGATTTTATTTCACTTCTCATAATAAAATTCTTTAAAACTTTTTCATGTTTTTTTTTAATAACAAGTTTAACAGTTTTCTCTACTTTTTGAATAAATGATCTCCATTTTGAGTGTTTCAACCTTAAATAAATGAGAAAAATTTGTTGATTTCTGTTTTTGCAAAAAATTTCTAACAAAAAAAATCTAAAAAACAGTACTTACTACCATGTCGATAAGTTTAAACACAATTTTTAATAATATTTCAAAAAAATATGCGCAAGAGTAAATTGTTACTTTTTTGTTAATTAAAGGGAACAATAACTAATTGCTTAATTATTGTTGTTTTATTTTTTGGAAATTTTTAAAGATTATTAAGTTTTTGTAAAAATTATAACAATTTCAACTTAAGTAAAAAAATTTTTTTTATTAAAATAAAAAGTTAATAAAATTTTATAACAAACAAGAATAGTACTATTAAAAATTTTAACCTCGAAAATTATTTCTGCCACCACAGTTATAACATTCCTCGCATTTACTTATGAAAGAATTATGCAAACCAATTACTGTTTCTTTTTTTATCTCTTTCCAAGATTTTTTGAGCCAATAAAATGATTCTTCCTTGTTTTTAGGTTGAATTTCAAGCTGATGGACAAGCTTGTAAAATTTTTGTTGCAAATTATTGAGAAGTAATTCCACTGGGTTCAAATCTGGAGAATAAGTTGGCCATCTTATTCTTTGTAGATTTTCTTGTTCTAATAACTTTTCAACTAAAACTTCTCCAGTTTGCTTGTCTTTAGCTGAATGTACTGGTGCGTTGTCCAGCATAATAAAAAATCTTGGCCAATTTTTCTTCTAACATCAGGAATGAGTCTTTCTTTAAGAATTTCCAAAAAGCTTTTAGAATCCAGTCCTGAAACTTTGATTCTAATTGTTTTACCATCATTAGTTTTGATTATATTTTTAGCATTTGGAATTTTTTTCCCATTTGGTCTGAAAAAATCTGTGTTTTCTGCTAAAAACAAACCACAAAAACCATCTCTACCTATCCAAACTATGCAATTAATAGACCTGTATGAGCTATCTGGTCTAGTTTCATTAATGTTTTTTGGGTCGTACCTAGTTCCAGGTAGCCTTCTAACTAAAACTTTTTTACCGTTAGGTTCAAATGAAAAAGTTTTTTCATCAATGAAGATGATTTTTTTAGCTAATTCTTTTTGGCTTTTCCAAAGACGACAAAAATTAAACCTTTCAATTACATTTTCTTCTGTCAACCTTGGTTTATTAGCAGCCACACGTGTTTCTAAAAAATATTAATTAGTTGTTATTAGTCAAATAAATAAATTAAACAAAAATTAATTTTTGAGTAAAAAAATATTCAACTTACTAATTTTATTTTTTAAAAAAATTTCATTTAACCTATTTCTTGAAATAGGTAATTTTAATTTATTTCTAACTTCCATGTACCCCTTCTTTGGGTTAGCAAGCACAGTACCTACAGCTAGATCAGTCTGATCATCATCCATTTTACGAGGCCTACCAGACCTTAATTTATGGTTTAAATTTTTTTCTTTTCTCCACCTATTAATCCACCTTTCAACATCTGATCTCCGAATCAATCTACCATTGGGCCTTCTTAAAGATTCTCTTTTACAAATTTTTTCAATCGTATAATGTTCATCAAAAAACAATACTTTTATCAAATTTTTTTCTTCCATTGTAAAATTTGCTCTTCTTTTATCATTTGACATTTTGATGAAATTAAATTTTGGTTTTTAAAAATAAACAATAAATAATTAAATAAAAAAAACTAGTTATTAATAATTGTACTTTGAACTTTAACTGATCAACTTTTATTATTAAAATTTAATCAACAAAAATAAATTTAAAACTAATCAAAAAATTTTATAAATTTACATAATAAAAAAAATATTTAAATGTTATAAGTTTTGAGAGGCGTTTAAAAATTCCTAAGACATTTAAGCTAATTTTTTTTTTTTTTTTAAATAAGCTTTTAATAATTTAATTTTTTGTTGGTTCGCTTAATGGTGTTGAAGTTGGTATTGATAACAATTCGGGTCCTGTTTCTTGTAATAATGTTAGTTTAGGAACTGATACAGATTTTGGTGATCTACCCCGTTTTTGGCCATTAGAACTTGATGCTGTTGATAATAATTTTTCATTTTCAAATGCATCTTCTTCTTCAACATCTTGCCAAAACTTTTTCATTCCATTAACTCTGAACAAGCTATTTTCTAATTTGTCACACAATTCTTGTTGACCTAAAGTGTCTAATGCTAGTAACAAACTACTTTTTTCATTTAATCTTAAAACTTGTTTACTAAAGTTTGATTTAAATTTGAAATAACAAAATAAGTTATTAGAATGTTGTTTAGAATTAAAAACTTTTAAGAATTTTAAAAAATCTTCTTTATTAGAATATAATGATTTTCTGAGTTTTTTTCTCATTAAAACAACTTCTTCAATAAATTTAGACCTTAAGTCATTAAAGTTATTAAATTCATTTTTAAAAAATTTTTCTTTAAACCAACTATCCATGTAACCATTTAAGAAAACTCTAAAATTTTCTAAAATTAAATTTGTTCCACCGAAAACTTTATTAAATTTAATTTCTAATAATTGAAAATAACTAACTGCATTACTTTAAAAAAAATCAAACTCTTTGACTGTTTTTAAAATTTTATTAATTTTTTTTTCAACAGTACTAGAATATGATTCACCAACTTCATCATCATCACTATCATTATAATCACTAACATCATTATAGCTATTATAATCGCTGTAATCTTCATTTTCATCTTCATCTTCAATTTCATTTTCTATGCTTTTACCTTTTAATTGTTTCAATTTTTCTTTATCTAAAATTGTAACCTCGTTCCAAATTGAGCTATTTAATTTTGGATTTTCTTTTTTTAATAAATCTCCTTTAAATTCAAATGCACCATTGTCATTCAAGTAATTATTTTTTATTTTAGTTCTTACTAAAAACTTCGAAACTCTTTTGTTACCAACTTTTGTAAAATTTTTTGGTGAAGTCAAGTATTTCACAAGTTCTGGATGTTCATCAAAACTTTGTTGGTTTTTTTTAAATAAAAACCATTTAATTCTATTGAATGAAAGAGCTTTGAAAATTTTACCTTCTTCAGAGTCTATTTTAGCATACGAATAAATATACATTTTAGTTATTTCTTATAAAAACTGTTTTTTGAGATAATAAAAATTTAGTTTTAAATACATAAAATAATTTTTAAAACTTAGGTACTTAGGTAGAAAAACTTTTTAAGATTTTAAAAACAATTTTTTTGAAAAAATTAAATAAAAACTGAAAAATTTATTAAAAATATTTCATTTAAATCAAGCTAAAAAATTTAAAAAACATAAACAAAAAAAAATTAATTTTTTTTAAGAAATTGACAGCTTATTTTATTAAATTAGTAACTTTTATTATAAAATTAGTAATTTTTATTATGAAATCAGTTAATATACCAAGCGGTGATTATTAATAAATCCCTTAATATTGATTTCTATCAAAAAAAATTTACATGCGCATATTGTTTTTTTTTTTGTTTGTGTTTAAACTTATCGACATGGTAGTAGTTAATAAAAGTTTTTAAACTGATCATACGTACTGTTCTGAAATTACTAAGTTAAAATTTAAAAAATGCAAGTTTTTAATTATAAAAAACAAAAAGATTTTTCAAAAAAAAAAAGATTTGGAGTTCTTGATTGTCCAAATAACAATTATGTACCATGGAAAGAAAAAACTGAATTGTCATTTAAAGATGTTCTAAATATAAAGTTTAAAAAATTTATTAGACCTAAATTATCAACATACGTAGCTATATATACAAAACTAGCAAAAAAGAGTATAGATGAAAAAGTATTTAAAGATATATTATTGATAGGCTTAAATGTAAGAGATAAATTTGGAAATTTTATTTATAATGTTGATATAGATGATAATGGACAACATGATGCTACTCCAAATTATGTAATAAATTTTTCGAAATATTCAAAAGAAGCAGTTTGTGATTATGCTAGAGCTGAAGGTGTTAATATTCCAATACCACCTTCAAAAGTCAAAGATTTTCAAATCTATATGGAAATTTTATGTGCCCTTTTAACTAAACTTATTTTTAAAAATTCAATGGATATAAGAAAAAAAACAGATAATATATCATTAGGTACTTCTATTTTAGGAAAAAATTATGGAGGATCAAATAGTTATTTAGCTATAAGTTATGATTTAATAACAAAATTAAGAAGCTATTCTGATAATCACTGTTATAAAAAAATCATAGCAATTATATTGATAAAAAATTTCATCAAGTACAACAATATAAAATACTTTAAAATTGTCAACTTTATGAATTGGCTTCTAATGAAAGATACTTTTTGCATTGAATTTAGAACAATCAGATTAATACTTGATGTCTTAGAAATAACTGAAATAAAAGATTTAAAAAAATTTATGAATTTTTTCAGTTTGAATGAAAATGAGCGAGAAATTGAAAAATTATTACCAATTTTGAGAAAAGTTTTAACCAAAGATAACCATACAGAATCATATTTTTATCAATATGCAGGAATGATAGATAGTTATTTTCTCATAAATTTAAGATACCAAAATTATCCAAAAACATCAAGTTTAATGATAGGTTTCTTAGACGGATGTCGTTCAGTTTATAGTCCTATAAATCTAACAAGTTTTTCTTCAAATCAACTTCTTATTCAATATTATAAAAAAGGTCAAGAAAAAGCAAAATATTTAAATAGATGTTCTATGACTAAAATTTATTAACTGATTATTTTTAAATCTCATTTAAACCTTTTAAATAAAAATAAAAATTTTTTGTAGACAAAAAAATTTTTTAACTAAAAAAGTTTGATTCAGCTATTAATTATGAAAAAAAATTCTAACTATCTTTTAACTAACAAAAAAAACCACAGATATTTTTGAATAAAATTTTCATCTAAAATATCACAAAAAAAATATCATATTATACGGCTATAAGTTTAAACCTTTAAAACTTAAACTTTTTAACTCGTGTATTACGCAAAATAGTATTATCAACTCAGTCAAGAAAAGCTAATATTTTGAAAAATAACTGTATAAATAAAAATGATTTTTTTCTAAATAAATTTACTTGATTTTTTTCATTTTAATTAAACTTTTAACAAAAACTTTTAAGACTGATAAAATGGTCGATAAGGTAACTCGACAGAAAAGTTAAAAGTTTCTTAAGAAAAAAAACTTGACAACTTAAAAGGATTATTAAAAGATTCAGATCGATACATAAATAGATTTATTAATTCAGTAGAGCTAATAGAAGATGTTTCACAAAAAAAGTTAAAAAAATATACAAAACTAGAGTTATCTACATATGTTTTCATTTGCATAAAACTAGCTAAAAGAACTTATGAATCTTAAAGTTTATAAAGATTATAGTATTAAATGTTAAAGATAAGTTTGGAAATTATATCTACGAAGTGGATTTGATTGAAAATATGAAGCTATTCTTTTTTATGATTTAGAATTTTTTGATTATTCAATAGAAGCTGTTAAAAAATAAGTAAAGTCTGAAGGTTTTGACATTTTAGTAACACTTGAAAAAGACTGAAAAACTTTTCTTAAAAAAACTCAAAATAGTAAATCAATAACCTAATCAATTCTAAAGACATAGACAAAATTAGTCATCAATACTGACTTTCAAAAAAAAACATTATACTTTAATTTTTTTTATTAAAAGCAAATCTAACTAATGATAAATATTTTAAAGAGTTAACTCTTTAATTGCAGCTACTTTTTTTTACAATTAGCTATTGGTTTGTTAATTTAAAAAAGTTTAGAAAAAAATGCAAAAACTAGTTAATTTTTTTAAAAATAGGTGGTGTATTATAGTTTTTTGGAAAAGTCACTTTTAAAAATACACTTTTAATTTTTTTAAAAAAAAATTCAAAAAATGCGGGCAAGTCAAAAAACCAAAACAAGACATTTAATAAACAACGTTTTATAAATAAAATTTGCAATGTCTTTAAAACAATATTCTTAATTAAAATTTTAGTTGTGATTATTGGAATAGTATTTTTGAATAAATATAAAAATAGTTTATTAAATATGGTTGCACCATTTCCAATCGCTAAATTAGCAGTTTTAGCAATAAAACAAATTAGTAAACCTTTGGCAAATGCAATAAAAAATCGAGCGAAATCTAGTCCTATTTTTAAAACATATATTTGTATGCCACCAGCTCAAATATATCATTACTTTGAAGTAAATGTAAAAATGAAATTAATGAATATTGGTAAACCAAGAGAAGTTGTAAAATTGAATGAAGCAATGGCAATTGATTTAGGTGCAGAACTTTTAGGTGAATTTGTTATATTTACAGTTGCTGCTGCTACATTAACTGGTAATTATAAAAAAACTAAAATTTTAATTTTATTTTAAAACAAAATTTTTTATTTTTTTTTTAGCTGAATATATAAGACAATCAAGAAAAGCAGAAAAAGAAGCTCAAGCTTTAGAAGAACGTTATCAGTCGTTTGAAAAACGTATTGAAGAGTTAGAATATTTGAATAATAAACAAAGTGCTGAAATAAAAAGTTTAACAAGATTAGTTCATACAGAAAAGAAATCAAAATAAATGCCAAAGATAATTTGTAATATAAAACTTAGTCAATAAATTTGTATAAACTTAGAAAAAATCAATGCTTGTAATTAGAATAAAATGTTTTTAAAAATATTTTTTTTAGTTATTAATTTTAAAAAAATTCATCTTCAAATTCGGTTTGATTAATAAACTTAAATTTACTTACTTCTTTTATTTAGGCTCCCAGTTTGATCAGGTAAATTTTCTATTTGATTAAAAATTACTTAAATTAGAGAAATCTTAAATTCAAGACACAAATTTAAATTCAAAAATGGGATTCTAAACTACAGAAATTAAATCAACTATTTTCATTAGAATTTAAATTTTTTGAACGCTCTTCTGATTACTGTCGACTAAAACATTTAAAATGAAAGGATTTTTTTCCGAAATTTCAAAAATCTTAACAACTATTGTTTTATTTATGAAGTTTTATATAAAATGTTTTAAAATGAATTTTAAATTTACAACTATTGACTAATAATTATTCATAATAAAAACGTTTACTACAAAAAATGTATATTAAATGAAACAGACAATTGAGACAAATAATGTAGACAAATAATGTAGACAAATAATGTAGACAAATAATATAGATAAACATTTAAAACAAAAAAATAAGAACAACTTAATTTTTTAAAATTAGCAATTTTGATTAAGAAAACACATTTTTAGAGTTTTTTGATCACTATGAAAAACTTTTTAATTTATAAATAAATATAAATTTCTAAAAAGAATTTGATTTTTTTTTATTTATAATTTTTACCATGATTAGGCTGAGCTGTACTACCTATGTATTCTATTATTAAATGACGAATAGTTCTAGGTAGCCTTATTAATGTTTTATATAAAATACTGTAACCTTTAGGAATAATAACAAATTGTTCATTTCTTAAAATACTATCTACAATTTTTTTTGCTGCAAATTGAGGCTGCATAATTGGCAATAATCTAGGAAATCTAGTATCTATTGTTTTTGTAAAACCTGTCTCAATAGCAGCTGGACAAACAGTTGTGAATTTGATATTATGTTTACAAAATTCTTTTAACTCATCTTCTAATGATTCCATAAAACCAACTACACCAAATTTAGAAGCTCTAAAAAAAATTATTTACTTATTAGATTAAAACAAAGATTAAACTTACGTATAATCTGTAAACGAGCCTCTACCTAATAAACCAAAATTAGATGCAATAGCAACAATATGACCTTTTTTAGCTTCTAACATTTTAGGCAAAGCACATTTGACAGTCCAAAAATGTCCTAACAAATTTGTACCTATTGTATTAGTAATTGATTCACTACTAATTTCTGTTAAAGGATAATTATTACAAACACCTGCATTATTTATTAATATTGCTACTTGGTGTTTAGCTTGAATAAAGTTGAATACTTTTTTAACTTGTTCATATTGGCTAACATCAACTTTATGAAAAAATGATGAACCTCCTTGATCAATAATACTATTTACTAAATCGTTACCAGCAATCTAAATAAAATAAATTATTGTTTACTAAACTAAATGAATTTATATTAATTCAATAATTGGTTTATTTAAAATTCAATAAATTAAAGTCTAAACTATTTTGTCAAAATAATTAACAAGAAAAAATAAAAAAAAAGTGAAAATTTATTTTTCTTTGTTAATAAAACTGAAAAAAATTTAAGTAAAAAAATTTAAAGAAAATATTTATTTATAAGAATTAAATATCAGACTTACATTATCTCTATCTAAAATAATAACTTTAGCCCCAAGATTAAAAAATTCTAAAGCAAGTTCTCTTCCTAAACCTTTTGCTCCACCAGTAATAACAACAACTTCATTTTTGACACTTTTTTTTTCAGGGTAAATTAAAGAATTTTTAATAATTAAAAAAATTGATTTATTGATTTGAATCAATAAATTTAATAATTCAATAACTGATAGAAAATAATTAAATAAAAATAAGAGCATCGTATTTAAAAAAAAAATTATTTCAATAACTAAAAACAAAAAAAAAAAAGAAAAACATTCAAATTAAAATAAATACTAAGTTTTTCTAAATGGAAAACCATACTAAGCATGTGTTTATATTTTGAGACTAAAAAGCCAAAATCAGCTGATTAGGCTATTTTTAAAAATTCTTTTGTGTTTTCTTCTTAACTGTTCCAAAAACTACCATTCTGTTTCAATTTATTTTTTAAAAATATTTTTATCCATGAATTCTTGTTTTTAAAAATTTGAAAATTTTTCTGTTTAATTTTAATTTGAAAAAAAAGAATGGTTGATAATCAAGGAAGAAATGTAATTGTTTGTGACAATGGAACCGGTGTACGTTTTTGGATTTTTTTTTCCTTTTCTTTTTTTTAATACAATTAAATTTTTTTTTATTTAGTTTGTTAAATGTGGTTTTGCTGGTTCTAATTTTCCTAAACATACTTTTCCATCTTTATGTGGTAGACCTTTAATCCGTGCAGCGCAGCGTATTGATGATATTGAAGTACAAGTAAGTAAAATTAATTTATTTTTATTTAAAATAAAAATTAATTTTCTTTTTATTTTTTTAGGATCTTATGATAGGAGATGAAGCTAGTAAATTAAGATCTTATTTAGAATTATCTTATCCAATGGAAAATGGTATTGTTCGTAATTGGGAAGACATGGAAAATATATGGGACTATACATTCCAAAAATTGAATATTACACCTAGTAATAGTAAAATTTTATTAACTGAACCACCAATGAATCCAAAGAATAATCGTAAAAGAATGTTTGAAGAAATGTTTGAAAAATATGAATTCCATGGTGCATATATTGCTATCCAAGCTTTTCTTACTCTTTATGCACAAGGTTTGATGACAGGTATTGTTTTAGATATTGGAGATGGTGTAACTCATATATGTCCAGTTTATGAAGGCTTTGCTTTGTCTCATTTAACAAGGTATATAAAAAATTCTTAATGATTGCTTTATTAAAAACTAATTTCTTTTTTTTTTCTTAGGAGACTAGATATTGCTGGACGTGATATAACAAGGTATTTAAATAAGCTTCTTTTACTTAGAGGTTACGCTTTTAATCATTCCGCTGACTTTGAAACTGTCAGAATTTTAAAAGAAAAATTATGTTACATAGCTTATAACATTAAACAAGAAATGAAACTATCTCAAGAAACAACTTATGTTTCAGAAAGTTATTCATTACCAGATGGTAGAGTTATTAAGTTAGGAAGTGAACGTTTTGAAGCACCAGAAGTTTTATTTCAACCACATTTAATAAATGTAGAAGGACAAGGTATTGCTGAATTATTATTTAATACAATTCAAAGTGGTGAAATTGATATAAGATCTGAATTATATCGTCATATCGTTTTAAGTGGAGGATCTACAATGTATCCTGGTTTACCATCAAGATTAGAAAAAGAATTGAAACAATTATATTTAGAACGTGTTTTAAATGGAAATGTTGAAGCTTTAAGTAGATTCAAAATTAGAATTGAAGATCCTCCTAGAAGAAAAGACATAGTTTTTTCTGGTGGTTCTGTTTTAGCCAATGCAATGAAAAATTGTGATAAATTTTGGCTCACAAAAGATATGTACAATGAATTAGGTATTGATAAAGCTTTAGATGTAATTGCTAAAGGGGGTTTAAAATATTAAAAGTATTAATTTTAAATAAATTTTCTCTTAACTATTAGAAACGTATTATAATTTATAGTTTCAAATTGTTAATAAATTGTTTTAATTTTCTAAAATTATGTAAATTTTTGTTTGCTTAAAATTTTAAGCAAAATCAAAATAAATTTTGAAACTCAAAATAAAATTTTTAAATCTGTTGAAAAACACCATTTGTTTACCTAAATGAGCATTATAAGTTTTTTCTTTCTTATAATCTTTTATTATGAAAATTTGTTTGTTTAAGAAATTTTCTGAACCAATAGTTTTGAAATTGACAATAAAAAATCAAATACAAGTGTCTACCACCTTTAGTTTGAACTTAGAACTGCCTTTTTCAGTTTAACTAAAAACCAGCGCCTTTCATTAATGTTAGAAAAAAAAAAAAAGAGCATGCGCAGGTTTAGGATAATTTATGTTTTTGCAAATGTTTTTGATTATTGTTTTCCTTTTTTGTTCTTAAAATCTGAATTCTGGTCACTATAAGTTGCTCAGATTTTTCAAAATTTTTGTTTAATTCTCAAATAATTTTGAATAAAATACGTTTGTTTCATTTTTAGAATTAGTGTTTATAATAATAAATTTTTTAGCCACTTTAATTAATTATAATAAATATTAAATAAATTAAATTTTAAATATGAATAAAAGAAGAAGAAATAGTTCATCAAGTGATTCATCTTCTTCATCTGAAGAAGAAAGTAAAGCTATTGTTAAAAAGCAAGTTGATAGTAGTTCAAGTTCTGAAGATGATGATGAAGATTGGAATGAAAAAGGTTTAGCCAAAAAAAAGACTAAAACACGTGGAAGACAAATTAAAAAAATATCTAGACCATCAATAAAAGAATCTGATGATGATAAAGATCAAGATGAAGAAGATGATTTAGATGATAAAGAAGAAGGTGAAGTAGATGATGAGGAAGATGAAGAAGATGAATTTAATGATGGTTACGATGAAAATTTAATGGGAGATGAAGAAGATAAAAAACGTCTTTCTATGATGACAGAGAAAGAAAGAGAACAAGAATTGTTTAATCGAAGTGAAAAAAGAGAAGTTTTGAAAACAAGGTTTGAAATTGAAAAAAAGTTAAGGTTAGCTAAGAAGAAAGAACAAAATAAGTCATCATTTAGTGATATCCAAATAAGATCTAATGATAGAAGAAAGACTTTAGAAAGTAATAAAAGACAAAAAGACGGTTTAAAAGCTTTGAAAGGTAACTTAAAATTTTTTTTGTTTGTTAGAACATATTATTATAAAATATTTTTATAGAACAAAGAGAAAAACGAAAACAAAAAGCAAAATTGAGAGCTTCAGATGTTTATTCAAGTTCAGATGATGATGAAGAAGATTATAAAAAAAGAAAATCTTCATCGTCTTCTTCTTCATCTTCAAGTGATTTCAGTGATAGTGATCGTAGAAGAAAAAGAAGTGATGATGAAGATGATTCACGCTTCCAAAGAGAAGAAATTCCGTTTGATTTAGACGCAAAAATTTTAAACTCTATAAGACTATCTAGGTTTAAAATGTCACAATGGTGTCATACTCCATTTTTTAAAGATACAATTATTGGTTGTTTTGTTCGTTTATCTATTGGTGTAAATAAAGATAAAACTCCTGTTTATCGTATTGCTGAAATAGTTGATGTTATTGATGGGCCAAAAGCTTATGATCTAGAAAAAACTAAAACCGACAAACTTCTTAAATTAAAACATGGTCGGGATGAAAAAAATTTTAGAATTCAATACGTCTCTAATACAGAATTTACAGATAAAGAATTTTCAGAATGGAAATTTAAGATGGAAAAAGAACGTTTAACTCTTCCGAATAAAAAACAAATAGAAGATAAACAAAAACATATTCATGGAGCAATTAATTATAATTTTAAAGAATCTGATATTGAAGCTATTGTTAAAGAAAAAGAAAAATATATTGAAGTTCCAGTTAATTTCGCGATGAAAAAAACTCATTTAAAAAAACAAAAAGACATGGCAGAACAACTTGGAGATCATGTAGAAGTAGAAAGGATAACACAATTATTAGAAGAAGTTGAAGAAAAAGCAAAAGAACTTGATTATAAAAGAACTCAAAATATTTCCGCTATTTCATATATTAATGAACGTAATCGTATGAGAAATATTGTTGAAGCTGAAAAAGCTATTTTACTTGAACGTGAGCAAGACAAACATAATAAAGATGATGATCCTTTTAAAAGAAGAAAGTGTGCTCCTATGTTAGTTAGTATGGTTAAAAAACAAGCTGAACTTTCTATTAATGATGAGGACAAATTGTCTACAAGTAATCAGAATACTTCAATACAAAATGGTATAAATAGCTTCAATAAATCTAAAGACGCTTCTCCAAAAGAAATGGAACAAAATGATCTTTTTTCAGCTCATGATTTTGATATACAAATTGATTTTGATATAACTAATAATTTGACTAATTCTACAAATAACAGTATATCTAACCCTCTTTATGCATCAAATTTATCATGTTCAAGTATTGCATCAACTAAATCTAACAATCGTCGTTCTTTAAATTTGGAGGAATATAAGAAAAAAAAAGGTTTGATCTAAAATATTTCATTGAAAAAAATTTCTAGTTCATTTTGTAAATAGTCTTGAAAAATGGTTTTTATTAGTTTTATTTTGCAAAAACTTAATTTTATTGTAATTATAACAAGTTGGAATGTTAAAAATATTGTATTTTATTTAGTCAAAATTTTGAAAAAACAATTTAATTCATTGTATCTCAATTAATTAAAGCTTAATTATTTTTTATATTTGTAGACCATTTCATTTCTAAAACAAAAAAACTTATTTTCTAACACAATTTTTTTTTCTTTGAATAATTTTAGTTTTTTTCTTAATAATTCTTATTTTGAACAGTGTTTTTATATTATTTCTAATAAACCTTTTCCAGCATTAAAAATTCTTAATTAATAAGCTCGATAAACATTTTCTTAATAATTTTAGGAAATTGAAACTCTTAAAAAACAAATTAGAAGAAATTCCGAGTAAGTTAATTTTTCTCAAAAAAAATAAACAACTTTATCCAACTAAAAAACTTTTTTATAAATTCTTTTCATTAAAACTTGCTGTTCAGATAACTTTTAATTTTCATCTTTAATAAGTCTGATAAAAATTATTAGAATTTGTATTATTGTTGAAATTAAAATTAATTTGATTTTTAAATATTAGTAAAAACTTGAATCTTAAAAAAATTGTTAATAACTATGATAAACTATGATAAAAAGTTTGTAAATTTTCTCAACAGGTTAAATAAGTAACATCATTAAAATTGAAACTCAATTTAAGCTTGATAGATACTAAGTTTAAAAATTCAAACATCAAATTAGTCTACTTGTTTTTTGTATTAAAAGTGAAAGTTAATTTTTTGTTTATTTCAGTATAATGAAATTAATGCTGAAACTTTAAAAATTAAACTGTTACTTTTAATTGAAAATCAAAAAAAAAATGACCTTCTGAACTTTAGCTTAAGATTTCAAAAAACATTTGAATTTTTAATGAAAAGAAATTTTTGTTTTTTAAAAAAATAAATTATTTTTTCTTTCGATTTCGTTGTGTCCATTTATATTTTTTGTTTTCTGATAATTTTTTTTTTAAATAATGTTTTTAAATCTTGAAGAAAAGTGGTCTCATTTAAATTCTATTGGCAAGCAAACTCCAGGTGTTACTAAAGAATATAATCCTTTAGAAATTGTTCCAGAATGGTTTGATTTAGAAAGATTCACCAAAGCTCAAATTTTATCGAAAAAATATTTTCTAAGGTAAATTCATTTAAATACTTGAAATAAAATTAAAATTTTTTTTTTCAGTTTAAACATATCTCATTTTATTGGAAATATTTTATTAGTTTTATTACCTGATATTCATATACCAATTGTAGCTTCTGGTCAAAATTCAACAGTTTCTGCTGTTTTGAAGAGAGTTTTAAGCACAATTATACACATAAACTCATGGTACGATGATAATCCTTTTGACAAAAATTCATCAACTTTTAAATCTTTAAGACAAGTAAGATTAACTTGTCATTTACAAATGACTAAGCTTATGAATGAAAAATATCCAAAAGATAAAAAATACAAGCATATTGATGAAAATGATCTTTGGTTAAGCCAATTTGATATGACAATGACACAATGGAGTTTAATAGGTTTAATAGCTATTCGTCCAAACAACTGTGCTTTTTATTTAGATGAAACATTGAATGATAGAGAAAATTCAAAATTCAAGAATACTGAAGATGATAAATTTTATGTATTAGGTGAAATGATATATTTTTGGCGCGTAATCGGCTATTGCATGGGTATAAAAGATGAATTTAATTGCTGCTCAGAAAATGACACAAAAAAAAATATTGAGTATTTGAAAATTTGTTTTGACCGCGGTTACAGACCCCATTTAGCTAATCCAAATCCTTTAGTAAAAAATGGTTTAAATTTAGTTGAAGGGCTTTTTTTAGGACTAAACTATATTGTACCAGAATTTATAATATCAAATGATGGCTTCATGAAATATTGGTATGAATGTTTAGATTTGGATAAACATGATTTTGAGCTTAAAACAGTATCTGCTAAAATTTCTTACTTCCTACACAAACTTCAATTTGATAAATTAATGAAATCTAACATAATTTATAAGCTTAACTCATTAGTATTTTTCTTTTTTCTTAAAAGAATTTTGTCAAGTTTTGATTCAGTTAATTCTAAAATTCAATCAAACTATTCTCACATTACCTATAACGTATTAGATGATGATGGAAACCCATTTTCAGTAATCAATACTGCGTATAAATCTAATGTAAAAAATTAGTAAAATATAAAGAAGTTTAAAAAGAAAAAAAAATTAGAAAAACTTTGCGCCTCTGAATTAGTCAAGAAGTTTACATATAATGCCAAGAATTTTTTTTTTGAAAATAGCAATTTTAAATTATTTCAACATTTTCTTTTTGAAAATAAACAACAGACTTTTATTTAGAAAATTTTATCAGTTTAAGTAATAGTAATTTAATTTAGTTTTTTTGAAATAGTTTTTATATAAAAATTATTAAAATGACTACAGTAGATAGAATTCCAAGAGATTTAAGAAATTTAAGAGCATGTCTATTATGCTCAATAATAAAATCTTTTGATGAGTTTGAAATAAATGGCTGTGAAAATTGTGAAAGAATTTTAGGTTTGAAACAAAACAGAGACATGATCTATGATTGTACTTCTACTAATTTTGATGGTTTAACGGCTATAATGTCTCCTGAAGATAGTTGGGTAGCAAAATGGCTAAGGATTAATACTTTAGTTCCTGGAATTTATGCTATATCAGTTTCTGGTAAATTACCACCTGGAATAATACGTGAATTAAAATCAAGAGGTTTTAATTATAAGAATAGAGATCGTAGTGCTGAATAAATAAAAATTTTCACATATTTTTTCTAAATGTAAATAAAATTTTATTTAAAAAAAAAGTTATTCGTCTTTATTTTTTGGATTTGGAAACAAAAAATTGTTTGTTGGAGCTAATTGTAAATTTTCTATTTTATTTAATTTTTGACTTTCTTTTAAAGCAAGATTATTTGAATCTAAAACATCATTATCAGATCTTCTATTATGTCTTTTATAAAAACGATTATAATTATTAAATACCCCTGGATATCTATGAATATCACTATCAAAATAACCTGAAGTTCCAAAGTTGTTGTGCAAAACTTCATGAGTTAATGCTTCTAAATAATCATCTGAATTTTCATCTATACTCATTAATGGAGATAACCTTAAAAAAAGTTAAAATTTAATAATAGTTAAGGTTATAATTAACTTTTAATTACCATGCTTGATAATGACCACAACACTTTTTAGCTACTGAACAACATGATTTTGCCATAAATGGCATATAAGAACAAAACATACCCATACAGAAAGTATTAACTTTTTCAATTAGACAAAAGTTAAAAAACACAATAAAACAGATCAAAATAATTATTTTCATTTTAAAATTTTTTATTTAAATTAAATAAACAGTTTTTGTTGAACACTAAAAAAATAAAATGAATTTAAGAAACTTTTTATTTAAAATAAAACTTTTCATCTATTAAACCCATATATATTTGTTTTTAAAAAGTTGATTAGAATTAATTTCATTTTTATACTGGTATGTCCTAGTTAAATATACATGTTATTTTCAATTCAAATCATTAGGCCACCAAGTTGGTTTTTTTGTTTTAATTAATAAACCTAAATCTTTATTATATGCCATGTAATTACATGTTTCTATTTCTTTGTGATAAATTAAAGCTAAACCTAAATTCTCATGAACAACCCTAATTTTACCTAGTTTTTTTTTAAAGTCATCTTTTTTTGTTAAATTTATTCCAAATTTAATTTTTTCTTTTAATTCACTATCATTATTAACTAAAGATTGATTATTATATTCAATAATTTCAATTGGCATCAATCTTTTACGTACAACGCCTGTATAATGCATTCTAGCAATAAGCTCTTGTCCTAAATAACATCCTTTATTAAAATCTACCCCATTTAATAAATTAATATTATCTTCTAAAGGTAAACATTGTCCACTAGGATTATCAATAAAACCTTCACCTATTCCTAATTTATATTTATGTTTGATATAATCTGATAAAGGGACTTCTTCTAATGAATATAAATTTTCATCAATACAAGAAGTATTCAATTCATTTTTCAAATCACAAAAATTTTGATTTTCACTTATAATTCGATATCCTAAATAATTTATTCTTGGATCAGCATTAACAAAAAGCTTTTCTGTTTTTAATTCATTAACTTTAAATTCATTTAACTCTTTTGAGAATATACACCAAACATATTGTTTATCAATTAACTTAAGTTGAACATTTTTTTTTAATTTATACATTTGTATTAAACTAATTAAATTATTTTTCACATTTTGATCACATTCAATATTTACAGAATGTTCATCATCTCCAGTAAAATCTACAGATCGATTATTATTAACTTTAACATAATTTGTTTCTTTACCTAAATTATATAAAATTAAATCTGCAAATGATCTACCATTAGTCTGAAGAATTAAAGTGTAAATAGATTGTTTGAGAGGTTTATCAAAATTATTAAAAAATTGTCTTATTTCATTTGTAATTAAACCTTGAAGTAAATTATAAGTATCTGGTCCTTTTAAATTGATCAAATTTTTATTTAATTTAACTGCACTTAAAGTATGAATAGTTTTTAAATTAGTTAAATGATTTAGTTTAAAAATCTTTAAAAACTTTTCATTTAGCATTTTGAATTTAAATTTAATAATTAAAATCAAGTATTGAGTTTTGAATTAAGAAATACTCATAAATTAAATTGATATAAAAAAATGATAACCAAGCTGATGTAACTTAAATTAAGAAGAAACTTTCCATCAAAATTATTATTTTAAAAAATTAAAGACTTTTTTCTTTGAATTAAAGTTGCTCTCTAAATAATTAAAAACATAAATAAACTTTTTCCTTGTGAATGTTATTAAAATTGAAAATGTAAACAAAGTTTTATTTTGTTAAAATAGCTTATATTTTCATATAGTTTTTAACATAACTTTTATTTAAGTTAGATTTTTTTACATATAATTTAATGAAATCAACAAAAATGTTTTTTTTTTTTGAAGAAAATAAAGTTTTAAATTAACAACAACGATTTTGAGAAAAAAAAATAGACAATAAATAACTAAATAAAGTGGTTAATATGATACATGTATATAATAAAAAATATATAACTACTTTTAATCAATGAATGATCTTAACTTGAGATCAATTTAACGTATACGAAAACGTATACAAACACAAAAAAATAAATATTTAGACACACATTTACTATGATTAATATGCTTAAATGAAATAATATTTTTTCTTGAAACTAATTACTTTTAAATATTTTAAAAGATAATAACAAATTATTCAAAACTGAGTGCTAATTCTAAAAAATAAAATTTTGTTTTAAAAAAAAATTTTAAGTATTTTTTTGTTTTAAAATAAATTAAAATTAAGTTGTATCAAACTTTAAATCTTTAAAAGCTCAATATTTTTTAAAAAATTTAATCCTTATAATTTAAAATTTAAAACAATTTAGGCTTTTTTCTGGATAAAGATAAATGATTTTTTGAAGGCACCAATTTAATATGTATAAAAATTTATAAATGGCTTTCATCATTTTAAAAAAAATGTAACTCTATTAAACTCAACTAAAATTTTAACTGAAATTCCAACTCATTAAAGACATGAATTTTTAATTTTTAGAAATATTATAAAAAATTCCTTCTTGTTCTTTTTTTCTTCTTATTATTCTATGTTTCTTATATTCATCTGGTCTCATTATTTTCCATAAATAATAAAACTCAACGCATTGTTTAACACTTTTTGTTTTAATCTAAATTAAAATTAAATTATTAAATTATTTCAACAAAAAAATGAATTTACTTACATTTTTTGATATAGTCAGAAAATCTTTATCATATTTTAATAATGCTTCATGATAAGAATGCATTTCTTCAGTTGTCCAAACATCTGTCTCAGGATACTTATAATCATAAAGTAAAAATCCAGGTTTAATCAAAGTTTCAGGTTTTAATAGTTGCATTATAGATTTTTTCAAATCACCATCATTTAAATATAAAAGATGAAAAGCATATTCTTTGTTACGACCATTACCTAAAACACAAGCACTACAGGATAGTTCTAAGTACAATTCTAAACCATTCAAAGCATTAGGTTTCTTTTTATAGCTTATAGTAGAATTATTGCTTATAGTAGAATTATTAGAAAGTCCTGAGTTTATTTTATCAAGAATAGAAGGATCCCATAATTTCTCAGCTTTTTCATTTTTATATAAAATTTTTGCATGTTCTTTATTAGGATTAAAAACAGGTATCCTTGCTTGGTACTGAACACCAATATTTACATGTGCAATAGCAGATAAACTTTGAGAAAAATCAAATAAAGATTCTTCACTGGGTAGACTACTATCTAAAGGCTCATAAGCTGTTGATGGTGTTAGCAAATTATTTTCATTATTTTCATTAAAAAAATCAAATGACCTGTTTTTATTATTTAAATTCTGATTAATTTCATTAGTTTTACGACCAATAAAAAATTTAGACATTGTTTTAGGTGTAGAATTTCCATTCAAAATATGCCAATAATAAGAAGAATTTGTTGGCACAGGTGACAACATTGGAGGAGGTGTATATGGAGGTGGTAAATTAGATCCATCTGAAATTTGAGGCCAAACACGAGGAGATTTATAAATTCTTGCATTGACATGTGGTGGAATATATAATGGCTCTGGACGATGTTTAAACTTTTTAGGAGAATTAGTCCTAAATTGTTTCGACAATCTATTATCAGATTTTATATTTTCAGTTGAATTGTTTTGCAAACTATTAAGTTCTTCAGAAGAACTTTGATTTTCTTTATTCACTAAATTTATTTTAATTAAATTGAAATTAATGTCATTGATAGGCTGTTCTTCTAAAACTTTTTTATTACCAATATTATTTTCATTTAAATTAAGAGAAAATTTCGATTGCTGAGGATGAGTAAAATCAACACGTGGAAGATTAGAAGAAACTGTTGAATTATTATTTTGATTACCAGCTAAATAAGTTCCATTTGCTGAGTTCAAAGATTTGTTTTTTTTTATTAAAAAGTTGTTTTTTGGAGATGAAATAGGAGCTGGACTTAAGAAAACATCATCATCCTCTTCAAAAGTTTCATCACAAAGATTTGTGAAACTTTGAGAATCATCAGCATTGCTGTTTTTCATAGCATCTGTTGCTATAACTAAGTTAGGAGAAACACTTCTCAAAGTTACTCTAGTATAAGTTGGTTTTTCATTACAACTAGATGAACTCAAGCTTAAACATTCTTTAATTGAATCACCATTTGTTAATTCATTAATCAAATTTGAATTGATTTGTTGATTTCTATTTTCTTTCTGTAAATTTATTTCGCAATAATTATCTGTTACAGAGTTATAATTACTCATGATTACGTTAGAAGAATAATTTGACATTGTACAATTAATTGTAGAATTATCGTTTTGAATGTATTCTACATTTCTTTTATAATCAATAATTTCATTCATAGGTTGTTGATTACTATGACAATTGTTAAAGTTTTCTGAGTATTCATTATTGTTGTTCAACATAGAATAATTTTCATTAATGATATTTGAATAAGTACCATTTAACTGATCATTATTTAAATTATTATTCACAAATTGCCCCATTCCATAATTAACGTTTTGCTGATTGAACTTATTTCTTGAGCAAACATTATTATTAATAAATTCTACGTTATCATGATAATTATTTACATTTTTCTGCAAAGAATTTATCGGCATAACTTGATTATTTTGCATGGATAATTGCAAGTTTATGTTTTGGGGCTGTTGTCTTGGAATTAAATTTTCTTGATAATTACAATTTACAGAAGTTGGTGTTAATGGTGTCATCGGGGTAGTAGGCGAAGAATTATAATGATGATAAGTTTGAGATTGCTGTTGATGATAATGTTGTACTTGATGAGGACTAAAAGTGAAGGAACTTGTTTGCTTAGGAGTACAAGGCAAAGAATGCTGTTGATTACTTGATTGAGAGTGATGAGAAATAGGTGTTGGATTGGTTAAGTGTTCATATTCAAGATTTTGGCTTAAATGACTTGGTAAATCAGATCTTTGATTAAAGAAATGTTGATTTACAGTTGGAGTTGTTGGCACTGAATGAGATTGATGATAGGAATTATTACTACAATTATTATTATTATTGTAAAACACTTGATGAATATTTGAGTTATTATTATTAGGTAAATAATTATTTGTAGCAGTATTCATTATTTGAGATTCTTGTAAAATTTCCATTTGTTCACTAATATCTGAATCAGTTCTTATGGTTTTGCGTTTTATATATTCATAGTTATTTATAACAGGATTTCTATTATTATCGATTTGATTCATGGTATTGACTTGATTATCGTATTCTAGTTGATGTTGAGGAATAATTGTATTGATGTTTTGTGGCTGCAAATGATTATTTTGCTGAGGCTGTATAGTAGGAGCAATTAAATGAGAATTTATATGCTGATTCACTATTCCATTTGAAGAATTAAAGTTATTCAAATTATTTTGAGTCATTATTTCAGCAGTAGAATCAGAATGGCGACGAAATTTTTCTCCACTATTGAAAACATGTGCAGGAATTGTTGAACAAATATTCCTATTAGAAGACTGGTTTATTTTTATTGTAATAGGTTGTGACAAATCATTAGTTTTTGGCTGATTAGGTATTCTAAACTGTTGATTTAACTGTTCTTTTAGATGAGAAACGTTTTCAGTATTATTTAACCAAGAGTTACTATGAGTAATTTTTTCATGACTAAGTAAATTATTTTCATTATTTTGAATTATTTCATTTCCTGGGGAAGAATTATTTTCAATAGAAATATGGCTCAAATGAGGGGAAGATATTTTATCTTGAGTATTTATTTTAGAAGTCAATGTTGTATTTATAGAATTTATATTAATAGTATTTGACACTTGATTATTTACAGCAGAGTTTGGATATGAAGATAAATTAGGATTTGTGTTTATTACTGAAGGAGTTAATAAATTATTATGTTCATTAGAATAATACTGAAGTCTGTTTGAGTTACTGTTATCATTAGTAGTAGTAGTAGTTGTAATACTATTATTAGAACTACTTATTTGAAAACGATTTGCTTCAGGGTTTTCTATGATCACAGGTGTATTAGCAATTTGTTTTCTAGCTTTATTTTTTACATCATTGCTAGTTAAATCTGATGATGAGGAATGATTTGGATGATTGATATTTTGAGATTGCTGCTGATTTTCAAAATTGCTACTTTCTTTTTTAATCAAATCAATTGGTCCATTAATTTCTGGTTTTAAATTTACTTGATTTTCTGTTTTATTAGTTTGTTTCTCACTAACATTTGACATTGATGGTTGACTACCTCTTACATAACCACCGTGTAATCTCATGTGACCATTTAAAGCAGGAAGATTTTTAAACTTTTTTTGGCATGTTGGACATTCAACATAATTAGATTGCTGTTCAGCTATATGCTGTTGTAAAATAGATAATGCTGCAGAATTTCCATCAACTTGTTGAGATATAAGCTGTTGCAACAAATTATTTTGTGAATTATCAGATAAATTAAGTAAATTTGGATCTAAAATTGCGTTAGATAAATCTAAATCATTATTATCTCCATCTGTACTAGATGCTGGAGCATATTGTATCCTACTTCCATCAGATGATTTAACTACTGAAATTAAATTATTAGCTATATCAGCAGGTAAATTTTTGCTCAAAAGTGGAAATGCTAATTGGCTAAAAATTGCATGATGATTTTCTTTATGCCGTTTAAGAGATCTAGCATCACAGTAAGTTTTTTCGCATCCAATTACATCACATTCGAAAGGCTTTTTATCACGATGAGTTAATAAATGACCATTTAAATGATCTTGTCTTTTAAAAGCTTTAGAACACAAACTACAAACAAATTTACGTTCATCTGAATGAGTAAGTTTATGTTTTGATAAAGCACTTTGGTTAGAAAATGTTTTATTACATTCTGCACATCGAGGTCTAGCTGGTGGACCTGGAATTTTAGATCGTCTTTTCTTCCCAGAACAATTTTTAGATTCACTAACAAATGTAGAATTTAATTCAATATTTTGTAAAGAATTTTCTGTGTCTTCTTGATTTGTACTATTTGAACTTTTATTAATGTTTACGTTATTTATATTATTAGTAGTCGAGCTTGGTAATGGTTGTTGGTTAGATACTAAATTATAGTCTACATTTTGATAATTAGAGTTTTCTAAATATTCTTCTTTAACTTGATTATTAAAATTAGATGAATGATGAATTGTGGATGTTGAATTTGATTGTGAATTCAAATTATTAGAATAATTTAAATTATTTTCATTTAAAATAATATGAGGGTAATAAGAAACAACAGAAGCTTGATGACTATTTGGCTGATTATTTGTTTGATTTGAATCGTCATTTGAGTCATTATTGATTAAAAAATTATCAAAAGAACTTGCAGGTCTAGAATTGGGTGTCAAATTATTAAGTTTACTATTTGTACTACAATTGCTATTACTGCTACTACAACGATTTAAATTATTTAATGTTGAATTTATTTGAGGATTAGGTGTTCCAAGTGTAGAATTACTACTTAAATATCCATCTAATGAACTTGTAATATAAGGAATAGGAGTTGTTGATCTAGATAAAGGAAATGTATCAAATCCTGAGATCATTAAATCGGATTTACTATTTTGAATTACATTTGAACTATTGGAATTAATTAATACGTTTGAAGTAATCAACTGATTTGAACTTGTACTTTGCTGTTGGTTTGAATTGATTTTATTTCTTAAAAAATTTTGATTTGTTGAATTTATTAAATTAGAATTTGAATTCTGATCATGATGATTATTAGTATCATTATTATTAGAATTTAAATTTAAATAATTATTATCAGATGAACCGACTGGAAAGCATGTGGTTATAGACATTTTTCGATCAACAAAAATCCATCTATTTACATTAAATATAACTTATGATTTAATTTATAATCTTTTAATTTGTTACAACAAAAATAAATAATCTTTTAAAAGTAAATAAAACTTTAAATATTTAAAACTAAATAAAACTATTAGCTAAAACAAAAAATCAACTTTTTAAATTGAAGACGGCACATTGAAGTTTTTCTGTAAAAATAAAAAATTCTGATTAGAAAATCAATTAAAATACATTTTACTTGAAATTCTACATTGAGATTTATCAAGTCTATTTTTTTTGGATTCTTATTTCAAAGTAAACATTTAAAACTTAATCATTGAAAATCATACAAAAAGGTGAAATTATCTCAAAAAAAAATTAATTTTGTAAAGTACCATTTTATTTACTGTTTAATTAAAATATTTGCTTTCTTTTTCTATAAATTTAGAAACATTCATCTAGTTTTTCTAAAAACTGTTAAGAAAATTTTCTTTTTTTTTAAAGATTCTTTGCTAATCTTTTACTTTTTATAAAAATCAGTTTCTTTTTAAAAACTCTTTTAAATTAATTTTCTAACTTGCTTAAATCAAGTTTTTCAGTTAATTAATTTTTCTAGTTCATTTTTAAACTTACTTTTTTTAATTTAAAAAATTATAACTTTTTTTAATTTTTTCATCTTAATCATATCTTAACACAAAAATCTTTTTTGATTTTTGTTTATTTTTTTTTTTTAGATAAGCACTATCAAAAATTATTTAAAAACAAAAATGATAACGTGATATATATAAATAAACACAAACTTATTTCAATATAATTCTAAAAACATTAAAAATAATAAACTTTGTCCACATGAGAAGCTTTTGATATACAATTTACGCATAGATTTCATAATTTACGTAGTTCAAAAAAGTAACTAAATATATCAAAATACTATATTTTTAGTTTATATGTTCTACCTGTACGCTTATTTTTTTTCGCTAATTTAATTTTTTGCTTCTAAAACAATATTTTTGATTAGATAAAATTTAAACAAAGCAAAGAAATTAATTATATAAAATGCTTTTTAGCTTATAAATATTTAAAAATAAATATTTTGAATACAAACAGAGAATAACAAATCGATCTTTTTTTTTTTGTATAGTTAGTCGGCCATTTTTCTTCAAGTCGCATTAAAACACTTGCAAATTGAAAAGAGCAAAGAAAAAGCCCAAAAAGCGCCTGGGATTGCACTTTCTCCACTAAAAAAAAAAAAAAGAAAAAAAATCGATTCTATTCAACTTAAGAAAGCCATGTTACTTTAAATAATAAAAAGAGAGGTCGATGAGTACTAAAATAATTGGCCTGGGACAATAGTAGCATTTTTAAAAGTAAACCCAGATTTAAGTTTTGGGTTTGCCTGGAATTGACCTTTTACTTTGAAAAAAAACTTTAAATAAGTTCTTTTTGATAGTTTCAAGTTATACCCATGAACATAAAAGTTATTTTAGTTTTTTTTTCTTAAAAAAAATTTCAACTAAGCTATAAAGGTAGTTTTCTTAAAAAGGAAAATTAAAGACAAAAAAAAATTTTAAGTAAAATTTTAAAAACTGATTTTTTAATTAAAAAAGTTGATAAACTTTTAACAAAATTAATAAAAAATTCTCTTAAATTTTAATTGCAAAGATAATTTAATTGCAAACTTCAAAAAAACAAAAAAAAACAAAAAAAATAAAAAAATTTCTTTAAAAAAATCATTTTATGGAATAAGAATAAAAATTTAAAAATAAAACTTACTTTTTATTTAGATGAAGAAAAAAAAATCATCATGAATATTTATGATAATAAACTAAAATTTGAAATTACGTAATTTTTTACATTATAAACTGTTTCAACTTAAATATGAAAAGAATCAAAAGTTAAATTAAGAATAAAATAAAAACATTAATAAAGACTAATTTATTTTATAAGATGAAAATTAACACATCTTCAATTAAACATAAACAAAACAAACTTTTTTTTTCTTATTAAAAACTGGACATAAAGGCAACTAAGATTTCAGGTAATTTTGTTGTTTTAATATTTATTTTTTCTTTTAAACAATAGTGTAGATGATTTTTTTTTTTAATAATTAACTTAACAAAAATAAATATTTTAAACAAAATTTTAAATTTTAACATTTAAAGTTCTAAAATTTAATTCTTTTTTTTTAGAAAACATTTCAACAAAAACTTTCAAAAAAAACTGTTTTTTCTTTAACGATGGTTGCTATCGATTTTTATAATGCTATCGATTTTAAACAAAAAAATCATTAATAAATAATCTAAAAGATGGCGTTTTTGAAAGTTGAAAATTTTCAAAAATTAGTTTTTATCAATATAAATCATAATTATTCGAATGTTAAAAAGTTTGAAAGAAGTTAATTTATAAGAAATTGTATTTGCATATTTTGAAGTTTAATTATTTTTTCTATTTACATCTTCATTTTAATTTTCTTATAAAAATTTAATCAATCCTTTTAGTGAATTATCATTAATTTTTTTAATTAAATCTCCTTAAAAGATTTTTAAAAGATTAAAGATATGTTTAATAATAGACAAAATGAATTAAAAAATCAAAAAAAAAATGAAATTAATAAGCAGGATGAATTAATATTCAAGATGAAATAAATAATCAAAATGATTAATAAAAAGTTATTAAAAGCTTAATACATTCAAACTTAATGATAATTCTCAAAAAACATCATCATAAATTTGTGGTAAATTTGGTATACTTTAGTATTAAAAATCTATGAAAGCTTAATATAAATTATTACAACATTCAATTATTTTTTCCTATCTCTTTAGATCATTTCAATATTAATGAAATTATTGGCTATAAAATTTTGGGTAAAACTTTTAAAAAAAAGAACTTTTTTGACTTAGTATTTGATTTTTTACCTAACAAAGTTATAAAGAACGTTCAAAACATTTAAAAAAATTTTCAGCTCTTATTATGTAACGATTTCTTTTTCTATTTTAAATTATAAAAAGACATTATTTTTTCCAATTCTCTTTAAAAAACTTGTTTCAATACTAATAACTAAAGGGTTTAATTTTATCAAAAATTAAACTTCCACTTTCTGATCATTTTGTGAGTAAAAGACATTTAAAAAAAAAACAGAGGTTAAAATTTAAATTTGAAAAAAAATAAATTTTTTGACAATTCACTTAAAAAAATTAATATTTTTGAATTACTAAGTTCTCAGTATTGAAGAAAATAATTTGGAAATCTAAAGTGCGCGACTGCGCTTCAAAATAAAAAAACATGTTTTGATACAAGTGAACAATTTATCAAAAACCATAGCTAAATAATTCTAAATACTAAACTCTTTTTTCATAACAATAAAAAGAGTAAATAAATTTCTTATCAGAAAAAAAGTATTAATTTTTCACAAATAATGTCATGTATGTTCAGATGAATTGATTAAAAAAAACAAAACTTAATTTCAATAATTAAAAAATTTGACTTAAAGAGTACAGTATATTAAACTATTCACGATATTTTTAAATCAATATTTAGAAAAAAATTTCTTTTCGATACATAATTATTATCTAGAGTATTTAAAAAAAAATCTTGTTTCGATTGTTAATAAATGTGAATATTAAAAAATTAATGTCGATCAATAATAATTTTTCAGTTAAAAATTGAATATACCGCTTAAAAAAAAAATAAATAAACGATTTAGCATTCATTGTTTAGAGGTGGCGCTTCAGCTATAAAGAACTTTCCTTTTCCGGAATAATAGTCAAACAGACGTGCTTCTATTATTTTAAGCTGTTTTAATCACACTTTTTTGTAAATGTAAGTTTTTTTTAATTAATTTTTTTATTAATTTAACTCAATAAATTATATTTAATACTGTTTTTTTAAGTTTGTTTCCTAAATTTTACTAAATTTTAAGTTTTATTTAAAAAATTTATGAGACTTTAAAAAAAAATTTTAACTAATTTTGGTCTTTAAATTTCAGTTAATACCTGACATAATTTACAGTCCTAAATTAAAATGGGAGCATATAAATATATTCAAGAAATATGGCGTAAAAAGCAAAGTGATGTTATGCTTTTTTTGCTTCGTTTAAGATGTTGGGAATATCGTCAATTACATGTTGTACATCGTTGTCCTAGACCAAGTAGACCGGAAAAAGCAAGAAGATTAGGTTTTAAATCTAAACAAGGATACGTTATTTATCGTATCCGTGTACGTCGTGGAGGACGTAAACGTAAAGTAAACCGTGGTCGTACATCTGGTAAACCAAGAAACCATGGTGTTAATCAATTAAAACCAGTAAGAAATTTACAAGCTATTGCTGAAACTCGTGTAGGAAAAAGAGTTGCTAAATCTTTACGTATTTTAAATTCATATTGGGTCGGTCAAGACTCTACATTTAAATTTTATGAAGTTATTTGTATTGATCCATTTAATAAAGGAATTCGTAATGATCCAAAAATTAATTGGATTTGTAATGCTACACATAAACATCGTGAATTACGTGGATTAACAAGTGCAGGTAGAAAACATCGTGGTATTGGAAAAGGTGTTGGTTTCTCTAAAACTCAAGGTAGTTCTAGAAGACAAAACTGGAAGAGAAGAAATACTTTACAATTACGAAGATATCGTTAATTTAGTTATATTTAATTTTTTTAAATTAATAAATATTTTTAAATGTTTACTTATGAAATTTTTTTATTTTTTCTAAGTCTTAATTTGTGGTTTATCTTTTAAGGTATATTTTCTCTTAAAAATTCTTTAAGGAAACTATTGCTAAATTTAATGAAAATTTAAGTTTAACGATAAGTATTTCCAAAAAATGTTTTGCATGTGTAATTATTTTTAAAGTTGAAATTAATGTTTTTGTCAAAAATTTTCACAAAATTAGCAAAAATTTTAGTAAAATGATTTAAGCTGGAAAAAATTAGCTGGAAAATTAG
This sequence comes from Anisodus tanguticus, assembly GCA_034509755.1. NCBI lineage: Eukaryota > Viridiplantae > Streptophyta > Magnoliopsida > Solanales > Solanaceae > Anisodus > Anisodus tanguticus. The sequence continues at coordinate 91,732 of JAVYJV010000059.1, read as the reverse complement.
CAGAAAATAAAACTAGATCTCTATTAATAATTTGAATTTTTTTATTTAGCGTCAAATAATTGTAGATGATTAGTTCCTATTTTTTAATTATTTGGTTAATAAAAGGGGTGGGATTTTTTTTTTTTTGAAATCAAAATTGCATGCAATGATCAATTGATCAATTGATTGAAAAGAGAAATAGCAAATTAATGTTTGCTAATCTTCTCTACAAAGCATACAAAATCAACATATACAACATATACAACATTAACAAATAACGATATTACAAATGGTTGGAATTAATATGTATGTAAATGATTCTATCGCTTTGACTAACTGCGCAAATACAAATGAAGATAAACAAACGAATAATGGTAGTTTTTCATTTGTATTTAGCTCTTTTTACAATTTATAATTTTCATTTTTGTATATTTTTTTATAAATTTTAAAAAGTGATTAAAAGTCTTTTTTTTTTACACTTGTAAATAATTTAAATTTTCAAATTAAGTTAATTAAGTTAATTAAAATCTACAAGTTAATTTAATTAAAAATTGAACTGTTGACTGTCTTAATCCATATGTCAATTTTTAATTAGTTTTTTTAAATATACGTCTTTAATGATTTTAAATCTTCATTTTTTGTTTCACAAAATATCAATTAATTTGTAAACAAAAGCCAGTTTTAATTAAGTAAATTTTTATTTGAGAGAAAAATGATTTCAGGCGTTTTAATAGCCAAAAAATGAGTATGCCTGAATTTTTAAACACCTTCAATAATAAATTAATTGAAGATAATTTATCTCTGAAAAGTATTAATAAATCTTTACCTGTTAAGAATAAATTTAACAAATTCATTAATACTAATGGTTGCAAATTAAATAATATTAGTGTTTTAACAAATGATTTAAACAACAATGATTTAAATAATAATGTTTTACCACATGTTTTACCTTCATCTTCATTTAATGGAGAATCATCTTTATTTTTTAATTCATATTTTGAGCCACAACAATTTAAAGTTGAACAAAAAAATTCAACTTTTTTTTTAATGCCAACTAATTTAACATCTAAATTATCTTCTATGGAACAATTTATTAAATTCAATGATCAAACAAATCAATTAAATAAAATAACAAATAATTTAGAAAAGAAGATTATGAATAAAGAGCTTGTTGATATTTTAAATAATTTAAAGAAATTAACAACACAATTAGAAAAGAAAATAAATGGAAAACACAATCATGTTGATTTAACAATCAAACAAGAGTAAGCTTATAATTAAATTATTTTTCTCATTTTTATTTATCTTTTATTTTAGTTTATTAGTTCAATTAGATCGTATGTATAAATGTTTAACAAATGAAGATTTTGGTTATAATTTTGAAGAAGAGAGTAATTTAAGCTCTGATTTACTCCAAATTTGTAACAATAATTTGAATATGAATTTAAAAGGTTCTTTAACCAATTTGAATGATAATCAACAGCAGATAAATTATATAAAAGAAATTAATAACAACAATTTAAAAGGTTTTTTTTTTGAAGACAAATTAAATTTATCTTCAATTTCATCTTTAGATTCTCCTGTGAATTTATGTAGCCAAAATTCTAAAAAAAAAATAGATGATTTAAAGGAAGAGAAAAGTATAGATGAGGAAAAAGATTTATGGAATGAAAGACAGCAAATTAATGTAGGAGATCAATTTATTATTGATAATAGAAAAAACATAAACCAAAATCGTATTAAAAGTTCAATTTTAGGTGCTGTCAAAAAACAAAAACAATCAGATAATTCAGTTGAACAAATTGTTAATTTAAGTGATTCATTAAAAAATTCTAAAAGATGTGTATGTCCATTTTGTAATCAAACTTTTACACAGCGTAATTCATTAAATCGTCATATAAGAGGACATACTGGAGAAAAACCTTTTCCTTGTGATATTTGTGGTAAAAGTTTTTCAGATAAACAACGTTTATTAATACATAATAGAATTCATACAGGGGAAAAACCATTTTCTTGTTCTATTTGTAACAGAGAATTTAGTCAAAAATCAACTGTTAAACGTCATTTAACTGTACATTTTAAATATTATGCTGGAAATAATAATGATCTTACAGTTTTAAATCCAAAAGAAAAAGCTAAAAATAAAAGAGTTATACGTACAAATCGTAATAAATTTATAAAGAAATCAACAAGTTCAAATAAGAATCTTTCATCAGAAAATGTTTCTACAAATGAAAAAAATTAAGTTCCTATATTTTCTTCAAGAAGATTTTAATTAAGTTTATTGTTATAAATTAGTTTTATTAGTTTTAAGTAATTAAATTGACTAACTAACTTATTTATATTTTTAAAAGAATTCATTTTTGATAAGTTTAATTTTAAACTCAAAGTTAAAATTTTAATTTATGCAAATAACTTTTAATTCATTTCAAATTTTATCAAAGTTGTATCATCAAAGCAATTGTATTGTCTTAATTTAAGAATAAAATTTTTCAAACTTAAAATGCTCTTCTTTTTATGGTTTAAATTAAAAAAGTTCATAGAATTGACCAACAAAAAAAGTTTTTAAATTATTAGGGAAAATTAGTCATAAAGATTAAAATTTTTAATTGAATAGACAAAAAATAGAGCTCAAATTTTTAAGCTTCTTTTTTATTAGCATTGACAATGATCATATTGGTTTTTTGATTAAGTAAACAAAAATTTCAGCTTAAATAATTCAGCTTAAGAAAATGTGTTACCAAAAATTTGTAAAATTTTTTTTCAATTATTTCAAATACATGAGTATGATTATTTTTTATTTTAATTTAGCTTCAGACTTAGATTTAAATTCAAAACTAAAAACTCAATTAAAATGAAAAGAGTAACAATTCAAGCTTCTAAAAATAGTGAATATATTGATATTAAGGATCTTTTTTTAAATTTTGAAAAATAAAAAATACCACTATTTTGACAAATTAAAGATAAAACAGCTAAACTAAGAAAGATGATTTCAATGTTTTTTTTAGAATCAACTGATACAAAAACATCAAAGACGAAAATTTATTATAAAAAAAAAGCTACATATTAGTAATTCAAATAGTAGTTGTTTGATTATAATAAGATAAAGTTATGGAAAGAAAATTTATTGAAAATTTCAAAGTTTTTTTCAAAAAATATAATTCATTTATTCTTTATTAGTGTTTTGTTTCTTTTTTTGAGGTTCATCTTCTTCATTTTTTTCATTTCGGAAAATTGTTTTAGGTTGAGTATTTTTATAAGCTGGTGTAACCCAATATGGATTTTCTGAAGCTGCTTTTGCATGTTTTAATAAAGCTGCTCTTGGATCTTCTTTATCATCTATTAATTTATTTTTTATTGCTAAGTTTTTAGCTATAAATGAAGAATAAGTACTACCAGAAGATGCTAAACGACCTCCTTGTCCAGGACCATTCATTGGTAATTCAGGACGTTTAGTTTTAATTGGATCTTTTCTATCTTTTAATTCTTGAACAAATTTAGATTTTTTCTTTTCTTGTTTAAACATAGGTAATGCATGAGGTGTAATAATATAATTACTAGAAGTATTTGTAACAACTTTTTTGTTTCTTTTAGAATTTATATCACATAATTTTGCACCTAAAATACTTTTATCATCATCATAATATAGTTTTATTGAACCATCTGAACAACCTATTAAAATTTGATTTAATTTTGGATCCCAAACAGATCGAATTATCGAATTATTCTCTGAAATTATTTCATAGTTCAATGAAAAATCATTGCTATCGTAAAATAATAATTTAGATTCTTTGTCATCTTTTTCTAAAGAAGTACCAGTAAAAATAAGTTTATCATCTGGACTAAATGATGCATCTGTATTTGAATATCTGTTGAATAAATTAGAAAAAATATTTACAGGTTTCTTATAATTTCTTAAATCCCAAAGTTTCATTGTTTCATCCATTGATCTTGTTACAAATAAATTTCCTCCATAACTAAAATTACAGCTTGTTATTTCTGAACCATTTTGATGAGCATCGTCTATTCTAAAACTAGGAGTAATATACAATTTACGTTGATGATCCCATGCAATAATTGATCCATTATCTGTGCAACCAAATATAAATTTACAATCTCTAGAATAAGTGATCGTAGTAGGTATTGATTTTAAACCATTTTTTGACTTAACTTTAATTACTTTTTGTTGTGTATTAGAAGAAGTCTCTAAATTCCATATTCTAATTGTTCCATCGTTAGAGCAAGTTGTGAATTCTCCAGTTTCTCTATTATTGAAACAACCATAATTTAACATAGCAATGTGCCCTTTTGTATTACCCATATCTCTTATATACATATCTCCTTTTGGACATTCATACTTAGTGAAACCATCTTTATCAATAATTTTAGCTTGTGAATTTCCTGAAATAATTAAAATAAATTGACCAGTATTTGAATAAGATAAATGTTTTATAGGATGACTTTCGCATGGTTCAAAACTTCTGAAAGCTTCTTTTGAGCTGTCAAGTTTTTGAAAATCCCAAATTTTAACTTCGTAATCTAAAGAACCTGAAACAAATCTTGTACCAAAAGGATCAAAAGCAATAGAAGAAACTGTGCGAACTCCATGTGTAAAATCAATTTGTTTAGTATCTGGAACTTTGCTATATCTGTTCGAAAGAAAAAATTAATTTAAGAAAAAAACTTTTTATTTTTTACCTGTTATAATCATCTTCTTCATCTGAATCTATTTCAGCTTTCTCAACATCTTCTACTAACTGGTTTTGTTCATTATCAGTTAATTTATGAGCTACATCTGGTTTATCAATAGAATTTTTTTCATCTGAAGTTTCTTCTGAATCATTTTCACTATCACTATCACTAATACTTTCTTTGTCTTCTGATGATTGTTTTGAATTTGAAAACCTTTCATTTGCTATAACTTTACTATTTTTTAACTCAACGTCTAAATCGAAATGACGAGCTTTAATTGTTTTTTTTTTTATTTCTTCTTCATTTTCTGATGTTTTTTTATCAGTAGTTGTTTCTTCTAATTTACCAAAACCACTGAACCCTAATTTTTTTTTTAAATCTTCTTCATTATCATCAAAATCTAAGAAAAGTTTCTTTTTTGTTTCAGTTTGTACTTCATCTTTAAAAACATTATCGTTTAATGTTTTCGTCGTTTTGTTGAGTTTAAACCCAAAACTAAGTTTTTCACTCATTTAGTATAGGTAATTTTAAATGCAAAATAAAGTTGTTATTATTTTGAGTTTATATTTTTATGGTTTTTACAAAAGCGCTAAATTCAAATTAATGTAGTATTAGTATTTTTTCAATACTGTAGTGACAACACTGTACATAGAAATTATCTTTTATTTTGTTTTTTTACGGGTAATTGTATTTTTTAAAAAATTGAAATAAGCTTTTATAAATACAAATAATTCAAATGTTCAAGATTAAATGAAGTCTTTATTTTTAAATTGAAGTATAAATTAATGGAAATAACAGATCAGAGTTGTCTTATTCGAAAAATTAATTTACTATGACTTGGTTTACAAAAAAAAATTATTTTTCTAAAAACTAGTTAAAGCTGAAGATCAAATTTCTTTATTTATAAACTATAATAGAACTCTTTAATAATTAAATCTTAAGAATTTTATATCAAATTTATCTAAACAAACTCTGGTCAATTTTGTATAAAAAGAAATGTTGCTTTGCAGGTTTAAGGGAAAACTATGTAGCATCTCAAGATACAAAATTTTATCTTTTGTTTATGAATTCGTATTTATAGTTTAAAACTTAAAAGCTTAAAGCTAGTTACTTCATAATTTAAAAAATAAAATTTTCAGTTTAGGAATAAGTTAAAAAAGAGTTTAAAAAAACAATCTATTTAAATATAGAAGAGACAACTGTTGAATAGTAGTAAAAATTAATGTAACTAATGGAGAGTTATGTTATTTAAAAATTACTATTTAAGCAAATTAAAAATTATGTAAAAATATGCTAAATTTTATTACTGAAATAATGATCAGATCAAAACATGACTTTAGTTTATCAAAAAATTTCAAAGAATTTGCTTAACAATTTAAGTTAAACTTATTTAAACTAAGTTGAAATAAATTCTGGATAAATTTGATTTAAAAATCAAAGGTTATTGTTTTGAATAAAAATTTAAAAGAACCAAAAGAAGATTTAAGAAAAAAATTTAAACAAAGTTTCCATAGTCAAAACAATGGTCGGTAGTTTAAAAAAATTTATTGTTTTGTATAATACAATTTTAGAGAGTTCATAACAAATTTAAACGATAAAGATTTGCATTTTCGATAAACAAAGTTTTACAATAAATGTACAGATTGTTGATACAATTGTCTAATATTAGGTCTTTTCTTTTCTAATCTATCAAAAAGATTATTAACTTTTTCAATTACATTTTCTTCTTGTATTCCAACAAAACCTTTCACTTGAACAAATACTTCCAATATTTCAAATAATTCTTGGTTATTTATAGGACTTAAGATTGTCCAAAATTCATCTCTTTTACTAAAAGTCATATTAAGTTCTTTGACTAAAATTAAAAAAAAGTTTATCAAAATTAAGTTTTAACTTTAAAAATCATAGATCTTACATATTTTTTTGAAATTCTTTTCTTGCAACATTTTTTTGGATTTTATTTTTCTAAATTTTAAGTGAAAATCTTTGAACAAAAGAAAAAGATAAATTTTTTATACTTTTTTTATGTCTTCAAACAAAAGAGATTGTTTATTAGCTAAGCTATAAGATATAAGCTTGTTTAATCAATAAGATATTTTTAGTGACAAAGCAATTGTTATTTGGCTAAAAAATTTTAACTACTTTTTGGTTTTACTTAAGTTTGTTTTTTATGTGTTGTCTATATTCAAAATTAATATAATTTTACTGTTTTTAATTTTTTCAAGTATTTTAAACATGTGTATAACTTAGGCTAATGACTTTAAATATTTACGAATGATGTATTAACAAAATTAAAAAAGAAATTTAAATATCTAAATCTACATTAGGTAAACAATAACTTGTAACAATACATTTTTTATCTTTATATAAATTCATCATATAATCAATTTTTAACAAACCTCTTTCATCTAATTTAATAGAAGTTTTTGTAGATTGACCTAAGGCTTTAACACAAAATTTAATATACTGCATTGAATAAGAACTAGAAAATGATTTTTTAAAATCATAATCAATTTTTGATGAATCTTTAGATATTCTTTTAATAGAAGTTACATTTGATCCTGAAGTTTTAAAAATTAAACCAAAATTTGTATCTATTTTAATTAAAATTTGTTCATTTCCATTATTTAATTCCCCTAAAACTTCTTTCAAACAATCTGAATCAATTATTACTTTACCAACAATTGTATCATTATCAGTTTCAAAAACTACAATATCGTTAGCATCTTGTGTAGAAATACAACATTCAGTAATTGAAATTTCATCTCTTAAAACAATTATCAATGGATGACCATAATCTTGAATCATAAAATTTTATAAATAAATCAAAATTTTTAATTTAAATAAAAATAATTTACCTTTATAAATCAAATCAATAGATACATTAGTTTCATCATTAGACATTGTATCAACTGAATCTTTATCATCTTGAGATTCTTTAGAATTTTCTGTTGCTAACATAGAAGTAAGAGAATCAATAAAAACTTTAATATTAATTTTGAAGGAAACTTTTTCATTTTCAAATTTGAAATTAGAAAACAGTTCTTTATCTAGAAATGCAGTTACTTGGAAAGATTTGTTTTTCTCTACTACAAAATGTATTCCATCATTACTTAAAAAAATAGTAACATTATCTGTTAAGCTTATAGATTTTAATAAATTAAGTAAAATTTTAGCATTATCAAGTTCACAATAAAAAATTTGATTTGTATCATCAGATTGGCTTATCATTTTGAAGCAACAAATTATTTTTTCGAAACTTTTTCAACGCTTTCTTATTTTGAATTTATTTTCTATTTAGAAAATTTGCGCATGCCTATTAGAAATGACATTTAGATTTTCTAATCTTGATAGTTAAACTTATTCAAAGTTAAATTATGAATCTCAATTTTTGTCTCAAAAATAACTCACAAGTTTTAAGTAGTGTAAAATTAAATTTTAGATATTTTTCTATTGAATGTGGTAAATAAATATTGATTTTTTTTATATTTTTAGTTCATAAATATCGACTTTGAAATTCTAAATATTTATTTTTAAAGGTAAAATTTTGAATGCATATTTAACAAGTGTAAATAATGGTGAATTAGAAAAAGATGACTATCAAATTAAAATTGTTGAAAAAATTCAAAAATTAAATGATGATCTGAAAAATTATAGTCCAGTTTCAAAGTCTTTTTTATCAAAAGTAAGCTTAATTGAATTCAATTTTGAAATCATCTAATTTTTCATTTAGTTGTTATTTTCTAAAACAGAAAAACATAATGGCTTATACCTATTTGGTAGTGTTGGTTGTGGTAAAACAATGTTAATGGATCTTTTTTATAATAAATGTGATATTCCAAAAAAATATAAAAAAAGAACTCATTTTCATTCATTCATGTTAGATATTCACGCAAGTAAAATAAAATAAAAAATTTTTTTGTATTCAAATTTCAATAACTTTTGAATTTTTAGGAATTCATAAAAATAAACAACAGTTATCTAATTTTAGTTCGTCAAAAAAAGCTTTGAATTATAATCCAATACCTCCTGTAGCTAAATCTATTAAAAATGAATGCTGGTTACTTTGTTTAGATGAGTTTCAAGTTACAGATATTGGAGATGCAATGATTCTAAAGCATTTATTTACAGAATTATTTAATGAAGGGATAATTTTAATAGCTACCTCAAATAGATGTCCTGATGGTAAGATTAGTTATTTTCCTCAATAAAAATTGATATTTTATTTCATTTTTTTAAATAAAATTTTCTTTAAACAGATTTATATAAAAATGGATTACAGAGACATGCTTTTTTACCTTTTATACCTTTATTAAAAAATAATTGTGATATAATAGAATTAGATTCTGGTATAGATTATAGACAAAATACTGAAACAGGAAAACAGTCTATTTATTTTTCTAATGCAAAGATAGGAAATAAAAAATTAGATCAAATTTTTAAAATTTTAGCAAATAAAGAAAATGATGTTGTTAGAGCTAAAACTTTAACAATAATGGGTAGAAATGTTGTTTTTGATAAAACATGTGGACACGTTGCTGATTGTGATTTTGTAGATTTATGTGATAAACCTTTAGGCGCTGTAGATTATATTTCAATTAGTCAATTATTTCATACAATAATAATTAGGAATATACCACAATTTACAATTTATACAAAACCCCAAGCTAGACGTTTTATAACATTAATTGACACTTTATACGATTATAAAGTTAGAGTTTTATTTTCTTCTGATTATGATTATAAAGAATTATTTAGTTTACAAACAAATGGTGAAATAGATGATGAAGATCGTAAATTAATGGATGATTTGAATATTAAATTAGGAAGTGTAAGTTATTTTATTAAATTAATTTCTATTATAAAACAATTTTTTTTTAGGAAGATTCAAAAGCTAGTATTTTTAGTGGTCAAGAAGAAATTTTCGCTTTTGATAGAACATTATCTAGAATATCTGAAATGCAAACGCAAAATTATTGGAATCAAAGAGATACTGAAAATTAAATAATTTATTCATTGTAAAAATTAATAATAAATTAAGTTTTTTTTATTTAGAGCTTGAAGTTGTCAATATATCTTTACTATCCACTAATTTATCTTTATTGAAATACCTAAAATAATATTATTTTTAATTAAACTCAATTAATTATTTTTTCAAACTTACTCATATTGAATAAACCTAGCACCTTGAACTATTTGAGCACATTCATTTGTAAAATGACAAGCAAATAACAACATATTTCTTGGTTGAACTTTGATGGAAAACCTCATAAATAACAAAGAATAAAAGCACAAAGCTTTTTAAAAATAATTAGTTTAACAAGTTTTTTTAATAAACCAAAACATACCGGTAGTCATTTTTCCAGATATTACACTTGCATCTTTATTGATTATATCACTTATAGCAGCTATAGGAATACCCCAATTTGCAACTTTATAAATTAAAATGTAAATTACAACTTTATCTTAATTAAATTTTAAAATAATTACCTGGTCCCCAAAAATGCTAAACATTTTCAAAATTAAAAAAAGTTATTTAAATTAACATTTAGAAGTTGAATTAACTAAAAAAATAAACTTTACCGTGCTGATAAAAATATTAAATTAGAACTAATTTATGAATTTATTTAATTGTTACATTACCTTGATAAATAATCTCTTGTTTCTTTACTTTTTAAATATTTAAAAGCTTTGCCAATCATTTTATTTGCTAAGATAAAAAAGAATTGAGAAGAAATTTAATATAAAACAATTAAAAACCAATCATTCAACATCAATCTAAAATTTTTATTATCAATTTTAGTTTATTTAAATTAGATTTATATCTAATGAAGATGAAATTCAAATTTTTTAGTTTATTTCACCTTTTACAGGTGAATGTTTATATAAATACAAACATGCGTATTACTTAAAACGTACAAATAAGCTATTTTCACTTATTTTTTTTTAATTTTTTTAATTAAAAATACTGATTTAATTTGTTTTTTTTATAACTGATCTCTCTAAGTTTTTAAATAAGATTTAGTCAAAATGTCTTTCCAACCACCAACTATGAAACAAGGTAATCCGTAAATTAATAAAACTTATTTCTTTATTTTAAAATTTCATTTTTTAGAAAATCAAAATAGAAAAATTTTAGAAGAATTACAAAAAAAGCAACAAGCTTTAAAGCAATTACCAAATCCAATTACAAATTTACCATCATCAAGTAATTTAGCTATAAAACCAGGCACTAATATTTTAAAACCTCAAATTATAAGTCCATCTGGTTATAATGTAAATCAATTTGATTTCAATCACCATTTATCAAATCCTAATATGTTTTATTCAAATGGAGGCCATCAAAGAGAAAAAGTAGCTTTACAATATGCTTTACAAAATAGTTTTGGTAATTATGTCTCCCAAGATTCATCTTTTGGAAATCAAGTTGTACCTGTTTTACCTTTATTTAATTAAACAAAATTATCAAAAATATGTTTTCTACTTAATTTTATTTTATTTTCAAAATACAAATAAAGATTGATTTATAACCAAAAATAATTACAGAAGAAAATAATTTTTAAAGTTATATTAACCATAAAATGATTCAAAAGTAAAAGTTTTTAAATGGTTTAAAGGTTTTTCAAAACTTCTTTCAGGAATATTTTCTAAATGTTATTGTGTGTGTATATAATTTTGAATAAAATAGTTAATTCAATTTTTGAATAGCTTATACATCTTTGTAAATATAAATTTAAAAATAAAGAGAACTTTCTAAAAATGGTCTACCAGTTGAATTTTTTAATTACAACGTGGTGAATCTTGAAAAAAAATTTTTTTTAGTTTGTAATTGTAATTAAAAGACAAGGTTTAAACAATTAGAAAAAAAAAGTTGGTTTATTTAAAGAAGAATTTGAATGACAATTTTAAAATGAATTCGAATGAATTTATTTACCACCCCATGTTCTGAATGGTTTTTCTCCTCTTTTATCAGAAAACGCTCTTAATTTTTTCAAATTAAATGGCCAATCATTTAAAGGAAAATTATCTAAATCATTTGAACTTCTTTTACCACCCCAAGCAACAAAAGTTTTACTTTTTTTTTGATTATTACCAGTATTTGATGAAATTGGTTGTTCATTTAATTCTTCATAATCATTTTCATTCCAATTACGTAATATTTGTCTTTTAAATCTTTGATCGTTTAATTGATTAATTTCAACTTTATTTGCTAGTAAATCAAAAATAAATTGATTTAGTATGAATATAATTAAAAGATTTTTTTGAAATTTCATTTTTAACAAACTAATTTTACCAAAAAAAAAACAAGAATATTGAAATTGAAAAAAAAAAAATTTTCAGAATATTTAGAACTTTTGATCGAAACTTTTAGTTGTTTGAAAGTAAACTAGACTAAGATTTTTAAAAAAGTTCTGAAAAATAAAATTTCAAGAATTTTAAAATTGAAAAAACCTAAATTGGAGTATTATAAACTAAATTAAATAGAAGTATTATGAACTAAATTAAATAGAAGTATTATGAACAAAATTTCAAATATAAAAAGAGTTTTATTAACTAAATTCCAAAAATCTTAAATAAGTTTTATATCAATAATCTTCACTATTAAACTATATGGGTTTACTAAAAAGAATTTTTAAACATCTATAAGGGTTATATTAATAAAGTTTTTTCCTAAATTGGAAACATCTGTAAGAGTTTTATTTATAAAATTTGAAGATTTTTAAATATCAATAGGAATTAATAAGATTTAAGATTAAAAACAACAATATAATTTTTAATATAAAAAAATTAAAAAAAACAGCCATTTCTTATCAAATTATCTTATTTTTTTTTTTAAAGATCAATCCTTTTAGAGTATAATCTTTTGTTTATGAATCTCTTATTTATAATTTTTAAAAGCATTTTTGATTTACTTATTTAAAAGCTTTTAAAAGATAATGTATAGAAAATTTATTGATTTATAGGATTTCTAAAACTTTTACTTTTTAAATTTAATTTTTAAATTAAACTTATTTTTATAAAAAAAAGAACAACAACTATGACCATCTAATCTAACCTTGAGGTTCAAAAGCTTATTGTATCAGTTGAAATTCAATTTATTTTATCACAATAGTTATTTTTAAAGCTTAATTTTGTTTTTTGAACATTATCACTATAATTATCATTTTATCAATGCTAACTTTTAGTTTAAAATTTTTTCATAAAAATTAGTTTTATTATTTTTAATGATGCTAAATTTTTTAAAGTTCAAACATATAATTCAATTATGTTCATACTTAGTTAGCTTAAATTTTTAATTTATTAAACCAAATTCTAAAACCATCAACTTCTGAATTTGATTAAGTATTATCATCAACTATGATCAACTATAAATGTTCAAACATTAACTTAATTGAATATTATCATCTAGATACTTTACTTAATCAAATATTATCATCTAGATATTATACTTAATCAAACTGAATGTTTTACCTTTACAAATCAACTGATTATTTTATTTAATAAAAAGGTATTATTCAAGAATTATTTAGTCAAAATTATCAATTTAATATTGATTGACTATAAACTGCTAAATATTAAATAATTTTAAGCATGAGTATTGATCAAGAATAAAATAAATATATTGGTTAAACTAAGTATTATAAACCAGGTATTCTAATTAAAATTATAACTCAATGATTTAAATAGAAAAAATTTTTTTTAAAAGAACCATGTTTCAAATAGTATTCAAGTATTATAGCTCATACAAATTAAAATGCTAAAATTTTAATAATATGAACACAATTTTGTTAACTAAAGCCTCAAAAATTATCTGAAGTTTAACTCAATTGAATGAAGTATTTTAACTAAAAAAAATAATCAATTAAACAAAAAGGATAACTTAGTAAAGATACTTTTAAAATATTTTTTATTCAATGTTAATTGGTGTAATCAACAATAAAAACTTTTTTTTTTTTTGTTGATGAAAACTTGATGCTTTGTGTTAAAAGAATTGGCGTGTGTTCTAATTCTATTTTTTTTTTTTAAAAGATAATACTTTCACTTTTTAATGATAAATAAACGACAAAATGAATAAACATATTCATTGTATCAGGATTTTCCGTTCTTTTATAAATGATAAATTTTTCATCTTTTTTTATGATTAGTTTATCAAAACTGTTTTTATCTGTTTATTCAAAAATTGTAATTAGCAGAATAAGAGAAATATTTGTCGAAAAAATTGTTTAAAAAGTTTGTTTGATTAAAAATAATTTTCATCAGTTTTTTTTCTAATTGTTAAGTAATGATGTTTGACAAACAGTGATCAGTTAAATCAAACTTTTTTTTTTTTTTTTGTTAAATCTTTGTTTTATTGGAACAACTTAGATTGTTTTTTTTTTTTAATTTTTTTTTTAAAGTTAAGAACTTTTTAAAGTTTAAGATGATTTTTTGTGCCAAATTAATTTAATTACAACTATTTAATTTTTATTTGAGTTGTAATTTAAATTTTTTTTCTAAAATAAATTCAATAATTATGATTTAGTTACAATGATGAAGGTTATTTTGTTCCTATGTGTGAAACAAAATTTAATTGAAAATTTCAAATTATTTTTAAGTTACTAAAACATCAGAAAAGTTTTTAAAAATTTTTATCAAATCTATAAATATGAACAAATATTCAAAAAGTAAATTATTATTTTCAAACCAAAATGTGATCAAAAACTTCATACATTACAAATTTAACAAAATGATTTATTTTAAGTTAATTTTTTTTATTTTATCAACCTATCTTATACCTGTTATAGAAATGGTAATTAGCAACTTTTTAATTTTAATTTCAATATTTTTTTTTAATTCTTTCTTTTTCTAATCTTTTACTTTTATTTATTTATTTTTTTTTTTTTTTAGCTTTTTATTTCTTTTTTTTTCTCTTCTCTTTTTTTTCATTTTTCTCTCTTTTTTATATCTTAATAATTTTTTCTTATTTTAGTATCCACAAAAATACAATGATAGTATATTAATTAAACAAAATAAAACTTATTATGAAGAAATTAAAAAAATGCTATTTGATCAGTTAGAAGATTTAGTTGAAAAAGAAATTCAATTATCTTTACAAAAAAACTATGAATTTTGTAATTTAACTTTCATCAGTAAGTTAAAAAATACTTAAAATGAGCTTCAATTTTAATTTTAATTCTTCTTAGATAAAACTGAAAAATCTAAAGCAGAAAAAGATTTTGTTGATATTAAAATTTGGTTAAATGAATATAAAAGAAATCGTAGATCAATTAATTTATCACAATCTTTTAAACACTACTCAAAAAATAATAATCAGGATAAAAGTTCAATAAATAATGAAAAACAAAGAACAATTGAAACAGCAGTTTTTATAGATCGTTTTTTAGCTTCAAAATTTAATAACCGTTTATTAGATTTAAAAAAATTAGTATTAGCAATAATGCATCAAGTTCAAATTATATACAGTTACAACTCATTAAAAACAAAAATTAAAATTGTTATAGTTAAATATGAAGTTCTTAATTTAGCAAATAATTCTCCTGATCCTGCTGATGGAGATATTGATAAATATTTAGATAATTTTTGTGCATGGCAAGCACAAAAACTTAAGTCTCAAAAATTTCAGCCTAAATGGGATCATGCTTTAATGTTAACAGGGCAAGTAAATTTTTTAGTATTTTAATTTAATTTAATTTTAATTTTCATTTCAAAAATTAGATTAGATTTATATAAAGATTTAGGAAACGGAAAAAAAAATCGTAAAGTTTTAGGTTTAGCTTGGGTTAATGGGATGTGCAAAGAATCCTATTCGTGCACATTAAATGAAGGAAAAAGTTTTGAAGCAAGTTATGTTATAGCACATGAAATGGGGCATAGGTATTTACATATTAGTTTAAGTATAGATTTTGTTTAATTTTTTTTTTCTAAGTTTGGGTATTTTACATGATGGTAGAGGAAATAATTGTGATAATGATAAATATTTGATGTCAGAAAAAACAGGACCAGGAAAAGTAAATTGGTCTGCATGTAGTAATTATTACATTGAAAATTTTGTTTTGTAAGTTCCAGTAAATTTAAAAAAAAGTTACTAAAATTCATTTCTTTAGCAGTGGTCATGCAAAATGTTTAGAGAATAAAGCCGTTCCAATTCCTGATTTAGATTTTACAAAATCTAATCTTTTGCCAGGTCAGTTATATAATGCAAATTTGCAATGTCAACTAGCTTTAGGTTTACAATATTCTGCATATTATTCTTTAAAAAATCCATTTGATGTAAGTAAAGAAGCTTATTCAATTAAATATAATTTTAAAAAATTAATTTTTTTAGGACATATGCCGAGAATTATGGTGTATAACAGGAAATTGGGCAACACCTGCTCATCCTGCTTTAGAAGGTACACAATGTTCATCAAATGGTATTTGTTATCAGGGTCAATGTAAAACAACAGAGTTAATTCAACAACAATCAAATCGTTCAACTTATAATTCACAAAATAACTTAGTTGCTGTACAACGAAATTATATTCCAGGTAATACATCTAATAAACATGAACAATTATTACAAATAGATTTAAAACCTTCTCAAGCAAAGCCAAGATTATCTAATGTCAGAATAACATCTACAACAACAACTGAAAAAACTTTGCCAACAACAATAGAAATAGTGACAAAACCTCTAGTAACATTTCCTACTACAATTTTAACAACAACAATTAAACCCTCAATTTTTAACATAACTAATGAAGATATTGAAAAACCAATTAATTCAATAATGGAAGAAATAAGAAGTTTTTTCAAAACAGTAACATCTAAAGCTGAATCACTTTTCAATATTTTCAAGTTCAAAGTCTGTTAGCATAAAATAAAAAAAAGGTAAATTTTTTGTATATAAATTTTTATTATTTATTGAAAGGAATTTTAATCAGTTATTTGAAGTGAAATTCAATTAAACAATTTAACCAAAAATTATTATCTAGAAAGATTTGAGAAATATTTATTAGAAGATAAACAAAAACAATATGTAGAAGAGTTTTTTGAAAAATAATCTTTCAAATATTAATTGTAACAAAAATATCTTATATAAATAACAATCAAGTTACAAAAATCTTGTAATTAAAATGTTAATTACTAATTAATTATTTTATAAATAGCTGTTTCATTATTTTCACTCTTCATTATTATTTAAACTGATTAATTCGTAATAAGAAAATATAAAATAATTTGAATAAGATTAAAAAATTTATGAAAAAAAAGTTAAAACTAATTTATTAATAGTGTTTTTTTATCAAAATTTTGATTATTAAAAAGTTTTTATAAGAAAAAAGTTATTTAGTGTTGTTAATTTTCTTATTGGTTTTATTGCACTTAAGTTTGTATTAAATTTGCCACTTGTGCCGCTAGTGATTCTAATGTTTTTCTTAAAAAAAAAACAGTAAAGAATTATTTAGATTTTTAATTATTTAACTTATTTGGTCAGAAAAAAAAAGTTTGGGTGGTTTGAATTTTTGTAAAGTTTATAAATTTTTCAAATGTTTTTAATTTTTTTTTAATTTAATCATTCAAATTTTGATAAATTAAATTATTTTTTTCTATAAACTTTTTAGCTTATTTCAAAATAATTTTCTAAATTGTTTTCTAAATTAAAAAGAAAAAAAATTCTCTAATATTGTTCAAAGTTTAAAGAAAAAAATTTAAATTGTTTTATTCAAATCAAAAGTTAATTCAAAAATAATTCAAATTGATTCTCAACTCAAAACTTTCTTAAAAAATTGTTGAATGTTCAAATTTAAAATGTTTAAAGTAATTTGAAAACTAATATATTATGAAGATATTTATTTTAACTAAATGAAAAATGAACTGAATTTCGATTATTTAGATTTCTTTAATATTTTGGCTACTTAAAATAAAAGGTAATTCAAAAGAATTCAATTTTTCTTTTAGTTATTCATTTTAATGTTAGCTTTGATAGGTTTTTTTAATTAAACTAAATCAATCAAACTATTTTATCAAAATTTCAAATATTAGTTTGTTGATAACTAATTACTTCCTTATAATTAAATTAGAAAAAAGAATTCATTAAAAAGTAGGTTTTAGCTTTTGTTTTTAAATGTTTTAGAGTTTAATATTAGAAGAAAATTGATACTTAAAGTTATTTCAAGTTAAATTGTTGTTTTGATAAATTAAAATTTGATTATGTAATGCATTTGATAAGAAATTCAAAAAATTTTTTTCCAAACTATAAAGCTATTAAGTTTATATAATTAATTTTAGTGTATCAGAAACTTATTCAAATTTTTTTTCTAAAGCCAAAAATCAAAAAACAAAAATGCCTTTTAAAATCAAGAAACTTATGAATAAAAATAAATCTAAAATGATTGCAGTTACCATCTATGCAATGGATGCTCAATTAGAATTTGAAATAGATTATCGTTCAGAAGGTCGATATTTATTTGATTTAATAGCTCGTACAATAGGCTTAAGAGAAACTTGGTATTTCGGTTTACAATATTTAGATAATAAAGAGTGTATTGCTTGGTTAAAACTTGATAAAAAAATTTGTGAACAAGATGCATCATTAACTAAACATGTACCGGGACCTTGTTCTAACAATTCTAATTACTCATTAAGTTCTGGTCATTATACAATAAATTCTTATTTAGATAGAGAAAAAATGATTCCTCAAATGTCATTTGTTTTTTTAGCTAAATTTTTTCCCGAAGATGTTGCAGAAGAATTAATTCAAGAAATAACTCAACATTTATTTTTTTTACAAGTTAAACAAGCTATTTTAAATATGGATATCTACTGTCCTCCAGAAGCATCTGTTTTATTAGCGTCTTATGCAGTCCAAGCTAAATATGGTGATTATGATGAGAATACTTATAGACCAGGTTAACTTTTATTTAAACTTTTGTTGATTTACAAAAAAAAATTAATTTCATTTTTTAAATTATAGGAATGCTAGCAGAAGCGGAAGATCTATTACCACAAAGAGTTATTGATCAATATCAAATGACTCCTGAAATGTGGGAAGAAAGAATTAAATTTTGGTATGCTGATCATAAAGGAATGTCAAGAGATGAAGCTGAAATGGAATATCTTAAAATAGCTCAAGATTTAGATATGTATGGTGTAAATTATTTTCCAATAAGTAATAAAAAAGACAGTGAGCTTTGGTTAGGTGTAACTTCTGTAGGTTTAAATATTTATTATAAAAATAATAAGTTGTCTCCTAAAATTAATTTTCCATGGTCTGAAATAAAAAATATTGCTTACGATGCTAAAAAATTTACTATAAAACCTGTTGACAAAAATGCCCCCCCATTTCAATTTTATTCTTCAAAATCAAAAATGAACAAGCTGATATTAGATTTATGTATTGGTAATCATGAATTATTTGTAAGACGGCGTAGACCAGATTCGATGGAAACTCAACAAATGAAAGGACAAGCTCGAGATGAAAAAATTCGAAGGCAATTAGAAAAAAGTAAATTAGCTAAAGAGAAAATGCTAAGAGAAGAAGCAGAAAAAGAGAAACAAGATTTAAGACAAAAATTAATTCAAATTCAAGAAGAGTTTAATTTTGCTCGAGAGGCTTTACAAAAGGCTCAAGATACTACTGAACTATTAGCAGAAAAAGCTAGATTAGCTGAAGTTGAAGCTTTGTTATTAACTCAAAAAGCAGCTGAATCAGAAGCAGAAATGCAAAGAATAAAAATGAATGTAATGAGAACAGAAGAAGAAAAATTATTAATTGCAAGAAAAGCTAATGAAGCTAGTTTAATAGCATCTAATATAGCAGAAGAAAAAGAAAGAAAAGAAGCTCAACTTTTAAGAAATGAGTTATTAAAAGCTTTTAATAATAATTATGATTTGAAAGACAAATTTTCTAACTTGTTAAGAATTCCAATAGATCAACCCAATAATTTTGATCAAAATATTCATAACTTTGTTCAAGAAAATCATATAAATAATGATTTAAATTTACAAAAACAATTACAAGCTAATCATCAAACTCAATTGTATCAAAATATTGACTCTTCTTACAGAAATAATAATTCTAATCACGTTAATGTTTCTTCAAATTCTTCATCAACTTATAGTTTAAACCATAATTTATCTCCTCAAAATCATTTCATTCAAATTAATAATTCTGTTAGTAATCATAACGATGATTCTATTTTTTCTAAGCAGTTAAGCTATAATGAAAATTCAATAAATAATAACTTAACGATAAACAATTTAATGAATACAAATGATTTTTCAAATAAAAAGAATAATATTTATTCAGATGTAAATGAAACATCTAATAATATTAACAATAGTATAAGTAATATCAGTAAAACTAGTAGTTGTTATTTAAATCCAAGTTTAAATGAAATAAGCTTTAAAACTGTAGATTATAGCCAAAATGATGTTTTATCCAACAATAATTCAACAAATCAACAAATTTACCTTAATCAAAGTGTAGTTAATTATGTAAAACAAGCTGTTGAATCTCCTTTATCTATTTTATCCTCATGTTCAAATGATTTAATGACTGATGAGGATGTAAAAAACTTAGTTTTAGAAATAGAAAAAGAAAGATTAGACTATTTAGAAAAAAGTCGTCATTTACAAAAACAATTAAAAGAATTAAAGTCTGAAATTCAAATTTTAAAAGTAGAAGACAAGTTAAGTCTTTACGATAAATTATATGAAGAGAATGTTAAAAAGGGAGAAAATAAGTATTCGACTTTAAGAAAAACTAAATCAGGAACTACTAGAACTAGAGTAGCTATTTTTGAAGAATTATAGATCTAATTTTAAATTTTTTTTCAAAGATAAAAAGTATTTGAAAAAGTTTTAGTGTTATATAATTTTTAAATAATTCTAGAATATATTTTTTATTTATTTTAATTTATTAAGATTTTATTAACAAAATCAATTTAATTTAAAAGAATTATATTAATTTTTTCTATTTGAATATAGAAGAAAAAAAAAATCAATTTGTGTAATTATCATTTTTATAGTAATAAAAGAAAAAAAATTTTTGGAAAAAAAAGAAACAGGCCGTAATTAGTAAAAAGTCCCTTATTTTTTTATTTAATAGCCTGACAAAATGGTTGCTCTGTTTATTTCCTGTCTACTTCATAATTTTTTTTGTTTATAATTTTTGAAAAAAAATTTTAGAACATCTTAGCTTTAATGGTATGATTACGTATAAAATTTTATTTCAGTTTATAATATGAAAACAAATTTCAATGTTCATTCACTCTATCATTTAAGTTTATCATTTTATTATTTTTCACTCATTTCAAAATTAAAACTATAAATTGAATGAGGTTGTGTAAAAGGTTTATTTACTTACAAGATAACCATTATATTTCAATTCAAAATTAAACTTCAAAGATTATTTTTTTTTGAAAATTGTGTTTACGTTTTTTTATATACAATTTATTATTTGTATAGTATTAAATAAAATATATTTAAATATAAATCAATAACTAAACAGCAATGAAAAACAAAATTTTTAAAAATTTATTTAATAGAATTTTGACATTTTGATTTTTTTTTTTTTAAATTTTTAAGGCGGATTTTTTTTTGAAATTCAAGTAAAAATGATATAAATTTAAAAATATTTTAGATAATTTTAAGAAAAAAACTTTCATTTTTAAAAAAAGTTTAATTTGATTTTTTTTATTTTATGTGATAAAGTTATTTAAAAAAATTATGAAATTAACAAAAACTGATTTTAAATAATAACGATCAAAAAAGTGTGTGAAGTAAAAATTTATTCTGTTTATATTTCATTTTGTAAATTTGTAAATTTTTACGTATTTCATCATTGATAAACATTCATTAATTGTAAAAAAAAAAAAAAAAATTTTTTTGGTTTAAATGTAATTAAGAAAATTAACGACAAATTTTGTTCTATTTAAAAGGATCTTAAATCAAATTTATATAAACTCATTTAATTTAATTGTATAAAATTTACATTTTTAATTTATTTTTACCAAAAAAATATTTAAAGTTCATCTTTTTATAAGCATTTATCAACATAGAGTCGTAAAAATTTCATAATTATGTCGTCCAAAGGATCTAAAACGAGTTCAGATGAACAAAATAAAAAAAATGATTTTGATCAAGTTAAAGTTAAAAATGAAATAATTGATTTAACAGAAACTGAATCATACAAAACATTAATAAATCATGAAATTAATGATCAATTAGCTGAAAGGCTAAGTCAATTAGTTATTGATAAAAAATTATCTATTGAAGAATTTGATGAAGAAACCTTTAATTCATTTAAAGCTATTGATAATATTGAAGAAGGTTTAAACATACTTAAAGATTTTGAAGAAGCTGACGAAGAATTATTAAAAGATGGTAGAATTAATTACTTAAATGATTTATTCAAAAAATCAGAAGATATAGTTAATGGTGATTCTTCTTTACATTCAAATGAAGAAACTACATCTTCTAATCAATCTCCTGTAAAATCACAATTCAATGCTAATAGTCAAAATGATTTGGAAGAACTTAAAAAAAGATGTGAAGAAATAACTCAAAGAACGGGTAAGTTTTTTCTTATTATTGTTTTTATTAGTTATTAATTTAAATTTTTAATTAGGCTATACATTTGAACGTACAACTGGACAACATAAATATGGAGGACCACCTCCTGATTGGGAAGGTAATCCTCCTTCTGCAGGTTGCGAAATATTTGTTGGAAATATTCCAAATTATATTTATGAAGATGAATTAATAACAATATTTGAAGAATGTGGTAAAATATGGGATCTTAGATTGATGATGAATTCTTCAACAGGTTTAAGCAAAGGATATTGTTTCATAACATATTGTAATAAAGATGATGCAGAGAACGCACAAGCTAAATTTGATGGTTATGAAATCAAAAATAGTGTTCGGCTTAAAGTTAATTTATCTGTACCAAACTTGAGATTATTCATTGGTAATATCCCAAAAAGTAAAAGCAAAGAAGAAATTTATCAAGAATTTTCTAAATTAACTCTTGGTTTAAAAGAAGTTATTGTGTATAGTTCACCTGATGATCGTAAACGAAATCGAGGTTTTTGCTTTTTAGAATATGATTCTCATAAATCAGCTTCTTTAGCGAAAAGAAAATTAAGTACAGGTAGAAATAAGTTCTGGAACTGTGACATTCTTGTAGATTGGGCAGATCCTCAAGAAGAACCTGATAATGATACAATGTCTAAAGTTAAAGTTTTGTATGTCAGAAATTTAGTTGCAGATGTAACTGAAAATGAATTAAAAGAACATTTTGAAAAATATGGTCCAATTGAAAGAGTTAAAAGAATTAAAGATTATGCTTTTGTACATTTTGAAGACAGAGAACATGCATTGAAAGCTATTGACAAATTAAATGGTTTGGAATTAAATGGTGTAGAAATTGAAGTTAGTTTAGCAAAACCACCATCTGATAGAAAAAAGAAAGAAGAAATGCTACGTAATAGAGAACGTCGTGTTATGATGATGATGAAACAAAGAATTGGGTAATTATTTATTTATTTTGTTTTGATTATTAATAAAACATTTTTTTAATTTAGAATGCAAATACCAGGATTACCTAGAGGAGCTGTTATACCACCTTTGTCTGCACCGATACCACCACCACCTCCAGTGGTGCAAATGCAACAAACTAGGAACCGTAATAATCGTAATATTTTATTAGTTTCAAAATCTGTTCTAATCTATTTCCTATGTTTCCCATCTTTGAAAAACTTTTTTAAATTTGAATTTAATTGTTTTTTTTTCTTGAAAATAGCTGCATGGTGGAATGCATGGTTTAATTATTTCAATAATCCTTCTCCTTGGTGGAATAACTTCCAAGATCCACAAAGGTTATTTAATGGTGGTGCAACTCAAGCTCCTACATTACCTAATTTTAATGTTGCAGCAGCAACTGTAGCTGCTGCAGCTTTAACTCGTAATAGAACTGGTAATCATAACCCAGTATGGCAGCCAAATAATGCAAATCAAATGGCAATGGGTAATGCTAATGCAAATGGTCAAAAATGGAACAAAAATAAACCAAATCAATATTCAAAAAATAGCAATAACACAACTAAGGCTTAAGTAAATGTGATAATTTTTATATTTATTAATTCTAAAAAACAGATGATAGAAAATTTTATTTTAAGCTAAAAATATTTTCTTATGAGAAATTTAAAACTATTTATGAAATTGATTTACCATTAATACTTACTTTTTAATGGACGAAATTTGATGCTCAAAATTATTTGAAATTATAGTTCAAAAAGATTTAGCAAATATTTTTGTTTATCTATTATAACTTTTTTTTCTAAGATTTTTTATTTATATCTTTCTTAAAATATTTTCTTTAAACGTATTTAACACTATTTTATTTTATATTTGAAATCAAAAACAGATTTATTTATTTAGTTCTTTAAAAAAAAGGAAAACAGTTTTGAAAAAAAACATTTTTTGAAGCAGGAATTTAGATTGAGTTTTTTGAAGAGAATTAATTTTTTTTTGAAAAGGTTAATAATTATGGCTAATTTATAAATTGAGGACTTTTTATTAAGTTAATCTTAGGTAAAAAGCTTGAGTTTTTTTTCTGAAAAGAGATATTAAAAGTTATCATTGTTTATGAATTTTTCTTTAAAATTTCAAATTATATAAAGTTTCATTTACCTACATATACTCATATATATCTTATTATATATAAACATTTATGTGTATTATAGAAAGTGTTTTTCGCACTTAAAAATTCATTGTCAATCAGTATAATTGTGATAAATTTTTATTATTTTTTATTTTAAATAAAAATTTGATTATTTTTTTAAAAATCGAGAAAAAGATCAAAATTAAATCTTCATTTTTTTTGAGGATTTTAATATGATGTGGTTTTTATATATTTTGTAAACTATTTTTTTTTAATTCGATCCAACATTTGTAATATTTTTGTGTAAAAACAAAAGAAAAATTCCATTTATAAAAAATCATACCTAAACAAAAAAAAATTTTTCAACAGTTTTCATACTTAATTGTAATTGACAAAAACATTTAAATAGAAATATTCTGTTTATTGTCTTTTATTCATTCTTAATTTCATCTAATTATCCTGCTAAAACTTAATTAAAATTATTTTTAAATATTAAGTTCATATAAAATTTTTTATAGTATAATCACATTAATATTTATGTTCGCTTTTTTATCATTTCTTTTGTGAATTTTTTATATTAAAACTTATACCAATTACAAGATTATTAAATATAAATTTTAAACATAGAACTATGTAAATAAACCAATCCTTTTATTGAAAAATAAATTTATATATAATTTAATTTAAATTGTTTTATAATTTCAGTCATAAAAATTATCTTGTTTTCATAATTTAAAGAAAAATGAGCTAAATAATAAATTTGAATAAGTCTTTAATGTTTATTTACAGTTGAGGAAATATAAATTAATTTTTTAGAAAAAATTTTTTCAATTTTTTTAGAAAACCATTTTAACAGATATTTTTCTAAATTTTCTTTTTAGAAAAATTGAATCTAATAAATATCATCCTTATTATAAATTATATATTTTGGTGAACAAAAGAGTTTCTCATCTGTATTATTGTGTTTTTCATTTGAATTATTTGATTCTGTAAAACAAATATTATTTTTACAATTTCCTGCAATACAAATTGATTTTGCAAAGCTTTCTTGATTTAAATTTGTTTTTACAGAATTATTTATGTGTAATACTTTTATACTATTCGATTGTGAATAATTTAAATTTTTATTTTGGCTAATTGGTTTGCAAATGTTATTTTTAATTAAACTATTATCTAATTTAAATTGTCCATTAGATGACTTGAAAAATTTTTTAATAACTTTTTTAAATAATTTGTTTTCAGATAATATATCCTTAAAACCAATTATCATTACGCTAATTATTAT
This sequence comes from Anisodus tanguticus, assembly GCA_034509755.1. Taxonomy (NCBI): domain Eukaryota; kingdom Viridiplantae; phylum Streptophyta; class Magnoliopsida; order Solanales; family Solanaceae; genus Anisodus; species Anisodus tanguticus. The sequence continues at coordinate 66,128 of JAVYJV010000059.1, read as the reverse complement.
GAATAATACTCCAATCAAACTTGTAAATGTAATTGATTCATCAAAAAAAACAATTTGATAAAATAAGACAATTACAATATTCAATGTTTGAGCAACAGAAACTGGTCCTGCTTTTTCAATTTTTAATGCTAAAGTAAAAGCTATTTGTCCTAATACAGCAAAAACACCAACGATAATTACAACAATCCATTCCGTCAAATTTCTTGGTAACGTCATAACATTCAATATATACATTAATGGAGCACCTGAACAAATTGTAACCAATGCAAACCAAAATGCTGTAATTTCAACAGGAGTTTTTTTCATTTGTCTAATATATATGTTTGATAAAGCAAATGTAATCGCTCCTACTAATGCTAAAATCATTCCAATTACATGATAATTTTCATTATTATTTATATAATTTGAAACTGATTGATCATTAATACTCATGATATTTGTTTGGAAAGTTACATTTGTAAGTGTTTGATTTATTATTGAAGGCTGAATGAAAGTTTTATTTAATTCAAGACTTTTTGCAAAAGCAATATCAGTGGTTGACTTCGTATCAAAAAATGGTAAAAAACCTGGTTTACTTACTAATGTAACACCTCCAATAGTTATTAAAACAGAAAGACATTCAAATAAACCAAATTTTTCTTTAAGCATAAAAAAAGCAAGAACAGTAACAAAAGCTGGAGCTGAATAATAAATTGCAGATGAATCAGTCAAAGAAATGTATTTAACAGAAGTATACCAACAAACTTGGTTCATCATACCAGAAACTGCTCTTCCAGCTAAAGGAAAACGTTCGCCTTGAATACCTAAAAAATTATAAAAAATTTATCTAATTAAAACTAACAATAAATTTAATTTAAAGATTTACCTAGTAGTGATTTTTGATTATAAATTGAAATTATTAAGAAAACAAGTCCTTGAATAATAGACCTGCAGAGAAAAAAAAATCAATTAATCTAATTTAAAAAAGAATCATTTCAATATTATTGACATGAAAATAAAAATTAAAAAAAATGATTGTTTTATTGAGAAGGATGTTCTTTTTGTTGTTGAAATATAATTTCAACAAAAAAAATATTTTCAATAATTTTAATATCAATTAAAATAATTTAAGAATTAAAATTACCTATAAAACAGAACTGCAATTGGATGTAAATTTGGTACTGTTTTTAATAAAGCAACAGATGTTGACATGAAAAATGCATACATAATAGCACAAAAAATACCTAAGAAAGGTACTTTACGCATTTTTTTAACATAACCACGATTTCCTAACTCTCTTCTTTTTGGACATTTTTTTGCTAAATTATTCTTATTATCAAAAGTTTCATAAAAATTTTTAGATGAATTTTTTTGTAAATTCAAATCAATATTAGTGAAATTATTTACAACTTCTAAAGTTTTAAACTCTGTTAGAGTTTTATTTTCTGATTTATCGACTGACATTGATCTAGTTTTCATATTTAATTTTTTATTATAATTCAGAACTTAAAATTTTATCCTTTTTATTGGCATAATTAATTTTCAAAAAAACATAATTATTTTTCACCTAAGAATAATCATTTAAAAAATAAACTAAAAACAAAGTTTCATTAAAATGATTTAAAAACTTAATTATTTTTAAACTGAAAAAAATCACAATTAAAACAAACTTGTAAATTTAAATGAAAAATTTTCATTAAGAGTTTTTTTTTTTATCTAACGATGCAAAGCTTGGTTAGAAAACTGATCAAAATAATTCTTGAATCAAGCTTAAATGATGATTTATATAGACAATTGTATAAGTAAATTTTGATTCACGTATACCTGTAATCAGAATAAATATTATCATTGTTCAATTGAAACCAAAAATTAATTTAAATTTTATTTTTTAAAATTAAATTCTTCGTTTTATTATCTTTAAACTTCAATAGTCGAATATAGCTATAAACTTGAATATAGAATTTTTTTTCATTAATAAAACTTTTACTATAATACCTGATTGAAATGCCTAAAACTAATGTAAATAAATTTATTTTACGACCTTTTTTTTATTTTATTTTTCAGTTTATTAAAAAATCAATTTTATATCACATCTTTTTTAAAAAAATTTCTTTTCTTTTTGTGAACTTAATTTTAATTAATTCTATAAAAGATTACTGATTGATTTTTTAGGCAGGTGTAAATAATCGTTTTAAACGGGGTAACATTAGATTTAATTTTTACAGAATATAAAAACTAATTATTCAAATTTAATGTTATAACAAGTTTTCTAATTCATTTTAATAAAACAAATATTTTTAAGCAAATTAAAAAATCAGTGAAAAAACAAATAAAAATTTTTAAATAAAAAACAAACAAAAGAAAACAAGAACTAATCGAAATAAAATGAAAATTAAAGAAAAAAAAGAAAAAAAATTTTACACAAAGAAATTAACTTCACTATTACTTTTATGTGTTTGATTGAATTTTTCAATTGTGTTCTAAAACATTTAAAAAAGATTTTCATTTTTTACATATGATAATATATATAAATGAAATTATTAAAATTTTCAATCTCATTAATTTATTGTTAATATTTTTTTAAAAAAAAGAGTTAATCTTAAATATTGAAACGTGTTTTAATGTTTCAATGTTTAAGAAATTCTATCAACCAAAAAATAATTAAAAAAAATTAACAAGCGTAATGATTGAAAAAATTATCTTTTTTTTGAAAAGTTATTTTTAAATTTTAATTGAGTTTTAATTTTTTATTAATTTGATTAAAGATTAATTTTATTTATTTTTAAGCTTATTTGAATTTTGGTAAATGTTTTATTTAAGAATTATTCAAAAATGAATTTTAGAAAAAAATTTTTTTAAAAATTGAATTTGTCAATCAAGAAAACTAATTTAAAGAAAGAATTTAGAAAAAAAATTTAGAAAATTAATTTAGAAAAGAAATTTAAAAAGAAAATTAATTTAGAAAAGAAATTTAAAAAATTAGAAAGAAAATTAAAAAGAAAAAAAACTAGAAAATTAATTTAAAAAGCAAAAACATAAAAATAATTTAGGATAATCATTTATTATTTTACAATTTAAATATGTTAATTAAAAAATAATTTTTTTCAAATAGTGAAATTGTACTTAATAAGTTTAATTTTTTACATAGCTATCATTTTCATCTAATAATAATAAAATGCCTTAGGCGTCTCAAAAAAAAAATTTGTGAGTTTAACCATTTTTTACAAATTTTTATTTGTTCAAACTAACAAAATTTATAAAAAAACAGAAGCTATTATTTAAATATGTGCAATGTTTTGTGTAATTTTTTTTTAAAAAATTATAAATTATAATAGCTTTTAATCATTTTACTAAACTAACTATTTAGTTTATCCTTTAATTTATATTTTGAAATCAAATTTTAATTATTTACAAGTTAAATCTGGTTTCAAATCAATTTTTAATTAAATTAACAAAGTTTTATTTAAGATTTTATGTTTGATTGAATTTAGAGCTTAATTAATCATTTTTGAATTCGTTTTTAAAATTTGGTTTCCTAAAAAAAATAGAAAAATAATTTTATGTGTACATCAATTAACTATAAATTTATTTATTTTTATTTATTGAAATTTGAAACATGATCAATTTTTAGTTGATTAATAGTATTTAAACTGGTTTTATATTTAAAAAAAAAATACTTTCATTATCTTTTATAAAGTATTTTGTGTAACAATTTTATTGTTTCTCATTTCAAAAAAGAATTAATGATATTTAATTTTATATTCAAGTTCAATGACAAAAAACCAATATGGAACATTTGCAATAAATTGTAATTGATTATAAAATTATTTGATACTACTAATTGTTTATACTTTTTTTCTTTTTTTATCGAAATAACATTAAAAAACTTTAAATTGCGTTTAACTATCTCTAAAATTAAAAAATATTTTAATGGGTTCTAAGTAATTTTTAATCTTAAATTATAATTAACAATTAAATTTTCCTGTTTTTTTTTTGTCTAATTGAGTTATGAATATTTTAAAGAAAAAAAATTGATAAATTCTATCGTTCTGAATCAAGTTGCAATAATAATAAAAAAAACCAGAAAAAAAACAAAGAAAATGATGTCAATAATACGTAAACATTTATCTTCTAAATTTTTTTTAAAAAAAAAGAAGAAAATTAAATAAGGTTGTAAATGTTTCTTTGTCGATAAGTAACTCTTGATACTTAAATTAATTAATTTTAATTAATTAACTAAAAAATAAATTTGCTTGATCTTTCAAATTTTTTAATTAGAAAAGTTTTAAAACAATTAAATTATTTCATTTAATTTTAATCTAAAACATGTGAAAAGAAATTCTTGTTTTATATTTTGTTTTTAAAAAAAAAAGGTAATTAAACATATATTTTTCACTTAGATAATAATTTTAGTAATTATATATAAATTAAAACCAATTGAACTCGTTTTTTTCAGTTTAAAAAAAATGTATCAGCTAATTACTTAAAGTTTGTTTATTAAAGATAAAACTCACTTGAAAAATAATTCAAAACTTGACTTAATTTAAATTAAATTTACTTAATAAATATTTAGCTTAATTTAAAATGGAATAAATAGATGAAAAGTAACAAAATTAAAAAAAAAAAGAAAACAAAAATTTTAATTAAATTAAATTGAGAAACAAACTTTAAATTTTTTAAATTATTTATATTTTTCAATTAAGAAAATGTATATAATTAGCCAATTGAATTTAGACATCTTCAATTACAATTAATTTGATTTATTTGCTGACTCAAGCATTTAAATATGTAAAACGATTCAATTTCTGAAAATATTGCTAAAACATGCTTAAGTTTTCTAATAAATTTCTTCTTATTTAGTGTTTCTAATCTTAAAATTCATTTCTAAAATTTTTCTTTTAGAATTTTTCTAAAATAGAATTTTCTACTAATATTTTTGACTGTTGAAATTGATTTCCTTATTTTTTGTTTTGTTTTCTTAAGAAAACTTATTTTCTTTTTTTTGAAAATTTATTTTTCTTTATTTTTTTGAACTTTGTTATAAGATTTTTAAATTGTGTAAATTTATAAATTAAACGTTTAGCTAATAAAACAATAAAACATCATCATAAAATCAATGTTTATAATTAAGAACTTGAAGATAATTTTAATTTAAAGCTTATTAATCAAAAATTATGTTTTAAACAAATATTACTTAAGTTTGACCAACTCAGATCATTAAACTTAGAATTTTTTTTATGTCAAACTAATTAATTTTTGTTATATAAAATTTTAAGTCATCCTTATAATCATATTAATCAAATTAAATTATTTTATTTGATTTTTAAATTATTAAGGTTTAATATTTTTTTTTAAAAATAAAAGTAAACCACCATCAGATTTATTGTTAATTAAAATTTAAAAATTGACCTTGTTTCAAAAAACACTAATCGGTTTTATTGAAATTAGTTTTTGAATAAAAAATAAAATTTTATTTTTTGTTTAGAAACCAAAATGATTAATAATTTACTTTTACTAGTTTTAAGTTTATCTGAAATCAATCCAGATATTAATAATGATTTCAAAAACTCTCTTAATAAGTTTTCATTTGATTTTTTGAAAACTTATCAATCCATTAAAGAGAATAATGAAAATCTTCTTTATTCACCGTTTAGTTTAGTTAATTCTTTATCATTATTTTTGTCAGGAAGTGAAGGTGATACTAAAAAAGAGTTAAATAAATTATTGAATTTTGAAAAATTAAATACAAATTATACATTAGAATTAGCATTTAAAAAGGTATGTTTTTTTTATTTAAATTTTTTAAATCAAATTAAAATTTAGTTTTTTAATTTAGTTAAAAGAAAAAATGCTGTTAAATGATTTTGAAAATGATCATTTGTTTTTTAAATCTGCTAATAATATTTTATTAAAAAAAAATATACAATTAAATGACGAATTTAAACTAATTTCTGATAAAGTTTATGGAACTAAAATTTCAGAAGTAGATTTTAAAATTAATTTTGATGAAATTAAAATGAATTTAAATAAATGGATTTCAAAAGAAACAAATAATAATATAAAAGAAATTTCTATGGATGTTGATAATCGAACATTAATGTTATTTATAAATATTATTTATTTTAAAGCAAAATGGTTAGATCCATTTGCTACTTCACATGTTAGAATACGTGATTTTACAAATAATGATGGTGAAATTAAATCACAAGAATTTATGACTGATTTAAGCTTTTATAATTTTGGCATTTTTGATAAATACAAAATTTTACAATTAGATTATTTCAATAATTGTTCAATGTTTATTGTTTTACCTCATGAGAAATTTAGTATAAATAGTTTAATAAAAGATTTAGATGCTGATCAATTATCAAAAGATTTAAAAAGTTTAAAAACAGTACAATTAGAAGTAAAAATTCCAAAATTTAAAATTGAAAGCCAAATAAATATGAAAGATGTTTTAAAAAAATCAAATGTTAATACTTTATTTAATGAACAAGCAAATTTAAGTAAAATGACTGATATAGATAATTTATTTGTTAATGATATTATACAAAATACATTTTTTAGAATTAATGAAGATGGTACTGAAGCAGGAGCTACTACAGTATATAAATTATCTTCAAGATCTTTGTTTTATGGTGAAGAATTTGATGCAAATTATCCATTTTTATTTTTTGTGCAAATGAATGGAGTTAATATTTTTACAGGTTCATTTAAAAAAAGTTAAATAAGAAGTAAAACTTCAATTAAAATATTTTATTTATTAAAACTGTAAATTTATTTAAATAAAAAATTTAATTTAAATTAAAATTTTTCTTAAGTATAAGAAAAATTTTTTTTAATCTGAAAATAATTTCAAAAAACACTAAAGCGTTGTAAAAAAAAAAATTCAACAAAAAAATCGTCAATTTTACAAAAAAAAGTTAATTAAAAGAAACTTGTTATTGAAAATTAGTAATAAAACAAATTTATTTTTAAAAATAAACATTTTAAACTTTTGACGAAAACATTTTAAAAAAACTGGTAAAGCTTTACTAAAAACAAAACTTTTTGAATGACAATCGAATGAAATTTTGGTTAATAAGCTGATTGTCATAAAGATCAAAATTTAATTTAAAAATTTTTTAATGAAATTAAATTAACATTTCAATGAAAATTTAATTGGAAATTTTGTTATTAAAATTGATTATAATATTAAAGAGAAACTAATTAGTTTAAATTTTAATAAATAAAAATTAAATAAGTCAAAATTGTGGTCATATGAATCAGTTGAATTATTAAAAACCAAAATATTTTTGGCAAATTAAAATTTTACTGGTGAACCAAAACTTAATATTATAGTCATCAAAAAAGTTTTAATAATCAAAAACTAATTTAAATAAAAATCATAATTAACAAAACTATAATAAAGAAAAATTACGATAATGATCAAAATAAGTAAAAATTAATAAACAAAAGTTATAAGTATAAATATTAATTAACTGAATATTAAAAATTTTGAATTTATTATACAATGATTTCAATTAAAGGTTTGGCATAAGCTAAATGACTTAACTATTTTTATAACCTAATAAATTATTTGAAAAAAAAACGGATAAAACGAAATTATGTTGTAAAAGTTAAAAACACAAACTAATTTCATTATCAACATTTTGTTAACAAATTAAATTTTTTACTCAAGAATCAACAAGTAGAATTGTAAAATAAAAAATAAAGTTTTTTTTTGGTTGTAGCTTTTTTTTTGTCTGTTAATTAATTTAAGAAAAAAGAAAAAATTGATTTATGATTTTTGATATATCAAAATAGGAATCAAAAACCAATTAAAGAAGACAAAAATAAAATTTATGGTTTTTATTTGAATAGTTTATAACCTTTTTATTGATGATTAAATTTGAATTTATACTTTTATTTTAGATAATTTCATTTAAACAGTAGATGGGTGAAAAAAAGTAAATCTTTAAAAAATTTTTTTTTGTTTTTACAGTATCATCTTTTGATCTTTAAAAACTTAGCATTCTTTTAGTATCTTAATTTATAAGATTGAAAAAAACCTTTTTAATAATCATTTATTTAGCTAATCTAACCAAAAAAAAAAAAAGAAGACACAGAGGTGTAACTAAGTTTAAAAAAAAAAGTAAAAAGTCACCAAAAAGGCAAAATTAAACTGACAGGGCGATCTAAGAGAATAAATATTTAAAGTGAAATAAAAATTTTTGATCTAAAAATAGAAATTTTATTGCTACTTATTTGGGTACTTATATATAAACAATGGGTCACCATTGATGTTTTTACTTTTTTAAATTTATCTAGTTTACTAATGATTTTGAAAAAAAAACAGAATAACCAGAGTATAAATCGGTGGTGGTCAAATTTTTTTTTACCATAATTTTTGAAGTAAGTTTTTTTAAAAAAAAATTTAAGACTTCTTAATATCACCTTTTAATTTTTGAAATTATCTTCTAAATTAAATATAAATCAATTTTCTTTTCTCAAAACTTTACTCTTTATAATTTATCCTTAAGTGTTTTTTATCTAAAAAAAATTAATATATGCCAATTTCTGGTTTTTTTCTCTAGTTTCATACATTAATTTTAATAAATGATTTTCATTAACTTTTGAAATAAGCTATTAAAAATAAGATTAAAACAATTCTGTTATTGAATGTCTTAAAAAGTTTTTTGTTTTTAAAAAGTTCATTTAACTATTGCTTAATTGATTCATTAATTTTGACATTTCATTAATAAAAGAATGTTTTTTTTTAAAAAGTAAAAAATTTTTTAAACAAATTTTGAGAATTTTTAAATGAACTTAATTTACATATAATTTAGTGGTCAAAATTTACAGATAACTTTAAAATTAGGGTAGAAAATCAACTTTGTAAAATATTTTTTTTTTCAATAAACATTTCTAATTGTCTACTTATACCACACATCGAGTAATTTTTCTTCTTTCCCCGACAACTGATTACAATCTTTTTAAAATTTCAAGATTTTTTTTTTTAGATTTATTTTAAGTCACTTATGTTTTTAAATTTTTCTTTAAATTATCTTTGTTAATAGTAAAATTCGATTTAATTTTCTTATCTTTTTTTTCTTTTTACCAAATATTATATACGTGTAAAGCTAAATTCGATTCAAAAAAAAAAATTTAAAGTTTATATAAAATAAACTAAAAAGATTACAGCATTAGCATCAAACAAAATAAAAAAAAACATAAATTTGACTAAATATATTTTTTACCTGTTTCTAAAAAAGATTACGCATACTTTCATTTTAAAAATTTTTATTTTAAAAACTTTATCACTTTAAGTTAAATCAGATTTGCATCTTCAAAACGTATTAAAACGGTGTGTCTATGTTTATGTGTGGTGAGTAGTATCACGTCTTAAAGACCAATCCTTAATTTTCATTTAGTGGAATTAGCAATAAAATTAAAACTTACCATTCAGACTTCTGAAGAAGAAAAAAATCAACACTGTTCAAAATTTATTAAAACTATTCGTAAATATTTCATTTTAAATCACCTGCTTAAAAAAGTTTCTTATAATGTTCAGATCATTTTAAATTAAATTGATCAATAAAAAATGTCAGTTTTATAGTTATTCAAACTAAATTAGCTATTTTAACTAAAAATTTAAATTTTAATTATAAATTGTTAAGAAAACTTTTTTGAATTTAGTTTAATAGTTTTGAACAAGATCTTATTTAACAGCTTATTAAATTTCAAAGTATCTTTTAAGTATTCGTATGAAGCTAATTTTGTTTTTAAATTTTAATTTATTTTTTGATCAGATTTCTTTATTACTTCTAAAAGATGAAAAATTTGTTAAGCTTATAAAGTAATTAAAACTTCTTTTTATTTTAACCATTTCTTCAATCATAAATCACCTGTTGAAGATTTTAAACTTTTTTTTGGCTTTTTTTTTAAAAATTTAAGTTTAATATGAAATGTTAATCTGAGAAAAATAATTTTCTAAAATAGAAAATCAAAGTTTGTTTTTCTTTTATAAAATTTTTCTATTTTAGATGAATATTTTTCTTTATATTTAAAGAGACAAGTATATCAACAGATGTAATTTTAAATCTATTGAAAAGATTGATGATAAATAAATTAAATTTATTTCTTAGTTTTATAAAATTAATCTAAAATAATTTATTACAAATCAAATTTATTCATTTTCTAAATTACTGTTTGAGGGTGGTCAACAGTTCTTAAATTGACTACTACGAACTACTTATAAAAGAAAATTTTATTTTATGATTCGAGCCTGCAAAGTGTAAAATAATTTTTAAATATTTTTATTTAGCTCGTTTCAATTAAGTTAATGTTTAATCTTAAATTATCTGGTATTATTGAACAAGAACGTAAATTTTAGACCACCCATAATTAGTAAATTTTAGTGGCTAATAAAACTTTTTACGCATTTTTTAAGTCTAAGTAGTCAGAAAAAAGACATTTTTTTACCAAAAAAAGTACTAGACAATTGGCAATATAAAAACTGCCAAATTTAACAAGTAATCTTTTAAATTAATCATTAGGTATATTCAATTAAATTTAAAAAAATTGTTCAAGAAAAATTTAAGTTTAATTGCATTTAAATTTAAATAAATGTCTATATGAAATAAAAACTTTCTTAACCTGCCTACTTATTTTTTTATTACCTACCTACTTTTTTTTTACCTACCTTATTCATCTATTAAAACTAACTTTAACAGTAGTTATATTTTTTCTTTAAAAAATCAAAGAAATTATTGCTACTTCAAGTTTACTTTAACATGTTTTAAAGAAAAAAAGTGCTTTTTCTTAAGGACCAATAAATTTTTAAAATTACAAAGGTAGCTAAACTATTAATATTTAGTTCACTTGCCCATTCACGATTATCCTATAATTTTTTGTATCTATAAAGTTATTTTTTTTGTTAATGAATTTAAATGATGTTTAATTGGTTTTATTTAATAAAATAAATATGTGTGTGGTTCAATAAAAAAAAGTCACCTTAAAAGTTTATGATTTTCTTTTTTAAATATTTGACGCATTTAAAAGAATTCATTAATTTATGTGTTTTTTAATTTTTTTTTTTTTCAAAAATTATCTTGTGATCAATTAAAACAAATTAAAATTCAATTTTAAAACTTTTAGATAAAAAGTTATTTTTGAAAGTTTTGTTTGATTAGAAAAATAATTTTTTTCTAAATTTTAATATTTCATGATCATTAAAAATAAACTCATTTATTTTCTAAATAAACAATAAATAAGCCGATATCCCTTGTTAATAAATAATATTGACATTGAAACAACAAAAAAATTAATAAAGCGTTTTATAAATAATGTTTATTAGGAAAGTATATTAGAAAAAGACAGTTTTAGGGAAAATAAATTTTCAAAAAAAGACAAATTTATGGAATATGTTTTAAAACAACTTCATTAGAAAAGGGCATATTGTTAGATAGAAAATGAATTGAGTAAAATCTATAAAAATAGAAACAAACAAAAGTTTTTTTTAAAAAAAAAAGTAAAAAAAAAACTCTGACAATTTGTTGTGAAAGAAAAACTTTATTTGCTTAAAAAAAATTACAAAAATATAAAAAATTCATTAAACTTCCATTGGGTTTCTTTTGTTAATATGGGTCATTTTATGACCAGCTAATGTACGATTTTGACAAAAACCTTTACCACATTCATCACATTTAAATGGTTTATCTTTTGAATGAGTATATCTAAAAAAAAGATTAATTAATTTAAGATCAGATAATTTAAATATAAAAGTAAAATAAAAAAAAATACTTACTTATGATCTCTTAAATGATCTTGTCTTCTAAATCTTTTTGAACATATAGTACATAAATATGGTCTTTCATTTGTATGTGTACGTTCATGTATTGTCAAGTTATAACTTTTTGTAAAAGCTCTTAAACAAAATTTACAAATATATTGCCTTTTTGGTCGATTTGTTTTACGTAAAATTGTTTGAGAGCAACTAGAAGGATTTTCATCATTTTTTTGTTGTTCATAATTTTTTATTGATAATTGATTTTGAATATTTCCTGAAGAATTATTCATAGTAAAACTATTATTTTCATTTTGAGTATCAATACCATTGATTTTCTCTGTATAATCATTATTTTCCATTTGATTAACAAATTGATTAAAAGTATTTGATTGGTTTTTATTAAAATAATCTTCGTTCAGATGAACAGAAGATAAATTTGAATTAGAAGGTATATTTGAAAAATATTTTTCTGTTTGCTGTTTTAAATTGTTATAATAATTTATATCAAAATTATTCCTAAAGTTTAAACTATTGAATGGAACTTGTTGATGTAGTTTATCATAAAAATTTGTTTCATTTTGTTTTAATTTGATTTCTTCAATATTTTGATTAACATTTTGTTGAGCTATATTTAATTGATCAAAATTATTTGTTAATTGAGGAACTTGTGTTGTTAATAAATTTGTTTGTTTTAAAAGATTATTTGAGTTTGGCATAATTGAACATGAAGAAATTGGAGATGAAATTGATGGATTAGATGATGAATACAAAAATGATAGTTGATCTAATGATAAATTATTTGAATTAAAAGGTGATACAATAGGTTGGTAATTTGATGAATTAGAAAAAAATGATGAAGAATTTGTTGGATAAATATTTTGAAATTGTCTTGTTGCATTCTCTAATTTATTTTTTTCTAAAATTTGTTCTGTAGATACATTTTGACAATTTTCTTGCTCAGCAAGAATAGATTGAACTAAATTTGAATAATTAAACCTAGGTTTTGTTTTTTTTTGTTTTTCTTTAACCATATTGTTTTTAATCGTTTCATTTATAGAACATTTCTTAAATTCTTCAGCATAATCATTTATACAGTTATCTGATGAAGATAATTTATTTTTATCCATATTTTGTAATATATTTGGATTTTGTCCTAAAATGTTACATAAAAATAAATAACGTGCATTGAATGCTTCTAAAAAATCGACACCAAAACGAGTCATTTTATTACCTTTTTTATAAATCCAATTGATTAAAGCAACTTTCAAATTCTTAAACTCTTTTGATTTTGATAATTATTAACATAACTTTAACTTGTAAAAACTTATTGTAATCTTTTAACAACAAAAACTTTAATAACAATTAACAGAGTAACTTAAAAAAAAGGTTATAAAACAGTTTAATTATAAACTTAAATGACTATTTAAGACCAAAATATTTTATTCTACTTGAAAATTCAATTTTAATAAAAAAACTTTTTTTGAAAAAAAAACTATTTACTATTCATATTGTAAAAAACTGATTGATGATTGTTGATTAACCATCAATTCACAAATGAATCTTAATACTGGAAACTTTTTAAACTTTTGAGTTTGTGACTTTATTAAGAGAATAAAATTTACCAGATTTCTTAGGTAGGTTAAAAATTTCTTGATAAACGTCTTTTAAGTTTTTCTATTTTTAAAAAAAAAAGTTGTGCACTAACTTAAATATTCAAAAACATTATTGAAAAAAGTTAAAACAAATATCTTAATAAGATATAGTGTAAAGGAGGGATTTATATTTAAGAAAATTTTAAAGTGACGCCTTACTTTAAAAAACTATCAACTTGTGAATTGTCTTTTATTTACTAGAAATAAATCATTTCTTTATACATACCTATTTATAGTTGATACATTTTTCTGCTATTTAATTTATTCATATTTACACAAATTTATACTTTTAAAGTATCTAGCAACTAAATTAAGAAAAAATTTCTCTTAAAAGTTTGCTTAAATAAAAACATTTTTTTAACTCTAAACTTTATTCAAAATTTTACTTTATCAGTGTTTTGATTATTTTTTTGAATTTATGGCTATTTTTTTTTTAACTTAATTTTCTGGATAAGAACTTAAAAGTGGATTATTTGGTGTTAATACGTCTATACCATTATTTTTTTTTGTCGGCAATGTGCTTAAAAACGTCGGTTGCAAGTGTCTGAGTTTATTTACAATTTCAATCATACGTTCTTTATGGTAATAGATTTTTAGAAGATTTTTATTGGTCAATATTAGTTTATCAAAAATGAGCATAAAATAATAAAGTATTAGAATACAACAAAAATAGAATTTTACTGAATAATCTAGTGAACCAATTAAATCTATCTGTTCATCATTTAACAATTGTAAAAAAAAAATGATAAGAATTAGGGTAAAAAAAAGAAGTCACAAATTTTTTTTTTTCTACTAAGTGGACCTTTTTTTTTTGATCAGTAAACCAGAACCAATAAAATGAAGAGAAAAAAAGAAAGATAAACTCTTTCAATACTTAAATATTATAAATTTAGCTACTTTTTATTTTCCGAAAAACTTTTGTTTGACAAAAGTATTAAAACTACTTAGTAGATGAGTTTTTTTTTCTGGTAAAACTTTTTTTATTGAAAATTAGGTAACTTTTAACAAAATTTTTTAAACCTTTCTTTATTTGCATTTACATTATTAAGCCTAACCATTGGTGTTTTGTTAAATTCATCTTAGACTAAATCTTCTTTACTATGTTTTTAAATTTTTTTTTTTACATTAGGTTTTAAGATATGATTGTTTTTGATCAGATCCATGAACAATTACACCTACTTTCTTCTAATCTATAAATAACTAAGCTTTATCACTTTCTCTATGTATATTTTTTAAACTTCTTTTTTTTTCTTTTAAGAAATATATTCTTTAATTGTATTATAATTCTTTTCAGCTTGATATTTTTTTTTTGTATCATAAAAAAACTTACTGATTAACAGACAAGTAGCAGACAGTCTAGTATAATGAAAAAAAAGTTGTCACAATTTTTATGACAAAAAATCAATTTCACGGTTTTAAAAATTGCCTTTTACAAATATTTTCTTTTGAAAACTTTCTTTTTATTATTATATATACATTTTTTTCGCATCTAAAAAAAGAATCAATAATTTACCTAACCAGTTTAAGTCTAAATCCCTTTTTTTTCAATGACTGTGTGTTAACATTTTTTTATTTTGATTTTTTAATGATTTGCGTGTTTACTTTGATACATTGTTTACAATAAAATTTTTCTTTAAAAAAAACTGTAAGTAGTCTTCTTAATAAATCTTTAAAAATAATCTTTTCATTTATTGAAATTTATTCAAAGCTTTAGATTTTTTTTTTTGATATGACCATTGGCTAGTTTTGATAAGTATTTTGAATCTTCTTAAAATTTAAAGATATGAAAATCTTTAATAAACCTATAATGATGTATGAAAAATTATATTAAGATATTTTTATAGGCTTTTAATTGATTCAAATTAAATTTGAACTTTAAATTTTGTTTTCTACAATTTGATAATTCAAACTACTTTTTTTGAATAAAACTTTTTTAAACTTTTAGTTTTTAATTAACCACGACATTGAAGCTTTCTTTGATTTTTTTAACTACCTTTGATCTTGTTTATTACATTTTAAGCTTAACATTAAATATTTTTCTTTTTTTTTTAAGTAGGTTTGATTGTTGATGCCTATAAAACTTAAAATTTCTATTAACATTTAGTTCGAAAATTTATTTAAAACCTTTTATTGTTTCAAGTTGTATATTTGAAAAAGTTTTATTGAAATTCAAAACAAATTTATTTCAAATAAAAACTTTTAAAGCTTTTTTAAGTAAAAAATTAATTTTTTTCAAATTCACCTTAACTTTCATTTCAATTTTTATTCCAATTTTTTATTAAGCTTAATTGTTTCTTTTTTTTTTTTTTTTTTGATTTTCTAGTTTTTAAGTTTTTATTTAGTGAGATATGGAGTGATATGGTTGTTTGGGTTTTATTACTTCTAAAATTGTTCTTTTTTGGTTTAAGACTTATTTTTGTCTTTAAAATAAACTTTGTCCACCTAGCAATAGGTCATAAAACAATGTAAAGTCTACATTAAAATTCTTTTTTTTTTGTCGTTTTTTGTTTTTTTTTTTAAATTGGTCTTTTTTAAAAGAATTCATTTATTTTGAAGCCCAGGATTTTTTTTATGACAATCAAAATATTTCAAAAGTCTGTAATTTGAAAGAAAAAAAATCTAAGAAATTTTTAAATTTAGATTTTTCTAACTACAATAAAATTGCACCCTAAAATGTTTTCTAAAAAAAACTGTATAAGATATATCAAAAAGATGAAATTCTTTAAGTCTTAATAAGTTTATTCTAATGTTGAAGTATTTTAATAAATATAAATCAGTTTAAACTAAAATAAAAAAACATATTAATAAATATGAAGTTAAATATTAAAAAGTATAAACTTAAATAAGTATATAAGCTGAAAATAAAAAGTGTTTAAGCTTAAAAGTGTATAAGCTTAAAGATAAAAGTGTTTAAACTCAAAAATAAAAGTGTTTAAGCTTAAAAATTAAATTAAATTGAATCAACTCAAATATAAAAGGATTTATGAATACAAATGAATTAATTACAAAAACCTACTTAAATATAAATTTAATTTCATAATAATTGTTGAAACTAAATATTTTAATTAAATTATTTTCAAATTTAAATATTAGCTCAAATGTTTAATAATTTTTTTTATTATCAATTGCTGAATGAAATTTTATATTTACTTATATTTCTTAAAAATAATTCACTTAGTTTCTCAAACTTATTTGTTTTGTTTTAATTAGTTTTATTGAGAATACTTTTTTGTTTATTTTGTTTAATAAGATTTTTATTGAAAAAACAGTTTTAAGAAAATTTCTAAAAAATAAAGTTATCTTATTTAAAAACAATCAAGACTAGACTTTTGTTTAAAGACAACTTTTTATTACTAATTTTGAGAGTCTTATTTATCTATAATTTTTTACCACCTTTAAAAAATTTCTTTTTTAGATTCTTAAATGATCCCTTAAAAGGGAATGTTTCAAAATTAAATTTTATAAATGTGTGTTCAATTTAAAAAAATTTTATTTTATTTAACTTTTTAACTAAAAATGATAAAAAATGAACAACTTTTCTTAAAAGATTTTAAATTTGAAGCAATTGTAGAAGAAAAATTTGCTCGTCTTGATGTTAATTTAGGTATGGCATTTTATCTTTTTTTAAATTTTAATATCTAAAAAGTTATAATTATTTTAGTTGATGCTTACATTGTTCTTTTACCTGATTCTAAATCAATTAACAAATTAAATGAAAAACTAGTCAAATATTTTCCTCTTGATATAAAATACTCATTTTTAAAAAGAGTAAAACCTCCTATGAATAAAAATGATGTTTTTAAATTTTTGATAGGACATGTAAACAAAACAAATTATAATGAAATAGAAACAAAGTTAAAAACATTAAATTTAACAATAATTGAAATTGCTAAAATTCCTGAATATAAACCATTAACAAGAAAACAATTTGAATTTGCTAGAAAATTTTGGCATTGTTCATTTCATGAGAATAAATAGTAAGTTTTTAAATAATTTGAAAAGTTTTATAATTAATTGATAAGTATTTTTGATGAATGAAGAATTTGAAAAAACTTTTTCATTCAAGAAAAGTTATCTTTTCTAATGTGTTTCTTTATTTTCTAGTTTAGAAAAATGTCTATCTGGTCAAAATTTATTTAAAGATGAATATATAGCTAAAAATTTAAGTCATTTAATCAAATTAACCAAAGAGAAAAGTAAATGTATAGCCTTGATAACAGATAAAGAAGAGATAATAGCAGAAAAAGAAAGTTGTATTGAACAAAATTTTTTACATCATTCAACAATAAAAGCTATAGATGAAGTTGCTGAAAATCAAATAAAAATCTCTAATTTAAAACTAAGTAATAAAGCTGATGAAAAATTACAAAAATATATAGTTCCATATTTATGTACAAGTTATGATGTTTATTTAACAAATGAACCATGTGTTTTTTGTGCGATGGCATTATTACATTCTAGGATAAAACGATTATTTTATTTCGATTTTAATTATTTAAATGAAAATTATTTAATCAAATTTTTAGATTGTATGAATGATTTTGCTATAACCAAATTAAGTATACATAATCAAAAAGGTTTGAATCATCATTTTGAAGTTTTTAAAGTTACATTAAAGTAAATTTCTTACATAAACTTGTAAATAATGTAAAATTGTAAATAATCAAAGTTTCAAGTGTTAAAAATTTTAAATTAAAACTTTAAGTTTGTTAGCTATACAATTTTTATTAATTTGCTTGATTAACCATGAGTAACTTAAATTTATCAAGTGTACTGAAAATTCTAAAATTTTATGTTTTTG
This sequence comes from Anisodus tanguticus, assembly GCA_034509755.1. Taxonomy (NCBI): domain Eukaryota; kingdom Viridiplantae; phylum Streptophyta; class Magnoliopsida; order Solanales; family Solanaceae; genus Anisodus; species Anisodus tanguticus. The sequence continues at coordinate 47,926 of JAVYJV010000059.1, read as the reverse complement.
GATTTTTTTTACTTGATTTTCCTTTATAAAAAAACTTTTTTGCTTCTGAAATTCAATATTTATTTAAACTAAACTAGAAATGACTGAATATTTAGATTTTTTCATTTTGTAAATTATAGCTTAATTAAATGAGAGATCAGAGGACTAAACATCTGTTTTTTTTCATTTTTAAATTTATTTAGAATCTAATTTAGAGAGATTTTATAAAATTGAATTTTTTTTGTGTATTCAACTGTTTATTATCTTTTAAATTTATTTCTAATCAAATTTGTTTTAATTGAAGTTAGAATCCTAATTAATTTTCAAATTTACTTCTTGTTTATTTAAAATTTTTTGATTAAATTTGAATTGTTAGTTCTTTTTAAAGTTTATTGTGAATTGTTGCATTTACCTGAATTTTCTTATTTGTTTGCATCCTTATGCAACATAAAAAATTTTTTTTTAAAAAAAACTCAATTATTTTTTTAAGTTTGATTTGCACAATAAACTTATAAATTGAAACGGAAAATTAATTTGAATGTTTATTTAAAAAAAAATTTTTAAAAAGAGGCTAAAATCAACCAATATGAATACTCATCAATTTATAAAAAGGTTTCCTAATTTTTGTGATCACCTGTTGTTTATGCGGATGCGTATTTATCAAAAAAAATTTTAGTTTTTTTTTCTTTTTTTTTAACCATTTTATTATTTTCCATTGTAAAACATAATAAAATTACATTTAAATACCTACCATCTAAATATCAAATGTTTTAAAGGAGGGTTGTTAGTTTTAAAATTAAAAAAAAAAAAACCTAATACTTAGATAAAATAATTGTTGATTACATAAAATACAATAAAAAAATAATATAAAAAAAAATTATTAACAACAAATGGTGATAATAAATTGAATAATAAGTCAAATTTATTTTAATGAGATGCAGTTAAAATTCAAAAATTGCTTAAAAAGTATCATTTTTTTATAAAAAAATTATTATTTTAAAATAAAAACAAATTTATTAATATTTTAATAGTTTTTTTACTTAAAAAATATTTAAACAGCTTACCTTTAACCTAACAACATTAATGGTTCTATTAAAAAAAAATAATGAAAATTATTCATTAGATGAAATGACTCTACATTACTTAACACTAACACAATTTTTGTTGTCCATTACTCAGTTTTTTAAAAATTAAAAAACTATTACACAAAAATGTGCTAGTGCCAAAGAACGGAGATTGTCTATTAATTTAAGTTCCATAATACTTTGTTAATAAAATTTGATTGTGTTCAATGTTATTAAACTTTTGTTGAATATTTTGGTTCTTCTTCGACACTCAAGAATCCACGAATTTTAATTATGCTTTTAAAATGAAAAAAAAAAAATAAATAATGCTAAACCACAAAATAAATTTTGTTAATTTTTTTCTTTTAAAAGCATGAAAATAAATATTACATCGGTGAATTTTTACAGTGCCAAAGAAGAAAGATTTTTGAAAAATAAAATTAGTTTCAAAAAATACAGGTATTCAAAAGTATCAAAATATATTCAAAATAATTATCTATTAAGTTTTAACCTAAAAATGAATAAAATTTTAAATTAGAGGAAAAATAATAATAAACATACCTTAATGAGAAAGTTTAAAGAAAACAATTTTATAAAATTTAGAAAAAAGTTAAATTAAAGAATCAATTTTTAGTTTAAAGTAAAAATTAAGTTTACATTGTTGTTTTTTACTTAACCACTTTAGATAGCACGAGAATATCCACGGATCAGAAAATGAAAACTCATTGAACAATTTATCACAATGTTTTTTAATTTTTTTTTTTTTTACTTTTTTTTAACTAAATTTGCTTATATTTAAGTATCACCTGCTTAAATAGAAATAGATATAGTTATTTATATAAAATAAATTTAACAGCTGTTATAAAATTAAAAAAAAAATTCAAGTTTAAAAACTTAATTAAAACTATTAATTTTCATAATAAATCAATAAAAAATTTTATTACAAATTAAGCAGGTAGAAAGCAATCTATCTATAATTTTAACATTTCCAAAACAATAAAGCGTATAAAATCAATTAAGAAATAAAATTTAGAAAAAAATTTAAAAAGATTGCTATTGGCTTATTTAAAAATTAGAAAAAACAATTAGAAAATTCAAAAGTGTTTTTAAAAAGAGGTTTAGAAAAATAATTTAAAGAAAATTAAGCTTTAAAATTTAGAAAAAAAATTTAGAAAAAAAAATTTAGAAAAAAAATTTAGAAAAAAATTTAGAAAAAAAAATTTAGCTCAAAAAAAATATTAAATTAGAAAAAAAACATAAAAGAAATTTTTTAGACTTTACCTAAATAAAAACTTAATCCGTTTAATTAAACATCGTTAAATTTAATTTTGTTCCTATAACATTAGTTTTACCTATAAAAAAAATTAATTAGTTGTTTTTAAAATATTAAGTAAGTGAAATATGGATTAATTTTAAAACCTTAAATAACATAAGAATAAGGTAGAGAAATTATTTTTTCTAAAAAATTAAATACTCTTTTTTTTAGAATTAAAATACTGAAAAAAAAACGGGCGTATGTTTTTAAATCTTGATAATTTAAAAAAAAAAATGGCTTGTTATATACAAAAATATAAAAGTAATTAAATAAAAAATAATTTCTAAAAAAAAAAAATTTTAAATCAAAAAACTCGACATCATGATCAAATGAAATAAGAAAATACTGAAGTTGATTGAAAAATTTCAATTTAAAAAACTTTAAAGTTGTGAATGATAAGGTAAAAAAAAAAAACGAAAAATTAAATAGATAGACTTTGATCTAAAAAATTTTTATTAGCGGTTTTGCGTAAAATTACTAAAAAAACGCGTGTTAAGGAAAAAATATATTTTTAAAATGCAGGGTGTTTATTCAAAAAACCACCTGGTTTTACTAAATAAAGATAAAATTTAATTTTTAACTTCTAAAAATATTTTGACCGGTTATTTTATGAATTTTTTTTCATAACAAAAAGCATATAATATATAAATCAATTAAATGAAAGCAAATAACAAGTATCGATTCTATTAAAAATTGATTAAAAAGTGAAAATTGTTCAAGGAAAGAGGCGCGGTTCATTTGTTTTTATAATTTTTAAGTTTAATTCTATTTCCTGCCTTTTTTTTTCCACTAAACAAACAGGTAAATTTTATCTTGAATAGATTTTTGGGCACACCAAATATCTAAAATCAAAATTGACCAGTTATTGTTTAATTTAATATAAAGTTTGATATAAAAAAACTAATTCAAAAAACTTATAAAAAAAATGAAACATTAGAGAGTAAAAAAGAATGTCAAAATTTAAAAACTCATGTTACAAAATATCGAGTCATAAAACGATAACTTTTCATCAAAAAGAAATTAAATTAAATTATGAGAATAACTTGTTGAAAAAACTTTTGTCTTTGTTCAAAACAAAAAGTTTGATAAACTTCTATTCTAAAAATACTTTTCAAAAAAGCCTTCAATTGGAACTTCAGTCAAAATTAGATAATTTAAACAAAAAAACTCACCTTGAGCAAGTTTATGAGAGAGATGTTTAAGTAAACTTAGTGCAATATTAAGTAATCACCAACTTTGATTTGATTTTTTTTACGATTTTTTTTTTTTGAAAAATTTTATGTTTTTCTTTTCCAAAATAATTGTTTATAATCCAAAATCAGAAAGAAAAATCCTTTGAAACACTTTGATTCACTTAATCATAAAATTTTTTAAATAAAATTATTTTACATCTTGTTTTCTGTTTTAAACTTTTAACTAAATCAAGAACAATTTTGAAAAACTTTCAAAAAAACTTTTAAGAAACAAAAAAAATTTTTTTTCGTCAAATAAAAATTAAATTTCTTTAAGCCATAGTTATTGAATTGAATGATGGTTAGCTTCTGACAACAATCATTTTTTTACCTTTCAATATATACAGTAAAGTATCTAGTCGAGCCCGATCTACAGTGCTGCTTTAAGTGAGAAAATTTAAAATAAAATAAAAGGTAATAATCGTAAAGCTTTCATTCATTTTCTCATACATTTTTAAAACTAAATAAAATAAATGCGAATTCTACGCCTTCTGACTCGTCCTCATGGAAACACTGCCACTACACGAAAAGCAACTTAATGTAGAAAAAAAAAAAAAAAAAACATTCGACCGACAGGTAACATTGGGTATTTGGCTGGATCAAAAAATACTTTAATTTAAAAGTAAACTGTGTGTAGAGAGCTAAATTTTTTTAGCAATGAAAAACTTAAAAAATAAAGGTAGGTATAAATAATTTTTAACCATCGCCAACATGGTTTTTATTATTTTTTAAATATTATAATAAGGCAACGACTTGTCTAAATACTAGAATAGACTAAACCAACTATCTAGTCTAATGATGAGGGTGGATAGCTTTATCATACCTTGAATATTACATTTTTTTTATTCTCAAATTTTAAAAGCAGAATTCTATTTGAAATAGCTTCTTATTTAAAAATTTATGATTTCTAGTTAGTTTTGATTGAACAAAGAGTTTCATTAACTGTCATCTCATCCTAACACTAATTTAAAATTAAATAGAAAATTTTTTTTTTTTCAAAATTTGATTAAATTTGATGACTTTTTAATAGATAAACTTTATCTAAAATAGATGAAAATTAATTAGCTAATTATTCAAACATTTTACTTAGAAAAAAGTAAATTTTCAAATAAAAAAACAAAAAGTTAAATCAGAATTAAATTTGAGAAAAAAAAATAGAGAGAAAAAGTTTAAAAAAATAAAGTTGATGAACAAAAAACAATATAAAAATTGAAGTTAGTGAAAAAAATGAGTATAATCTACAAAAAGTTTATTCTAAGACAATTTTTATCATTTATACTTAAGTTCATTGTTATAATTTTGATAAAAACTGTAATTACTTGAGAATAAGTTAAAAGTAACTTAAAAAGCATCTTGAAATTTCAAACTAGAACATAATATTTTACAATAAAACATAAATCTAGGTAACTGAATGGTGCTGATTTAAACTAAGTAATCATTGTTTACATTAAAATACATTTGGCTATATGTCATATACACAATGAAAAAAAGGTCAAAGGTCTTAGAACAGGTTTGACATAAAATTTTTTTTTATTTTTTTTTTTTGAAATAAACTTTTATTTTCTTCAAAAAACTCAAAAGCCATTCTAATAAAACATTTTCCTATTGATTTCTAATTAATTTTTTTAATTTGTTTAATCAACTTTAATCAAACTTCTGAGAAAATTTAATCTTTTAAGTTCATTTTTTTTAAATTAAAGATGATGAAACATAATTATTCTTTTTTCTTTATAAAAAATAAGTTACTCGATAAAAAAGCTTCTGTTTATTTTGAATCGTGCAATCTTTTTAAAAACCATAAACTTCATCAATAATTTTAGTATTAAATTTGAAGTCACAATTTAAGTTTTAGGGGTTTCAAATAAAAGATGAAAATTTTCTTTTTTTTTTTTTTTAAAAAAAAACTTTCTTTTTAACTAGAAATAAGATAATAGTGAATCCAATGTTTGATGTGTGTGAAAACATGCAAAAAATAATTCAAAGCAATCAAGTCTCGAATTAATAGTACTGTCAGAATAAAAATAGGCTAACAATAGAATTTAAAAAGTTATTGGACCCAACGTAAAAAAATACTTATTTCTTTAATTGACCTTTCACAATGAATAATTGAAAAAAAAATTACTAAACATCAAAATAAACTTTAATTTAAAAATTTTTGTCTATCAAACTTAGCTAAATTGAATTGGATTATGTGGTAAAGAAAATATGATTTAGATCTAAAAATAAACGCTTTTGATACAATTAAGTTAATAGTATTAAGTTTGAAAAATTATCTAGAAACAAAATGTATCTAATGAAAATGAATTATGAGTTTAGTTTAAATTTAAAAATTTTCTCAACAAAAATATTAAAATATTTAGTTACAAAATATTTCCTTAATTAAATAGTATTTCAAATTTGTTGAAGATGAAAAAAATAATTAATTTTTAAACAAGCATTTTATATTTGAATTAAAATTATTTGAAAACTGGCATTAGCTGTTTTTTTATCTTTAAACATTGACTAAAATAAATTAAAATTCAACTAAATAAAAAAATTCTTTGAATCTTTTTCTATTCTTTATTTGAAAAAAAATAAAAAAATTTCTGCTAAGTGATGCGCAACTGGTCTGCACTCGTTCAGGTGTCTCATCCAAATGCATTGTAAGCTTGAACATTATCATGGTCCGCGTGTTCAGCTATAATTCTCACTATTTTAGTGATTGTTCAACCTGTTGCTTTCAACATAGTAAATGCTACTATTCTTTGAAGATATTTTTCGTTTTGCTTGATTTTCAAAAGAAAAATAATAAAAAAAAAAATACACCTGAGTTTAAAATTTTCATCTTTAAAAAACCAATTCTTCAAATTTTTATTAACTAAAACTCTAAAACTCTTCAATATCCATCTTTTGAAAATAAATTTGAAACTAAATCAACCAACTATAACATACAAAAATACATACAAATTTTCTAACTTTAACCATCCATCCATCTATTCTAACCATTCATCCATGTTCTTTAAAACATTAACTTTATATTTTTGGTTTAGTTAAATTTACAATTTTGAATCTAAAGTTATTTTAGACAAAAACAAAATTTTTGAAAAAAAAAAAATCATAAGAATTATAGAAATGTGATCTTTGAAAGAATACCCAAAAACTAGATTATGCATCTTTATTTAAAAATTATTTTTAAACACAATAGCCTGAATAGTCGAGTAGTTTTTTTTTCTTAATAATTATTTGAACTAAATTTTATAACAAAAATTAATGACAATTTTTGATTTGTTAAACTGTCATCATTTTATAAATAAAAGATAAAATTTATCAGTTTTGTCATAAAAATTGTTCAAAAGAAAAATTAAATTTTCAAAAATTGAATTTATAGTTAAATTTTTATTGAACCTACCAAGAATTTTCCAACTTGTTGATTTTAGTAACTTTTTTATAGAATCATTAAAGATTAAAATTTTTAGATTTTAAAGTAGAAATTTGAGGTTTATTACAAAAAAAGAAACTATAGAGAATTTGATGAAAAAATTTATTTAGAAATGTGACAAAAGTAATTGCCCTGCCATCATGAAAAAATTGAAAGTTAATGAATAGCCTATTTCATCAATGATTCAATCATGCAAAAAGATTTTTGATGCTTAATTTAAAGTAACAAATAAATTTGTTAAATTAAGTTTTGAATTTTGAAAAAAAAAAAATTGAATAGACACAAGCTAATTATCTTCTTCTTTTTTCTTCTTTTTTAAGAAAACAAAGAATTTAAATCACGATAAAATAAGAATTGAGTTTAAGTTATTATTTATAATAACAATTTCTCAAATGAGTAAATAAATTTAAGTCTGTAAATAATTTGTATCAAAAAGAAGATAATTTGTAACAAAAAATTGCTAATAAAAAGAGCAAATCATAATCTTATTAAGTTTAAAATTCAATTTGAAGTTTATCCCCTGTAAAACATAATTTAATTTTATCTTTTCTATTTGAATAAATTCAGTTAAAAAGTATTTTCGAAAAGTTTAATAGTTTATAGATAGCTAATTACAATTTAATAAACATTTGATTAAAAGATATGAAAAATATAGTTGAGTAAAGAATATCAATTTTTGAATACTGAATAAACATTTTCAGTGAAATAGTATTTGATTTAAATCATTAATATTCAAAAAATGTTTCAATTAAACTTAATAACTTAACATACTTCAATAGGTCAAAATTTAAAAGTTTTATAACTTTTTAGATAAAAAATTGTTCTTCAATATTTACAACTTCATATTTTTTAAACTTTTCTTATAAAAAGACATGGTGATTTTTGAAATTATTTTTCTCAGGAATTTATCAATCAAAAATCGTGATAAACACGTCTTGTAGAGCTTATATTTAAAAAATGAATTCAATTGATAAAAATTTGTTTAAATTTTAAAGCATATTATTAGATTAATTAAAATTCAAACTAAAAATATAATTCAACGTTAATTAACTTTAAAAACTTATTCACTCTCTAATGTATGTTTTAATTAAGTGAGATAAATAATCAATATGTTATTAAAGAATCAAATTAACCTGTTTCAACTTTTGAAATCAACTCATTTTCTCTAAACTTCATTTTATTACTAAAAAAATTAGTCTGAAGTTTAAAAATTGTGCCACCAAAAAAATGATTTAAAGTTAAATAAGTTTTTTTTTTGACAAAAATTTGGCTTAATGAGTAAAAAATTTAAATAAACTTTGCCATTAAAGATTTTATACTTTTGATAGTAAATTTTCTTTGTTTCAATTTTAAGAAAAAAATTTATCGTACTGTGATGGAATTTTTTTGATGATCAATCGGAATTTTTAAAGAAAAATGAGTTATTAAAAAATTTTTTCTAAATTAAGTTTTTAGAAAACAAAAGTTTATCTATGATTCATTAAAAATCTTATGAAAAAGATGGGAAATAAAGTTAATTTTAAGAATTGAAAAAGGCTAAAAGCCAAATTTTTTAAATTCAAATGTCTTATCTTTGAGTACTAGAACTAAAATACAGATTTTAATTGAAAGTTAAATTGAAAAAATTTTATCATTTTTTTACTAAAAATTAGGTAATTGAATGTTTGAAATGAGAGTTGTAAGGTAGAAAAAAATAAGATAAAATAAAAAAAAGTGAAAATACAAAAAAAAATTTAACGTTTAAAAGTAATTTTCTAATTTAAAAAGTTTGGTAAAAATTTTAAATTTAACACTTACATAAGAACGTAGATATCCTTTGTCATCTTTTTGTTTAAAGAAATTTCAAGTTTTTAATTGAACAACGAATTTGAGAATAATATTTTTTGTAATAGATTGAGATACATAATTTCAAAAAACAAAAAAAAAAAACAAAAACTGTGGTTTGTTAAAAAACTATTTCAGGTAGTCAAATAAAATTGCGGTTAACTTATTAGCAACCAGCTTTGTTGATGTTTTAAATTAGTCTTTTTCAAATTTCAAAGTTGGTTGTTTAGCAACTAAATTTTTTTTTTTTTCAATAAAATTGTTTTTATCTTCTATTGAATTTTTTCTTATTTTTTTCAAATTATTTAAACGAAAACTTAAAAAGTAAAATTATTTTTTAATTAGAAAATGATTATTATGCACAATGTTTACATTAATAGCAATTTTTTTCTATTTTTGAATTTTCAAACAATACACAATTACTCAAATTTTGTCAAATAAACCAGATGATTTTAAAATTTTCAGTGTTTAAGATTTTTAACTAAATAATTCATTCTTAGCAGATGTCTTTACACAAAAGAAAGTATCTATTTTTTTTATTAAAAATTAACAGAGTAAGCAAATTAAAAAATTTGGGTAAATTAAACTGATGAATCAGACTATTGAGTAAAAAAACTTCTGTCAATTTTTTTTTTTCATTTTGCTTTAGTATTCTGTTTTAAAATGGCACGTGTCTAAGTATTTTATTTAAAACAATAAAAACTAAACTCAGCAGGGTCACCTTGAACACGTATTTTTCCGGCCTTAAGTTTTAACTAGTTGAACTTTTGTTTTTTTTTTTTTTTTTGTAAATTTATTTTTCAGATGTAAAATTTTTTTTCATAAGAACACTAGTTAAGAAAATTTAGGAGAAAATTGTTGAATTAGAAAATAATTTTAGAAAAAACTATTAAACAAATAAAATTGAAATAACTCTTAGTTTATTAAAACATCATTAAGTAGCTTTATTAGTTCTGATTAAATAAAAGTTTTATATAAAATTATTTTCTTAAATTGAATCAAAAAACATAAATGTGCTCAACTAAGTATACACAACAAAAATTGACAATAGTAAAACGTGTTAGAAATATAATTAAAAGAAAGTTGTTCAAAATAAGATCAAATTCAACTAAAACTAAAATAGTATTTTTTTCCTTAGTTTTGAGAAACTTAATTTTATAAAAGACAACTACATTTTGATTAATCAATTCAAGAAAAAGCTAAAAATATAACAGAATAAGTTAAGTTAGAAAAATTAAAAATAAAAAAAAAACTTAACTAAAAATCCACATGGACTAAGATGGCGTTTGATGGAAAATAAATACACGCATCATGTATTTTAAAAAAGACATGCTCAAGATATTCAACTATATTTAATTAAAAAAAAAACTTAATATTCAAATAGAATTTTTTTTTTGTAAACATTGGCATATGTTTTAAAATTAGAGTTAGCTTTAACTTTATTAAAATAATTATAAGCTATAGGTTTCTTATAAAATAAATAAGCCATAAATCACTTGTTTACATCTTTATGAAAATTAATAACTCATTTGTTCAAATTATTCATTTTATATTTTAATTAAACTTCATGCTTAAACGTGAATAAAAAGATGTTAACTGGACATAATTAGAACAAAAAAAAAATTTCCTTATCTTTTATTATGAATGTTTTGAATAGAAATTTATTTTCAGTTATTATTTTATTTTTATTTTTTTTTGAATGTAAACAAGATAATTTTGATACAATTAACAGTTTTAGAAAAGTTAAAAACTTTTTTTTTTAAATTTTTGTTTTTAATTTAGAACATCATTATCTTTTAACAAGTTTCAACAAGTTTTTTTTAAGAGTATAATCAATTAAAGAACTTGAAAACTATCTGATCATAAAATTTTTCAAAAACATTACAAAAGCATTAATTGAAAAAAAAATTTAATAAAATAAATTATCCTTTAGAAATTTAAGTGATTTCTTCATGACACAAAATTTAAATTAAAATTTTATTTAAAAATTTAATAGAGAAATTTAAAAAAAAAATCTAAAAAGTAAACTTAAAGAAAAAACAGAAAAATTAGAAAAATTAAAAAAAGAAAACTTTAAAAAAAGAAAAACTTCAAAAAAAGAGAATTTTAAAAAGAAAAACTTTAAAAAGAAAATATAAATAGAGAAATTAATAGAAAATTTTAGAAAAAATCTATTAGAGTAATTTTAGAAAAGTTTTTAAAAAATTTTAATAAAATTAACTTAAAAAATATTAAGAAAGAAGAACTTAAAAATTTTAATAAGCAAAGCAATATGAAAAAGCATAAAACAATATTATGAAGTAAATTTGAAAAAACAATATTAAGAGCATAAATTTAAAAACATAAATTAAATATACAAATTCAAAAAAGAAAAATTTTTGAAAACAAGAAGCTTGAGTTCATTAAAATTTTTTTAAAAAGAATATTCTTTTAAAATTTAAATTAGTTTAAAAAATTATAGACATTTACTTTAAAAAAGATAAGTAGGTAATTTTTTTTATGTATTTAAAATAGTATCAATTCTTATTGAATTGTTTTAAAAAAAAACTACTTTAATTGTGATGCATAAAAATTTTAATTTATGTTTTCTCATAACTTGAATTAACTAATTAAAATTTATTTATTATTTTTTCAATTTAAACATTTGATACAATTACAATGGTCTTCTAAATTTAGTAAAACTTTTTAGAAACATAATTAGAAAAAGATGTTAAAAAGTAAATAATAAAATTTGATTGATAAAAGAAAACTTTATCAACCATCAGTTGCATAACATTGTTTTTTTTTAATGAGATGAGAAAAAGCTTCATAAAACAACATGATTAAAAGATTGTTTAGCTAAAAAAATTATTTAAATTATTTCTTTTAAATGTTTCTTTGTTTAAACAAATTTGATGAAAAAAAATTAGAAAAAAAATTAGAAAAAAAATTAGAAAAAAAATTAGAAAATAAATTTAGAATAAGAATTCAGAATAAGAATTTAGAATAAGAATTTAGAAAAAAAAATTTAGAAAAAAAAATTTAGAAAAAAAAATTTATAAAAAATTTTCCTGAAAATTTAAATAAAAGTATCCTTTAAATATTTTTTTTATTTTAAGATAATTTTGGTGAAAAAAAATTAAATTTTTTTCATATTAAAACTTGTAAATTTGAGAAGTGAATTATAAATTCTAAAAAAAAAAATTTTCATCAAATTGAAGCAAAAAAAATTAAATATAATTATACAAAAGAAAATAAATTAAGCTTTAATTGATGAAGTTTTCTTTTATTAATTTAAATGACTTTAGAGAAAAAAAAGTATGCAACAAGTGTAATTACAAAAAGAAAAAGGGTTGTTAATGAAGATTTTTTTAGAACTTTTTTTTCAAATTTAATTTATCAAAATTTAAGCAATTTCAACTTTTTGAATATTCAACAGAACAAAAAATCATTAATTTAAATAATATATATGGATAAAAAGATTGGTAAATTCTTTTTATTTTGACCAAAGTATAAAGCTAATCAAACATAATTCAAATCTATTAATAGGCTAATAAGGGGCTAAAATTTAAGCTTTATAAGAATATAATTTAACACAATTAAAAAATTATCAAACTATTATTACAATTTAAGAGATAAAGTTTATCTTTTTTAATCTTTTTAACAAAAAAAACGAAACCAATTTTCAAATCGAATTAACTTGTTTGAAGAAAGTTCTAAAAGATATTAATGTTGATAAGTATTTTAGCAAAATTAGTTAAAAATAAAACTTTAATGGTAATAACTGCTATAAAATAGTAAACTAAAAATTTTTTATCTCACGTATACTTTTAAGAAGGTATTATAAAGATCTGAATAGCATTTATAAGATTTTAATAACATAAACTAAATATTAGCAAAAAAAAAAACTCTTTTTTATTGGTTTTCAAATTTAACAAACCAATTTATGCTAAATTATTCATTTCTTTATTTTAAATTCTAAAAAAAAAAATTGTTTTTCGATTAAGAACGATCAATATCTTTTTCATCAAAACTGTCTAAAAATAAACAAAAAATTTTCATTTCTACAAATATTTTAATTTTCTAAATTTTTTTCTAAATTTTTTTTCTAAGTTTTTTTTCTAATTTTTTTTCTAATTAAAGTTAATTTTCGAAAATAAACAAAAAAAACATATAGCTAATAAATTAAAATTTTAATTTAATTTAATTTAAAAATAAAAGAAAATTGAAGAAACCTATAGTTTTAATAGAAAAATAAGTCAGACAGATGATTTTAAGCATGAAAAAACTAATTTTAATTATTAGAAGACCCATTTTAATTAATCAAATAAAACAGTTTTCTATGAAAAGAAAAATAATTTCATGTTGTAATTATTTTAGAAAATAAAAAATAATTTTAGAAAATTCAAATGTTGTGTAACATAAATTTTCAATAACTAATTGTTTATTGTAGTTATAGTAACGGTTTTGTGTTTTCTTTTGAATTCATAGAAATTTTTTTGTTTCTTATTAATTAAAATCAAATATATTGACATATAGCTATTAATTTTTTTTTTCAATAAACTTTTTTTGTATTTTAACTTAACACCTTGAAAAGCTTAAACAAAATTCAAAAGTTTATTTAAATTTCTAAATTTAACTAATTTAGTAATTTTTTTTTAAAAACTGTTGAATAAATTTTTCACTAAAAAAATTGTAACTCTGTAATTAGATTTTTCAAAAAAAAAAAATACATTTCAAACAATCAATTGACTAATAGCTTTTATAAAAAAAAAAACTAAAGCAATCAATACAAAAAAAAATAAGAAAACTTATCACCTGAATATCGACAATTGTTGCCATGCAAACTATGTTTTCATAAAGCTCTACTGTTAATCTACTAAGTTAAAAAAAAAAGTTGTAAAACTTGACCAAAAATATAAAATTAATAAAGTCAAATGAAAGTTTAAGTTTGTTTGATGAACAAAATTTTTTAATTTAACTTAAAAAATCGATAAATTTCTAAATAAAAAATTACCAACACAAAAAACTTGAATTTTTTTTTTGACTTTTAATAACCAAAATAATTGCTTTTTTAGACTAACAATTGTTAAGTAAAAAAATTATAAACTTAAAGTGAACTTTAAAAAGAATTTATAAAGAACATAAGAAAATTTTTTCTTTCTAAAAGCATGATTAAACTTTAAGCTTAATCATTTTTTTTTTTAAAAAAAAAATTAAATGAATCAGTTGATAATCATTTGGTTTATTTTTTGATTATTTTCACGAAATAAAATTCTGTCAAAAATTTTCTAAATTTTAATTCTATTTATTGCATTGAAATTTTATAAATTCCTTTGAAATTCAAATTAATTTCTAAAAATTAAGATTTACATTTAAAATTAAGTTATTTTACTTCAAATTAAGATATTTCACATTAAATTAAGATATTTTACCAAAAATTAAGTTTTTACATTAATAGTTAAGACATCTAATAAATAGTTAAGATAACTAATTAATAATTAAGATAACTAATTAATAATTAAGATATCACACTTTAATTCAAAATATTTAAATTAGAGTTAAGATTTTAATACTAAATCCCTAAAATTGAAAAAATCGATGAATCTACAAAAAAATAAATTTTGATAACACTCATTTTAACCAATTTTGTTTCTTAAAAAAACTCTTCCTCTGAAAAATTAATTAACCTTAGACGTGAGAAATTATGGCTAATTAAAATCTTTATCTTCAAAAAAACTTTCGTATAAATTAAGCTTAATAATCGATTGTGTTCTAAAAAGTTAGTATAAACTTGAAAAGATATTTCATTGCATAATGATAAAGATTTTAATAGTGTTTTAATGTGAAGTTAATGTATATTCATAATTTTGCTTTATACTTTAGTGGGATAAGTTACTTTAATGTAGCTAAAGATAATAGTTTAGCTATTAAAACACTATTTAGATGAGATTAAAAAATTAAAATTTTTTTTTAAAAATCAAAACACAATTTTTGAAAAAAATGAAATTCATGGTTGAGAAAATTAAAATGCAGAGGAATGAAATCAAAAACAATTAAAATAAATTTTAATGCGTTTAAAAGAATAATTTTTTTTAATAACTAAATTTATGAATTTTTTGATGAACAGGTAAACTACTATTTTCAAGCTGCTCTTTAAAAATTTATTTAGTTAAAAAACCTTGAATTAAAAATGATCTCTTTGTAAGTAAGCTATTTTATAAAAATTGAAAATTTCTTTCATGAAAACAATTTCTGAATACTATTTATGAGCTAGTGAAAGAAAATTGAAAAAATCAAAATCATTAACACCATTATTTTTAAAATTGAAAATAAGTTTACTTAAAGAAAAGAATCAATTTTAAGTTTTATTAAAAAGCTGACAGCTTTACAACGTGTGTTTTCAACTGTTACTTCCGTTTAAATGTGAAATGCCATAAGTTAAATGATCATTTGGCTTTTTAAAAACTTCAAAAAAAAAACTAATACAGATTTTTAATAAAAAGTAACAATATGTTTTGTAGAAACCATTTTTATCTTAAATTAATTAAGCAATCAACTTGATGTTAAAACTTTTTGAACACAATAAAATTTTTAGAAACTGGTAAAAGTTTAAAAAAAAAATGATTGGAAAACACGAATATTTTAAGATTAAATAATCAAGTAACAAAAGAAAAGATAACTTTATAAAGAATAAAATAATAGCATTTACATGAAGAACAAGAATTGAGATGATAAAGTTCAAAAGATAAAAATAAGTTAATTTAAAACTTTTTTTTATAATTTGAATCAAAACAATTTAAGTAAATTTGAGTAAAAAAAAAAACTTTGATAAAATGAGTGAAATTTTGGATGAATTGAGTGGAAAGTAAATTTTAGTTGAAATAAGTGAAAAGTAAAATTAAAAGAAAAAAAATTGAATAAGACTGGTCATAAACTTAAGTTGAAATTAGATGAAAATTTTAGTAAGATTAGATTTGAGTAAGATTGGATAAAATATTTGATTAAGTATGGATAGAAAATTTAAGTAAGATTATATAGAATATTTGAATAAAAATGGATAAAATATTTGAGTAAAGATGGATAAAATAGTTTAGTTAAAATGGATAAAAAATTTGAGTAAGATTGGATAAAATAGTTGATTTAAAAGTATGCTTGAATGAAACATTTAAATAAAATTCTAATTTTGACTTTGAAATTATTAAGAATAAAAAAGTTTGAAAGTTTAAATAGAAAATTTGATTTAGTAATTTTAAATAAAAAAGTTTAAAATTTGATTGAAAAGTTAAAAGAAGAAACATTTTTGAAGTATTCTGAAGTAAATTTCATAATAAAGTTGAATAAAAAATCATAAAGTAAAGTGAATAATTAAATGAAAAAATGGTAAATAAAAATTTCATCAAATGCATGGTCAGTTTTAAAGGTAACATGGGTAAATTAAAATTTAATAATCAAATTGAAAAAAAAGATTCTCTCTTAAAATGCATAAAAAATTATTTCTCAAATTTTATTCTTTTATAATTCACACTTATCTTTCTTTATGATGAATGTTTTTTAGTAAAAAAATTCTAAATTATAATCTCATTTTAAAACAAAAAAATTAATCATTCAATTAGAAAAGTTAAAACAAAAAAAAAAGATCAAACTTCCTCTTAAAAGAAAATGTATCAAATTTTTTTCAGAGAATAATTGCGTGTATATTTGAGAGTTGTAATAATTAAAAATGAATCAAATTTTGAACTTGATTTTTTTTTTAAAAAACTTTGAATAGAAAAGTATTCAAAAATGATTTATTTACAGTAAACAAAGAAAAATTAGGTATACATTGTTTTCAAAAATTTCTAGCATAAAATTAGATTTTAAATTCATCAAAAATATTCAAAAACTTCTTTTTAAAGAAAAACTTTATTTGTTTTTAATTCTTTTAAGGTTTGTCAATGTTGAAACAAATTAAAAAAAAATTTTATTAAAATGAGAATTTTTCTTATAAAATAAATGATTTGCTTAAGCAAAATTTTTTTTTTAAGCTATTTAATGCTTAAAAATGAGAATGAAATGACAAAAAAATTATTCACAAGATAAAAAATCTTAACCATGCTTTTGAAATGATTCATAAAAGAAAAAGTTTTTGACTAAATATTAAACTAATTTAAAACACCTTCCAATTAAATTCTTCACAATGAAAAATTTATTTCACTTTAAAAAACCTTTTAAGAATAAAAAATTTAAAAAAAACATAAATCCGAATAAAATTAGAAAACTATTTGATGAGCTTCTGATGAGTTTTGTTCAATAGGACAATAAGGACATTTTAATTTAGTTCCATTTATTAACTTTTTTAAAGCCTCTTTTGAAATAACATGACCACAAGTTAATCTCATTGGTGGATTAGAATCTTTACTTTGTTCTCTAAGTATAGGACAAGAGAAAACTGAATGATATTGTTTTTCTTTACCTAAAAAGATGATTTTTTTTTAAAAAAAACATTTTTAAGATTTAAATAAACAAACCTAAGTCTATTCCTATTGGTAATTCATCTCTACAATTCCAAACACCTGTCACTTGTCTAGCTTCCATTACTTTCCTATAGAGAAAAAAAAAAATTAATTGATGAAATGAAAAAATTCTAATCATACCGAATGTTAATTAACGCAGGCAAAGCTTCACAACCAGCATTAAATGTAACAATTAAAGGACTTTCAACAGATAAGCCTAGTAAACTACAAGCTTCTCTTGTGAAAAGGTCAACAACATCAGATTCTTGTATTTCAAATAAATGTTTGTATGGACTATTATGTATACCAGATGGTAAATAAATTAAACAACACATTAATTGTTGTATTTCTTTACCATATCTAAAGAAAAATGGTTCAAAGTTAGTTCTAGCAAAAGAAATTAAATCTTTTTGTAATTCTAAATCTCGTTCTTCTAATTCATCATTACAAATCATTGATTCTTCTTTATTGTCATCATAAATACTATTTCTTACAAATTCTGAATCGATTTTTTTTAACATTTCAATAAACTTCAATTTATATAACTTAAAAATTAAAATTGAGTCTTTTTTATATAATTCTTCTTTATGCTTTAAAGCCCATTCTAATGCAGGATCTAAATTCCATTTTTTTATTGCTTCAATTATGAAATTTAATTCTTTTATAAAACAAAGATTAAGATTAATTTTTTTTTTATTTTAAAAAGCTTACCATTAAAAGGCCATTTTAGAGTATCTTCAACATCAATCGATGCTTCATTAATTAAAACATTAGCAATTTCACTTTGACCGACTCTAAAAAAATGTTGTAAAATTGCTTTATTAATTAAATCTAATTGTTTAAATGGAGACATTTCATTTTTCTTCTCATTTTTATTTAATTTATTTGATTCTGAATCTTCATCCATTTTTTCAATTTCTTCTTGATTTTTCAATGTAAATTTATTTGTTTCACTTAAATTTATAAAAAAATTTTGTTCGTTTGATATCTCTTTTTCTTTATAAAAATTTTTGTCAATAGTTTTACCTAGTTTAGAAACTGACATATGAATTTTTTTATGATGTACACTAAGTGTGTCTAAAACTTCTCTAACTTTTGCAATTATAGAGTTTAATGAATTTACTTGTGAATTTGTTAAACTTGTACATTCTGGAACTAAAATAAAAAAATATATTAGAATAAAAATTAGGCCTTAAATTAATTTATTTAAAATAAAACTTACAAAGATTTTCAAAAGTATCCCTTAAACTTTCAACTGATGAAATAAGTCCTGTCAATTTTTCATTGCTACTGCTATTAAAATCTTTAAAATTTTTAATAACAAAATCAATTTCACGTTCTACATTTAGTATATGTTCCATTTTGTAAACATATTTTAATGAAAAAATTGTTTATAAAAGAAAATAGTTAGAAAAAAATCTTTAATTTTTAAATGTAAAAACAAAGAATAATGTAAACAATCTAATGCTATGTTCATTTAAAGTTGCTAAGCATTTAAAAACATTTCAAAAATTTTTATTAGCGACATCTATTTTTCTAACTTTTTGGTTAAACAATAATAAATTTATATTAAAATTGATTTTTAATTGATAAATTATTTATAGCAATAAGATTTTAGGGAAATTTTTTTAAAAAGAGAAACCAGCGCAAACTTACAAAACTAAGTTTTTTTTTTAAAAATAACCAGTTATTTAAAAGCTCACTTGTTTCTACTATTTTTTACATTGAGTTTTTAATAGCAAATAGGTTCTTCTTTTTAAATTTTTTAAAATCTTGTTATAAAATAGTTTCGATTTTCAATTTACGATGCTATCATTTAATATCAGCTTACCTTGTCACTAAAACTTATGTTTTGTAAGCGCGCGCAGCCCGTGGGCAAAACGCAGCGCGGCCTTTTCAAATTCCATAATGCACCCATAGAAAATTGATCATACAATCCAGCACGGGCAAAAAATTCCCCTTCAAGATATACTCAACATAGATGACGTGTCAAAACCAATCTTCTCAACGACTGAATTTAATTAAAGGAAGAAGGCTCAACGACATGGTCAACAGGTTACGATTGTCAAGAATTCATCAACTTAAGGTTAGTCTAGGTAATCGTTGTTTTCTTATTACAGATCCTTCAAGGCTATTTCACAGAATTTCTATAAGTTGCCCATGTTTTCACTTCTAATCCTAAACATACTTCCCCTGTTCTCAATCTTTCCGATTCTTACCAATTCTTTCCAGGTAGGAACCAAAGGAACCATGGCCTGTAATAAATTGGTAGGTGTAAAAGCTTGCCAACTCAGGTAACACTGGAGTTTCAAGAAAAGAAGATGACCAATCACTAACCTTGGCTTCAGACATCCATCCACGAAGAAGTTTTCTTTTTAATTCCTTTCTGACCTTACAAAGCGGTATGCTCAAACTTTCTTTCACTCCAGGTAACCTGCTTGATCTTTTAACCAAGATGCCCACTCAATTGTTTATGAAGACACCCGAATGGCTCTTCACATATTTTAACTAGATCACATTACCAGCATACATCAAGCTGTTTATGACTCTTCTAATTTGGTTTTAAAGTTTCGTCTGATTGAAGAAGTTGTTCAAGGAGTACAGGACATCTTTGTTATCACAGATAACTGTAATCACCATGTTCCTAAGCGAAGATTTATGAAGAAACCTAAGGCCAAGAAGTATAGAGTAGGTTTCAGCCTGGAAAACATTAGACTTGTCAGGTAATCTAAACTCATTCTCAACAACACCGGAGTGTTATCTGACTAAAAAGGCTCTAGCCGTAACTTTTGTCTTAGAACCGTCTACTCAACCGTTTTTTAGTCCATGTTTGACTCAGCAAAATCGGTTACTGCTATTTCTCTCCATTCCCATGGTGGAAAACCTCTCAACCAGTTTAAACCAGCGCCCCTTTCAATTCCATCAAAGTTGCCATTTAAAATTAAGTTTTGGTATAATGATTATAATTTAAGAGATATAGTGATGTATAACCTATGGTCAATCATTTTATTTATTGATAAAAAAGTTTTTAATGTGTACTGGGTTAATACTGGAAACACTTGTTCAATATAATCAAAAATAGCGTCTTCTAGTTTAAATACTATGATAGAGTTTCAATCTTTAATGAAGAAAGAAAGCATAACTGTTTCAATTAGCGGAAATATTTCTTATAATATGTTAGAATCACATGATGAAGCATTTTGGAGTCTAATATTTTTCTCTGGGTATTTGACAGTAGATTCTAAAAAACTTATTGATTCAGTTTTCACTTGTAAAGTGAAAATTCCTAATCAAAAAATATTACAACTTTTTTCCAAACTTTTTATTGATTGGTTTGTGCGTAAATTTGATAAAAATAACCAGTTTAATTCATTTTTGGATAATTTAGTAAATGGTGAAGTTAATGAATTTATAGAAAAGCTGAGCTTTTTTTTATGTCACAGCTTTATCCTTTTATCATGGTTTTATCGTGGTTAAAGTTTTTGATCGAAATATTCGAAAAGTAAGCCGACTTTTTAATTTTTAGCGCTTAAAAAAAACATTAAATGTATTTTTTCATTGTAAATAAGCATTTGGGCTGTTCCTGCATTTGAAGAAATCTAAGATTTTTTTAAACTCTTGATTTTTTTTTTAAATATACAAAAATAATTAATAATATTAACTTAATCAAATATTTGTTTTAAATGCATAACTGATTAATAGTTTCCAAAAAAAAAACAATAATTTAAGTGTGTTTATTTATTAAAATTTATTCATCATTTTAATTAACTGGCTTAACAATACGAATTTTTTTTTTCTTTTTTATTTTAATTTGCATAAAATTTAAAAAAAAAACTGATTAAAGATTCAAATGTTTAGATTTCAATGTTTAAATTGAAAGTTTTACTCAAAATTTATTCAAATAGAAACTTAGTAATGAAAACAATGGAGAAGTTTTTTTTTAACTAATTTTCAAAGATATTTGATCAAAAAATTAAATTCAAATATCCAAAAAAATGAAAAAAAAACTCTTACAACTAATTCAATAATGTTTTACAAATTTAATAAAAAAAAAAAGTTTAAGAATTTATTGAATCAACACTTTTTTTGACTATGAAATCATTAAACAAGAAACATTGACAGAGAAAATATTTATTCAAAATTAGTTTTATTAAACGACAAATTTTAATAAACTTATTAAAACACAGATGCTGTTTAACAAAACTTGATCTTAACAAAATAATTAATCTTAGTAAATTAGACTAAATTAATAATTTTTATAACTGAAACTCAAATAACTAAATTAAATTAATAATCTTAATGACAAAAATACTAACCTGTATAACATTAAATTACTAATATTTATAACTAAACTAAATTACTAATTTAAATAACTAATCTGAATAAAATCTAAATAAAATCTAAATTCAATCAACTACTGTAAAAGCTAACTTAAAGTTTAATAAGCATAGAAAAATATAATCAAAATATTAATTCTTAAAATTTTCTTAAAACGTAACTTTTGATTTTTTTTTTTATAGATAAAGCAAAACCAAGCTAGATCAAGCATATGAATTTTGCTGACAAACCTAATACACCTTAGTTTAAATTGTAAAAAAAAAAAGAAAATTTTTTTTTAAGGAAAAATGATAAAATTTTTTACAGAATTTTCATTGATTATTTGAGTAAAAAATAGATTTAAAGTTCATCATAATGAGCTTAAAAAAGCAAAAATTTTTTTTTTTAACCGAAATTTTTAAGATTTGAATTTTTATAATTTTTTTGCTTAAAAAACACTAAGAATAATTTTTCTAAAATTAAATTTATCTTTATTTTTTCATCTAAATATTTTCTAGATTTGAATTCTTTTTAGAGTTTGAATATTTTTTTAAATGTATTTTTTTGAGTTTAAGTACTTTTTTTTTGAGTAAAAAATTTTTAAAGTTAAATGATTTTTTTTATCTAAAAACTATTTTTTTAAAATTTAAAAAGTTAAACTATTTTTGTTTAAAAAAATTTAAACTAAATAATTTGAATTCATCAAAATTTATATTAAAAATCAAAATTCAAAGTGATATGCTTATTTAAAGAATTCATTGTTCTATGAATTTAAAAAAGAAAATCAAATTAGTTTTTTCAAAATTTTAACAAAAAAAATTTTAAAACCTGTCTATTATTCATTTAACTGAAAAAAAATTATAATTTTTCTATTAGAGAAAGGTTTAAATTTTGTATTATAATCAGGAGTTTTATATTTCAGTAAATCAAATGAATTCAAATTCATATTTCAGTAAATCAACTATATTTGAATTCATATTTCAGTAAATCAAATGAATTATATTCAAATTCATATTTCAGTAAATCAACTATATTTAAATTCATATTTCAGTAAATCAAAAATTATAAATTCTAGTAAACTTTAAATTTTTGGTTAATCAAAAAAAATTTTCATTCTTAAAAATTATAAGAGTAAAAACTTCATAGCTAGTAAATTATTTAACTAAATAATAATGCTAACAACTTGTATATTTTCTAAAGAAAAAAATTTGTGCTAAAAAAGAGAAAGATTTTTGTTTAAGCTAAAATTAAAAGATTTTTATTTAAGCTAAAAGTAAAAGGTTTTTATGTCAAAGCTAAAAGAAAAAGGTTTATGTAAAAAAGAAAAGGTTTGTATTAAATTTGTATAAAGAAAAAGGTTTTAATTTGTAAAATATTTAACCAAAAAAAAAGTTTTATCCTCACAATTCTTTAACATCACTATAAATAAAATTTCATTTATTCATAAAAAAATCTTTGATTTTCCATATTATTTATTAAGAAAAAAACTTTTAATAATTTTTATTGTTTAGCCAACAAAAAAAAACTTAACTTGATAAATTATCTAACAGAAAAAAAAAGTTTTTTTAATTTTTATGAGTTTAAGAAAAGAAAAATTTTTATAAATTTGTAATTTAGTTAATCAAGAAGTTTAGAGATTAAAATTTCATTATAAAAAATACCTATAAAAGAAAGAAAACAATTCACATTATACAAATTGTTTATAAGTAATTATTTTTCATTATTTTTTTTCATCATAAAATCTTTAAATAATGTTTATAAATAAAAGAAAACTAGTTTTAAGAGTTTTAATTCTCTTGTTGGTACTTCCGTTTATATATTTTCAAAATTTATTTAACTTGCTTATTATTTTAATTATTGTTTTTTATTACTTTATGAAATCAAGCTTAATATGATTTTTTTTATCTTTTGTAAAAAAATATTTTTTCAATGAAATAAGAAAAAACTCTTTCTTTCTAGAACATAGAATAAAAATAAAATCGTTTTGTGTTCCTATCTTGAAAATTATAATAAAAGCTACCTGTGTCCAATATATGCCTACCTTGAAATTACCATTATTTTCCATTAACAAAATGTTAACATTAGGATGGAAACTCAAAATTAATGGTGCTGAGAAGAAATTCAAAATCTTAGATTCTAATAGTAATTATATAATCAGTGGCCACATTACTGGTTATGGTTGTATTTTGGTTGATATTGGTGTTCAAGGTAAAAAGATAAAGGTGACCTCCGAAATGGAAGACTTGCATGCTAGACTTGGCCATATAAGTACAACTAAGTTTAATAAAATAATAGAGTTGAACCTAATTGATGGTCTTACTCCTAAAATTTCAGATGAACATTGTTTAACTTGCAATCAGACAATAAAAGTAGCACGTCCTCATAAGGGTACTTTGGTTAAAGAAATGGCTCGTAGTAAAACTTTGCATTGTGATGCATTCAGTCCAAAAATTAAATCAATTGATGGTGTTGGAACAATTCATCTATTTATTGACGAAGCAACCCGTTTTATGAGAGTCATATTTCGAAGAAACAAGCAATACAGCCCCATAAGCACTCCTTGAGCAAGCAATGCCATAGTGAACAGAATCATGAGATAAGGGTAATACTTTTTCTTAAAATTTTTTTAAATTTCTTCAACTTTTACTAGACTTTTTCTAAAACTTTTTCTCAATTTTTTTTCTCAATTTTTTCTTATACTTTTTCAAAAAAATTTCATTTAAATTTAATCTAAATACAAAATTTACTTATAAAAATTTGATCTTAAAAAAGGAAATTTAGTTTATACGATTTTAATCTTAAAATTTCTTTTGTAAATTCAATCTTAAAACAAAAAAATTCTTTATAAATCTAAATTGAAAATTTTCTTAAATAACTTTTATTAAAAAGTTTTATAAATTTGTTTTTCTAAATTTTTTTACGTTTAAATTAATTTTTGGATTAAAAAGTAACAAAAAGTTAGAAAATCAAGCAAATTTAAATGAAAATATTTCCATTAAATTTTACTTTTTAAATTTTATTCAAATTTTTATAATAAACAATTGATAAAAACTGTAGTTATACATTTTACATGACTATCAGTTATTTTTTTTTAAATTATTGATGAAAGTTATAAAAGTTATTTTAAATTTTTTTTTTTCCAAATACATAAATTGCATTGCCTGAAAATTTATTTTTGCATCTTTACAGAAAGGTAACAAAAATGTTTTTAAAAAATTTATAACACAATTTATTTTTAGCAAGTTTCATCAAATTATTTTTAGTTTCAAAGTTTTAGGCCATTTACATTCTCTTCAATAAAACATGTAAAAAGTATTAAACTTTTTATTTCACCAAAAAAAAAAACCTTAAATAGATAAAACCAACTTTAAAAGTATATAAATTTCAAATGGTTTTATGTTTTTTTGAGTTATTAATATTTTTTTACCAAAAAAATAATTAAATTTTAAATAATTAAAATCACAATGGCTAATGATTTTTTTTGTTAAGACCTGAAAAAAACTTGTTAATCTTGTTAATAAAAAAACTTGTAATTATAACAAGAATATAATTTTCAAATGATATTGAGAATCAAGAGCTTTAAATTAAAAAGCAAAATTAAAAGTTTTAAAAAAATGAGTTTAATTTAAAAAAAAAAAAAGAATTGAATTTCAAAAATTGATAAAGAAAAACTAATATTATCATTTTAAAGAAACCAACAAAATCATTTAAAAAAATCAGCAATATTACATTGAAAAACAAAGATACTATTTCTGAAAGAAAAGATATTTTTTAGAAGTCCAAATATATTTAAGCGAAAAATAATATTTAGAAACAAAGATTGATATTTAAAAACAAAAAGGATATTTAGAAACAAAGATGATTTTTAGAAACAAAAATGATATTTGAAGACAACAATGATTTTTGAGTTCATAGATTATATTTAAAGACAAAAGATGATATTTAAAGACAAAGATAATATTTAGAAAGAAAGATGATTTAGAAAGAAAAAATTTATCTTAAATAGAAAATATCCTTTAAACGTAAAATTTATTTGAAAATAAAAATATAAAAAGAAAAAAAAATATAAAAAGAAAGTAAAAATATTAATAGAAAGTAAAAACATTTTTTGTGATTAAAAATATTTTTCGGAAGTATTGTTTTCAAAGCTAAAGTCATTGTTTTTGAAATCAAAGATATTTAATAACAAAGATCTTTTTTTTCAGAAAACTTTTTTTCATTTATCTAATTAATTTTTATTAATTAAAACAGTTTTTTATTCATAGAATTAGATTATAACTGATTAATTATTTTGCTATTAAGTTGATGATGAAAATTTTATTGATTTCAATATAAAAATTAAAATTAAAAAAAAAGAAACATAAATTAAAGATGAAATAGAATTTAAAGTTAGATGTAATAATTGAATATAAAAATAAATCATAAAAATTAAGTCTAACAAAAAATAGTAAAAACGTAAAAGTTAGATGTAAAAGTTAAACAAAAAAATTGAATGTAAAAGTTAAACATAAAAATTAAATGCAAAAGTATTAAGTAAAATTTGGAAGTGAAATTTTGAAATAAAATTTAAAAAAGTCAAATGTAAAAACTAAATATGAAAACTGAATGTTAAAGTTAAATATGAAAACTAAATATGAAAGTCAGAGCTAAATATTAAAATTAAAAAAAAAAAGAAGTTTAATATAAAATTAAATGTAAAGTTTAATGTAAAGTTTAATGTAAAGTTTAATGTAAAGTTTAATATAAAAATAAATATAAAATCCAAATATAAAAACCAAATAGAAAAACCAAATAGAAAAACCAAATAGAAAAACCAAATATAAAAATGAAATAAAAAAATTAAATAGAACTTAAATATATAAAAAATAAAAATATATAAGAGAAAATCAAATACACAAAAATCATTTTTCTTAACAAAAATTAATAAATTTTTGAAATTAAATTTAATTGATTTTTTAATTATGTTAAAACTATGAATTCAATTTTAAAAGCAAATAAATTAAAGAATTAAAAAGATAATTTTTGAAAGAAAAAAGACATTTTCAGAAAAAAAAAATCTAAAAAAACGATATTTAGAAATATTTTATTTAAAGTTACAATTATTGAAAACTTTTTTTTTTAACTTAACAAAATAATCAAGAAGTATTTACTAAAAACGATCAAAGTTCTTTTATCAGTTTTATTAATAAATTTTATCAAAATACTATTTTGATACTATTGATGCAATGTAAATAATCTTTAATCAACCTTATACAATTTTTTTTCTCTCTTATTTATTAACCAGAACACGGTGCTAATTTCACAGTTCGTCAGTTAAAATTAGTTTAGATAAATTCTTTTCATTTAAATTTTTATTAAAATTTTTCTTTTTATATTAAATTATTTTTAAACTTAATTTAAATCAATAAAATTTTGATAGTTTTTGATGGATAAATTTTTATTTTGCTGGACTTTCTATTATAAGAAACAGTTTTTTTTTTACAAAAACAAACTTTTATATAAAGAAAACGTTCTTAAAAGACAAACGTTTCTTGCTAGACAAATATTTCTTTCTTATATACAACGTTCTCAATAGAAAATGGATTTATTAGACAAATATTTTTAATACACAACATTCTTAAAACATAAAACTTTTTTAATAAACAAAATTCTTAATAAACAACAGCGTTTTTAAAGCTTCATATTTTTAATAAACAATATTTTTGAAACTTAAAATTCTTAGTAAAAAGCCTTCTTTAAAACAGAACTCTCAAAACACAACAACCTCAAAACACAACAACGTCAAAACACAAAAATCTCAAAACACATCATTTTTAAATATTATGTATTGATATATTTTTTGTCAAAATATCAAGTTTTGAATTGAAACTAATTATTAATATTCAAATCAAAGTTTATTTAATGAACTCAAAACATTAAAGAGGAAAATAACTTAAAAATTAATGTTTTAATTAGAATGGATACTAAAATTTAAAGAAAAATTATGATAAAAGTAAATTATAACTTTGCAGAGTAAATTATGTCAAAAAAATTTTTAAAAAAAGTTTTCAGAATTAAAATTTAAAAATGTCAACTTCTTTAATAAAATTAGTTTCTTGAAAAAATATTTTAAAATTGAATTTTTTAAAGCACAACAATTTAAACAGTAGATGGCGTTAAATTAATTTTAGTGTTAATCTTTATTCAAATTTGTTTAAACCTATTGTAATAAAATTTTTAAACTTCTTTCATTAAGACTTTCAGAACCACTTTTATCAAGTTTTTGTTTAAATGACTTTTTTAAATGAAATTTTATTTTAATAACTCATTTTTTTAATGTTTTAAGGGAGCACTTTAAACACTTTGACTAAGACTTTAAAAATACTTTTACTAAGATTTTTTTTTAGTAAATCATTTTAATCACTTTTTTAACAATTACTTTTACTAATCTTCAAACAACTCATTTTTATAAGATATAATGTGAACACTAATAATTTTTTAAGATTTAGTAATATCAGCTAGAATTATTTTAAAATCTAAAGCAGCTTAATATACATTTTAACAACTCTTTTAACTAAAAACTCTTTTACTTTAGTTATTAACAAATTTTTTTAACTTGAGTTTAATAACAACAATTACTTAAATTTAATTTTAATTAAAACATTCATTTAAATCTATTTCATAATGGAACTTAGTTAAATTTAAGTTAACTTTCTAATTTAATTCTAATTTTGTATTAAGTTAATTTTAAATTTATTTTCTAAAGAATTTATTTTTAATTTGAGTTTTTCAAAATTTGTTTCTTAAGTTTAGTTTTATGTTCAATTTTATTTAGATTTAACTTTTTAATTCATTAAAAATTTTGTTTAACTTAAAATTTATGAAGATTTTTTGCCTGAATTTAAATTTATGAAGTTTTTTGTTCAAGTTTAATTTATGAAGATTGTTTTAATTTTATAAAGACTTTCATTTGAATTAAAATTTACAATTAATTTAGTTTAAAAAAGAATTTTGTTAAAGTTTATAATTGTTTACAAATTTGAGCGGTTAAAAAATTTTTTTCTATTTTAAATTGTGTGTGTTTTAGTTTAAAATTTTTCTTTTTTGTAAAACTCTAAATGTTTTTCTATTTAAGATTATAATGGAAATATTTTTCTATTTAAGATTAATTTTAAATGCTTTTCAAGATTAATTGTAAATTTATTAATTTTTCAGTGATTAAAATTTTAAATTATTCTTTTCAAAAATTTATTTAGTTACGCAACTTACCTAAAATAATTTAAAGAAAATTTGTTTAAGAATTGATTATTTTTTTTTCTCTAAAAATTGTGAGTTTGTTTAAGCCGTTTTGAAGTCTGGTTTTAATTTTCTTTTCTTAATTTAGGAAATTATTTTAAATGGTAAGTTTTTTAATTTTCTTGTAAAAAACAGAATCAAGTTTATCAAGTATTGAGTAATCTGGATTACTTTTTTTTTCTATTCAATTATTTGTGATAATAGTTTTCTATTATTAAAATGAAAGGTTGTTACAATTTTCTAATTTTATATAAATTGAAATTTTATTTATAAATGATTAAGCTTTTAAAATTTTTTATTATTAATTATTTATAAGTTTTATTTAAAAGTAAAGTTTTCTAATTTTTTGAAAATTAACTATTTAAAATTCAAAAAAGAATTTTTGTTATTGAAAAATGTCAAAAATTTTATGTCTTTAAAAGCTTAAGAAGCAATTCTCAAAAATTTATGAAAAAAAATTTATCTACACTAGTATTGACTAAAAAAAAAAAGTCTGCAAAATTTAATAATAAATTAAATTTTCATAAGATCAAGTTCTATTAAGTTTTAATAAACAAAACTATTCAATAAGAAGTATGGTGATGTTTTAAATTCAAAATAAAATTTTTTTTCCTGAAATTTCAAACTTTAATTTCTTGAGCTTTAATAAACTTTTCTTAGGTCTTAATAAACTTTCACTAAATTTTATTAAAATTTTATCAATTTGGAAATAGCTTTTATTAAATTTTAATAAACTCAAACTAAATTTTAATAAATCTAAAACTGAATTCTTATAAACTAAATTTTAACAAACTAAATCTAAATTTTAACAAACTAAGTTCATATAAACTTGAACTAAAATTTAAAAATCTAAATTGCAGATATACTTCATATACATCAAATAAAAATTTTGTTTTTTGTTAATTTAAATTTTACTTTAATAAACTTATTCAGCTTTAACTTATCTCAAATTTTAATAAAGAGAGTGTATTAAAAATAGAGTTTTATTAAAGTTTAAACAAAAATTTTGATTTAGAAAAGAATTGTTTAATAAGATAAGATTTTTATTCCTAAAAGAATTAAGATAGAAAATAATGAAAAAGAGCATAAACCTAAAAAACTTTACCTGTATCAAAAACTTGATAGTTATGTAAGATTATTCCCACTTAATTCTTGGGTGGTTGAAGAATCTTGAATGTTCTTTAACTGTTTTTTGTGGCCTTTATCTTGAAAACACTATTATTATTTTTCTTTTTTTTTTAACATGTCTGTGTTTAAATTAACTTCAAATAATCATTTTGACTTAATTTTTTATACTTCAAATCAATGTATGTTCGTTTTTTTTTAGGAGCAATCATCCATAAAACCTGGCTTTACATTCATTAATCTTATGTTTGATTTTTTGATTTTAAATCTGTTTTTCTCTCACCTTTTTCTCTTTAATAAAACTTTTAAAAAAAATTTAATTTAATGTGCAATTTGCTAACTTTCAACTTTATATCTTTATTTGAATTCTAATTTAGTTTTTAATTTTAAAACTCTCTAAACTATGTAATAGAATTTAAAAAAAAAAAAAAATGAGTAAAATAAGATAAATATTTTTTTAATCAAAATAACTCTTATAACATTCTAAGCAATTTCAGTGTAAAAGTTTTCTAAAGTTTTTAAACTATTGAAAAATGTTATTTTCAATATTTTTGTTTTCAAAATCATTTAATTGATTTTAATTTACTATTTTTTAAAATACAAATTTACTTTCAAATTTTCTTAGCTCTTAATATATTTTAGTTACTTCTTATGTAAAAACAATCAATTTTATTAAATTTAATTTTCAAAAACATTTACAAAGCAACTTTTCTTCTAAAATTATTCTTTTTATGAACTTTTTTTACCAAACTTTAAGAAAATTTTCTTTTTAAATTCTTTCTAAATTTTAAAATCTTTTTTTTTCTTTAAAAATCTTTTTTCTTCTCTCAAAATATTTTTTTCTAAAAATCTTTTTTCTCAAAATTTTTTTTCTCAAAATCTTTTCTCAAAAGCTTATTCCTTTCTAAAAACTTATTTCTTTTTAAAACTTTTTCTTATTTAAAAACTTTTCTTAAAACTCTTTATTATTAATTTTTCTTTTTTAAGAATTTTCTTTGTTTCCAATTTTAAAAACTTATCTTAAAGATTTCAATTGTTTAAAACAAAAAAGCAAATCTTATTAAGCTTAAATTTAGTATTTTTCACTTATTTTTTTGTTGACAAAATTTTATCTTCTTAGAATTGATCTTATAGTTTTAGAAACTTATTTTAAATTATATGGTTTTATAATTTTTTCCTATTTCCTTATAATTAGTGTTCTTAAAAACTATTATACAACTTTTGAAAAACTATTTTTGAATCAAAATTTCAAATTTCATCAAAACTATATTAATAAATCAAAGTTTTCGTATTTTATAAGAACTATACAATTTCTTCTTCTATTAATACTATATGTCTATGAAAACATAAAAAAATTACATAAAAATTATACATCAAAACTAAATAAATATATTAAAAGCTTAGAAATTCATTATAAGATTTCATTAAAATTAAATGAACTTAATAAAGCTTTAAAAATTTATTAAATATTTTAAACTTTATCTTCTGATTTTATCTTTTTTAAAAATATCTTTAATATTTAAAAAGATATGAGTTTATATCATTCTTTTCTCTATATTATTTATAATCGACTTTGAAGCTTAAAGTTTTTTCTAACAAAAAAAATCAAGCTTTGATGTTTTCTTTTAACACTATTTAAATAAACTTTGTTTTATTAAAAATCGCTTTAGCTTAAATAATCAAGCTTCTAAAGAAACTTTTACATTGAAAGTTGTTATCAAAAATTTTTAATTTCTTTTTTTTTTTTTAAAAAAAAACTATTCTTCTTTGTCATTAAAATCAAAATTCTGAAATTTGAAAAGAATTTTTGGTTGAAAAAATTTTAACTTCCGGTTAGCAAGATTTGATGCAAATTTTTGATTTTTTTTTTATAAAAAAAGAAAAATTTAATTGCATAGTGTTAGTTAAATAAATTACTTGACTAATTTAATTTCGAAATTATTCTTTAGTCATTGAAAAATTAAAATTTTATTTTTGACAAATCGAAAAATTGAAATTTAGCAAAAAATTTCTTAGAATTCTTAGTGAGCTTTTTTTTGAAAAGAAGAAAAATGATAAATTAAGATAAAACAAAAATTAAATCATTCTTTAATTTAAAGAAAAAATTCTCTACTAACGTTTAATAGTTTTTTTTTAATTTTACTGAAACATTGAGTTCATCTTAAAGTTGTGACAAGTAGTTGATGCAGGTTAAAAAACTTGTTAGGTATTTTCTTTTTTTTTTTGGTGAATGATTCAGACAATCTTTCATATTCTAATTTTTTCATAATATTAATTCACATTTAATTTACATTCATTCTTTTGAAAATTTTTCTCACTTAATAAGTTATAAATTTTATGAATTTTAAACATTTTCCTATTGAAAATTTATTTTTGATAAAAAATTTTTTCATAAAAATTATGTTTGAATTTTGAGAAAAAATATTTAGATTGTTTTTACTGAATTTTCAATGATAACCAAATTTATCAAATTTTTTTTCATCTAATTTCAAATTGCTTCCTTTATTTGTTCAATTTTTAAATTTTTTCATAAGTTTTATTTACTTCCTCTCATTTTTCAGAATTTCCTTTTTATTTATTAGGTAAGGTTAACAAAAATAGATAGAAATTACTAAAATGTTATTAAGCTTATTTAATCACTATAACAACCAAATAATTCACATTTTTTTTTTTGCTTTCAAAACTTAAACTTACATAAAAATTTTCAAATAATTAAATAACCCTCATTTCATTAAAGTTTCAAATCTTTTGTTTTTTTATTTGAAAAACTTCTTAAACTAATATTAGAATTTTAGAAAAAAGTTGATTCATTTTTTTCAAATTTGTGTTATTTTTTTAGATAAAAAATTAAACCAGTATTTGTAAATCTGAATTAATAGATGATTTAATTTGAATAATTAGTAATGTTTATCTATTGAATTTTATGAAAGATAAAAATTATCAAAAAAAAAATTCATTAAAAGTTTTAATTAAAACTTCATTTGAGCTAAAAAAAAATTTTTTTTTTAGAATATTTTGTCTAAAAAAATATTTAGGAATTAAAATTATTGATGAGCATAAAATTAATGATCTTTAAATTTAAGTAAAGATATCTTTAGTCTGCAAAAATTTCTTATAAATTATATTTTGATATAATTGATAATAAGGTTTCTTAATTAAGATATCTTACATTTTTTAATATTCTTCAAACGTTTAAAAAGATTTGTTAATGATCTAACTAATAAAAAACAATTGATAAAAATTTTGTTTTGTTTTTAAAAAAAAAATTTTTTTTTTTTTAAAAGAAATCTAATGGCTATTTTATACAAAAAAAATAATAATTAAGCAATTTATCAACTAAAAAATCGAAAAAAATTAGACAAACTTTTTTTTATAGATTTTTATAGGATCTAAAATTTTAAAGAGTGAAATAAATTTTGAATATGAAAATTCTGAAGTAATTTATTAAAATCAGCATAAAGAAAAAAAAAGTTGATTCTAATTTTAGATAAGGTTAATGTATAAGATTTGAAATAGTTGATGAGCAAAACTGATCTTTTTTTAAATCAAATTTTGTTAAAAAAAAGTTTTTTTATTGAATTTAAAAAAAAAACTTTTTAGATAAATTTTCAAATTTTATTTAGGTGTAGTTTAATCAAAAGTTAAATAATTTAAATATTTGGCTATAAATTTTTTGTAGAATTTTCAGGGGAAATTTTTCTCTCTTTAATTTAATTAATTCAAAAATGATTTAATGTTTAATTGATTTAATTTAGTTTAATTAAAATAACTATAGCAACATTAAATTTCCTTAATAATTAAATCTTGTTTTTATAATGTTCTAGTTGAAAAAAATTTTTCTGTTTTTTTCTCAAAAGTATCTACACTAATCAATATTTTTAAATTAACCTTAGGCTTTATTAATCTATTTAAATTGTTAAAAAATGTCATTTTTAATATCCGCTTAAACTTTTTAAAGTAAATTGATTTTAATTTTTTTCAAATTTTTTTTCTCTAAATTTTTTTCTTCAACTTTTTTTCTTCAACTTTTCTTTAATTTTTATAACTATTTTTCTTCGAATTTCATTTGCTTAAATTTCCATTCTAAACTTCATATAAAATCATTAAGAATTTGATTAAATTTTTTTTTGATTTTTTACTTGTAAAAACTTTAAAAAGATCTTAAATTTTATCTAATTAAGAATCAACTGAATTTTTATAATTAATTAAAACTTTTTTTTATTTAGATTTTAAAAATTGATTAGAGAACTATTTTTAGACTTTCAATTTTTTCTTAATTTTTATTCTATTTTCAGCAACGAAAATTGAAAAAAAGCTTCATCTTTACATTTTTTTGAAGTATAGATACTTCTATTTTAGAAAAAAAAAGTAATGACTTCTTGTTCTAGTAAATTGATTAGTAAAGTTAAACAAACAGATCAATGAGACTTGAAGTTTAAAGACTGAATCTAAAAACTAACCATAGTGAAAAGTTTTCATTAGTGTTTTCAAGAAAAAAAAAAGCCATTCGCAGACATTTTCATAAAATATTTTTTCACTTTCTATACTCAGCGTGCTAATATTTTTACTTTTTTAGTATTTTTTGTTAGATGTTTTGATTATTATTTTTTTCATCATTTTCTTTTATCAATTTTTATTTCTTTTTTTTTCATCATCTTTTTCGTCTTTTACCACAATTATCATCACTGCCAGCTACACGCTTTGGAAACATAGACCATCATCAAAAGAAACCATCAATAGCATACGATTTTATTTTCTCGTTTGATTTGGTTCCACTTATTTCAATTCATTTTCATTTAGTACTATTTTTTTTTCAGAGTCTTTAACCGTCTTCTGTTTCTTGTTCTTCGAAGTTTTAACTGTTTTTTAGAAGTTGACGAAACCAAGCGAAAGAATCTTCAATTTTTTGTAAAAAAAGAAGATAATGTGGTTTCCCCAATTTACAAGCCTTGTGTTCTCAAAAATATAAAAAAAAATAAAATATAAAGAAAAAACCCATTGCTCAATTTTAACAACATAGACATTTTGCCGGTTACAATTCATTTAAATTTCCTTTTTACTTAATAAAAAATATGAATACACACTGAAGAAATAACAAAGGGTCATAGTGGCAATCGTAAAAAAAAATTTTTTTATTTTTTGGGTATTCAGATCAAATCTTTTTCTTTAAAGAAACTATGAACAATTTTTATTCCTTTTTTTTGTTAAAGTAAATTATATAGGTAAGAAAAAAAATTTTACTTGATAATCATTTCGAATCTTTTTTTCTATTTTTTTTTGTTTGTTTGGACAAAATATTTTTTGCCTAATTAATAAATTTTTGAACGTAACCAAATTTATTTTTTGAGAATAAAAGTTTCATTGAAAAGTTCATTAAAATTGAAAATTCCAAAAATAATTCAAAGGATTAAAATTGTATTTAAAAATCAATAAACTTTATTCTTTTAAACTTTTGTCCAAAAATATTTTTACTAAATAATTCTTTAGTAATTATAAAATGATAATCATTAAAATGATAATTTTAAAAGATAAAAAGCTTAAAATTATTGGAGAAAAAATTTGAGCATTTTTGGCTTAAAACTTTTTTATTAAAATTTTGGCTAAAAATAATTTTTTTTACGAATACATTTTTTTGAATAATTTAAATTTATACTTTTTTATGAATTCTATTTTCCTCTAAACCCTGATATTTTTTTTTTAAATCTTGTTTTTTTTTTTTTAATTTTTTTGTTGGTTTTGGGTTTTTTTTGTTTTTGAAGATTTAAATTTTTTATGTTTTTTAGTTTTTTATATTTTTGAGTTTTTATTTTTTAAATTTTTTTGTTTACTATTTTTTGATTCTTTTAGTTTTTTTTGATTTTTTTTTGTTTTAATTTAAACATTTAATTTATCTTAATAAATGGATTTTAATTAAAAAGAAAAACTTTCTTATTTCATTAAGAATAATCTAAAACAAAATAAGCTTAAGATAAAAATGATTAGGTATTTGATTAATTAAAGAAAAAATGACTTTTAAATGCATAATTTTTATGAAAGCAAAAAATTTTGTAATTTTATACAAAAAAGCAAGATGAAATTAAAGTGCAAATTCGTGTATAGTTAAAGATTATTTTAGTTTGGATATTGAAAAAATGTTTTTTTATTTTTAAAAAAAACTTCTTAAAATAAATTTATTTATCATGTCTAATTTATTAAGCATACATTAAAAATGATTAGCTATTCTATTTACAAAAAAATGAAAAAAAACATTTTTCTGAAAACTAATTAAAAATTGATTTGTTAATTAAATTTTTTGAGTGACCATTAAAATTTATTAAAAAAAGAGTCTCAAAATTTTATAGGTTAGTTTTCTTTTTTTAGATAAACTTGATTATTTAACTGTTTTATTTCTTAAATTGAATTATAAAAGCTTTTTTTTATTAATTAACCGATAGATAGCTCTATAGAATAAAAAAATTTCTTATTTGAAATTCAATTCTTTAAACGGCTTTATTTGAGCTCATTTTGAAATTTTTTTTTTGTTGATAATTTAATACTTTTGCATCTCTTGTTAAATTTTAATAATTAGCTTTAAGAAAAAAAATTTTCTCTTTTAAAACATTAGAATCTAATTAAATTAGTTTTATGAAAAAGTAATCAAAATTTAAAAACTATTTCCTTAATAAAAACATAAAACGATTATGTGTCTAAAAGTTTAAGAAAACATTTTTTTTTCTTAAAAAATTTTTCAGCTTAAGAAAATGTTTTATTTGGATAAATTACCAAGTTTTAAAGAAAATAAGTTTAAAGGCTAATCTAGAGTAAATTTAAATTTTTATTAATGATTCATTTTGTACATGTTTCTTAAATAGTAAATTCATTGTATTAAAAAGGTAATTGTTAAATATTTTGTTTAGTGGTTATAATAACGTAAAAAATAATTATGGAACAAAATGCTATATTAAGAAATAGTTTGTTTTTAGTCTTATCTTATATTGACCATACACCACAATTTAGATAACCATTTAGAAAATAAGTCTTTCTCATGATCTTTATTATTTTTACAATTATTTTTTTGGCGGTTATTTTGTTTTTATTGTTATTTTTATATTTTAGTCATAAATTTTAACATCGGTTTTTTAGTTGAATGAACTAAATACACACATTGATACATAAACAAAAAAAACACAAAATTGCAAAAAATTTAGTTTTATTTATTAAAAAAAATTAAAGAGCATCATCATCTTTAAAATAATTTGGTTTTATGAAACAAACTCATGCAGAAGAACAAACATTATTTAGCAGTTTTTTTTATTATCTTATAAATAAAAGGTTATTAACATTTGATTTAAATGATCTAACTTTTATTAAATAAGGCTAGAAAGTAAAATTTAAAAATTTAATTTAGAATAAATTGGTTGATTATTTCGATGAAGTTTTAATTTGTGTTTATTAAATGGTTTTTTAAGCCTAACAAAGTATTAAAAAATTTTAAAAACAATCCTTTTTTATTAAAAATTGAAGCTTCAAATTGGCAATAAAAGAGTCGAAAAGTAATTTTTCAAGATAATCTTTTCATTTCAAAAACTATTTTTAAGACTACACCTATACATCTTGAATTAAAATTATTGAATACAAGTTGAGCAATTTTTAAAATCCGTTTTTATCTTAGATTATTAGCTTGTTTCGATTCAAATTTTTTTTTTTTTGTAAAAGTTTGGCTAGTTTGACAATGAAGGGTAATGCCTAATATTTTCAGCAATTAAAATTATGCATTTTTATGTAAATAAAAAGACATATGATGTGCTTGGCATAAGCGAATATTTCATCTAAATTTTTTTTTTGATAATTTTAGAAGTCTTTATGTTGAGCATGTTTTTAGTGAACTAAAAGTTGAATAAATTTTTTTTTTTTTTGAAAAATAAAACTTTAATCTGTCAAAAAAGCATCAAAAAAAAATTTTTTACACAATATATAAACGATAAACTATTTTAAACAAAAGCATTGAATACATAAACTGAATTCATATTAAATTCTATAAATTTGTTTTTAAATATAAAAATTTAAGTTTAATAACAAGTTTTATTGGCATGCAAATGTTTGTAGTTTTTCTTAAATTAAAGACGTGATTGACTTAAATTTTTTTTTTTTAAATCTATGATTTTATCTTCACTAATCTATTATAAAAAGATATATTAAAAAATGATAATTAAGTTTAAATCTATACTTCAATCAATAAAATTTAAAATCAAATTTTTTTTTCTTTTCTCAACACACAGAAATCAATTAAGTTTTGGTCAAATTTTTAAGAATCTTTTTTTAATGAATTAAAGAATCATTTTACTGAATTAATAAATTTAATAAAATGTCATAGACGTGAATTGAAAAATTAAAAAAATTTTCTTTGTCAATTAGTTTCTGAAAAACGATTTTTGTTTTATAATAGAATTTTAAGGTTGACTTTATTTAAAAAAATTTTCCTATTTAAATATTAAAGAATTAAGAAATTTAATTTAATTAGATTTTCAAATGTTTTTCAATGTTGGCCTTGTAATATTTATTTTTGATGTCTTTTATAACTAAAATGATAGTTTTTGTTATTTTTTTCATTTTTACAAATCGAATTTTTACTCTGTAAACGTTTTTCTAAATTATGATCAGTTTATTTTAAATACAAAATATATATATAAATTCTTGAACAAACAAACAAATCTAAAAGCTAATTTAGTTTGCACGTTTGTCTTAACATGTCTTCGTTTTTTTTTTCTTGGATTCAGTAATGTTAAAACGGCTTTTCTAAGCTAATCAAGCAAAAAAGCAAGACATTGCGTTCTTTAACTTTACTAATACCATTTCAATCGTTTTTTTTTATGTTTACTTTTTGATCGTCATTCAAAATTGTTTACCAACTTCCGGCTTTCTAAAAATCATTCTTATTCATTTATATTACTTTATTTTTTGTAGCATTTAATGTCTGTTTATAAATTGATGAAAAAAGTAACTAAAAAGGAATCTCTAAAACAATTTTACTTTTTTCAGTTTTTTTAAGGGTTTAATTGAGGCTTTTTTCAAAATTAATAAAATCAAAAAAATAGTTAGCTTTTAGAGTTTTAAAAGTTTTATCAATGATTATAAAGTTGAATGTAGTTTTAAAAGGCTTTTTTTAATTTAAATTTGAATCAAATAAAAAAATGAGTTTCAAAAAAATTAACTTAGATTTTGACAGTTTTTTGATAGAGTATATTCACTTGCATCATTTTAAAATTTTAATCAAAAGTTTTTTAGCTTCTTTGAATGTTTAATCGTTTGGGTCGCTTTTTTAACACTAAATATAAAACGAGTAATTCAAAAACTTTTTTTTTAAAAAATGATGGCATTTTCATAATTAATTTGTCTTATCTATTTTAAAATTTGTATTAGTGAATTTAACTTGATTGAATTTGTTTTACTTCATCAACAAAATTTTCTTTTCTTCTAAATTTTCAAGAGATAGACTTTTATTAAAATTAATCGCTTTTTTTTCTAATATATAAGGTATATAAGAAGTAAACAATAGTTTTAATACACATAAAATGCATATTTCATTATACTAAATCATTGTCACTAAATTTATTTATTTTAAATAATTTAAAAAAAAACTTTAATCTTTTTTCATTTTATCAATTCGTTAATAAAGCAAAATGTAAAAAATTCTCTCGACCATTCACTTTTTTTTTGTAATATTGATGGATTAAATTTGATATAATCGTCATTTCAGTTTATTATTTGCTCATTCTATTTATTTTTAGATTTAAATTTTTTTGTTTCCAAATTTTATTTTTTTAAAAAAAAATCTTTTTTAGAAGAAAAGCTAACAATGAAAATAATTAAGTTTTTTAATTAAAATCTTTAATCTAAAAAAACCTTTGTTCAAAATTAATTTTATTAAAATAAATTTACCGTTTTAAATTATTTAAAAACTAGTTTTTTACTTTTAGAAATAAGTTAGTTTAAATTTTTAAGATGCTTGTCTTTTTTTGCGTGTTCTACATAATAAACAAACAACGTAAGTATGCTTTAAAATTACTTAAAAATTTAAATTTAATACTAAAATGGTTTGTCATTAAAAGTAAAAGAAGTCAAGAAATCATTATTAAAACTAATGATTATAATTACCACTTGGAATGTGAAAATTAAAGTATCAACACTATGGGGAAATTTTTTTTTTTCTAATATAAAAAAACTAAGAGTGTTTCATTAAACTTTTTTTTTTTTTAACTCTTTTTCATTGATACGAGACATCTTTGAAATTTTTTTTTTCAATTATTAGTTTATCGAAAAAAAATCTTTAGAAATTTTTTTAATTTGCAATTATGGATAAAAACTATTTTCGAAAAAAATAATTTTTACAAACTATTCAGCTTTATAAAATTAATAAAAAAAGTTATGAAGCTTAAATGATTTGAAAAAAATAATAAAAACAAGTGTAAAAAATCATCTAAACAAATACTCTTTTTTTTAAAAAAAAAAAAAAAAATTTTAAACAAGTATAATGCTCAAAGCCAAAGTAGAAAATTCAATATAACAAATCAATTTTAATTTTTAACAAGTTAAATCTGTTTTCATTAGTTTTAAAATTTTTTTGCAGTAGTCATCGTTTTTAATAGTAAAACTTGAAAAATTATTTTAAGTTTTAAATTTTTCTTTTTTAAATCATTTATTGTACTCAATATTGCTTCAGGTAACAATGATTTATGATTTAAAACTTGAAATAGACTTTTATTTTTAAAGATCATAAGTAATCTATCTACTAATTTTTTTTTTTTATAATAAATATCTTGATAGAACAACTTGAAAAGCATTAATAAATTTTGAAAAAATTTAACGAAATTATTTGGGAAAAAGACTTTCTATTATTCCATCAAAAGACAAAAAATTAAACAAAAAAATATTCAAAAAAGAAATTTGCAAAAAAAATTTATAAAACCGGAAGTTAGGTGAAAAATTAATTTTAAGTTGATAAATCTAAGGGTGAAATTTTTTTGAGCAATAAAATTTATGATAAAATCAAATACAACTTTAAAACTGAAATTTGAATGAGTTTTTTTTTGTTGTTTAACTTAATATCTTCATTTAGGGAAAAAATTCAAAAGTAATTTCCATTCAGATAGTTTTTAAAAAAAAAAATGACAAAAGTATTCCGCTTAAAAATTTTATTTGCTGAAATTTTTAAAATTAACAAATGAGAATAAAAAGAATATTAAAATTTAAAATGTTTAAGAATGAAGCTTGTTTTGGATTTGATTAAAATTGAAAAATAAAACTCTGAGGATTAAGTAAGTAAAGCACTTATTAAAGTTAACTTAAATAAAAAGAACCAAATATATTTAAACAGTAAGTTTATATAAGTAAACATAAGTGAAAAAAAAAAATATTTGTTTTAAATGTTTGTGAAATTAATTTTATTGAAAGGAGATATAATTTTAATACACTACTTCAAATTTGCAGGTGCATTTTTAAATTTAAAGCTAAAGATAAATTAAAGTTTGCATGCTAAAAACAATCAAATATTTACTTTTGTTTTAACTTAATATAATAACAATTCTGATCAGAAAATTTTTTTTGTGCAAATTTTTTTAAACTGTTAGATTTAAAAATAAATTGTTACTTCAAACTATATAATATGAATATAAAATTAATAAACAAACAAAAAAAAAATCATCATATAAAAGTAAATTGAAATTTCAATTCTAATAATTAAGTTTTAACAAAGAGTTTAAATGAATTTAAAAAAAAAAATTATTTAAAGAAAGAAAATTTCTAGTAGATAAAACATAAAAAGGAAAAATTTTAAAAAATAGAGAAAAATTTAAACAAAAACAGATTTCAGAAGATTATCAGAAATGTTTTTTTCAAAAATTGTTCATTGAAAATTATTTACTGAAAAATTGTTTAAAGAAATATCGTTCACTGAAAATTGTTCAATGAAAATTGTTCATAGAATTATTGTTCATAGAAATATTGTTCATTGAAATATTGTTCATTGAAAAATTTTAAAGAATGGTTTAGGAAATTTTATAAAAATAAAATTAGGAAAAACTATTTATAAATTTTGATAAAATTAAATTTACAATAAAAAAGTTTCCATAAAAGTAGACTCTATTAAGAAATTATGGATAAAATTTGGAAAAATAATGAAAAAAAATTAAAGAAAGATAAATAAATTTGAAAGAATATTAATTTAATCAATACAAATAGGTAAGCTTAAAAAAACTATCAAAAGTTAACAAGTTAATATTTAAGCTAAAAAAATTATCTATCATAAGGTGTTTAAGAATAAAAGAAACAGTTTTTTTTTTAAATAAAGCTTAATGAAAATTGTTAAGCTTTTTTAGAAAAGTTTATTTTTATTAAAAACTGCATAGTTCAAAATTGGATAAATGGTTTAAACAATTTAAAGTTATTCAAAATACTTAAATAACGCTTTTAAATCGATTAAGATAATAAAAACTAAAAACTTATAGATCATCTTTAAAACTTTTTTTTTACTCTTTTTATAAGGTTTAGTTTTTCATTTAAAAAAGCTTTTTCATAAAATTTGAATTTAATTAGATTATGAAAA
Organism: Anisodus tanguticus; assembly: GCA_034509755.1. Classification (NCBI taxonomy): domain Eukaryota; kingdom Viridiplantae; phylum Streptophyta; class Magnoliopsida; order Solanales; family Solanaceae; genus Anisodus; species Anisodus tanguticus. Next base: position 5,323 of record JAVYJV010000059.1, on the reverse strand, counting down.
AAAGATTTTTGTTTCTAAAAATTTGAATTTTTTATTAAAAAATTTGAATTAGTTGACAGATGTTTATGAATGTTTAAAAATAATTTGAATAGACATAATTTAAAAGGCTACTGTTTTTTAATTAGTCAAAGATTCAAAAATTTGGTCAATTTGGTTAATAATTTTTTTTTATGTTGATACATTATAAAGAAAGTTTATAATTAAAAAACTTTCTATAATATTCAATTTTTTAAAGAAAATGAAACTATAATTAGATTTTATAAATCTATTAAAAAAACAGATTATAATTTGAACTTTTTTTATACTGGAAACTAATGAATTAGCTAATTTTAATGAGAATTATCTGTTAATTTTATAGATGTTCTAAATTTGATGAGAATAATTGAACAAGTTAACGTAATTAAATAAATAATTGAATAAAAAAAAAGCAAGTTGGTATCTATAAAAAAATAAACAAGATTATCAAATTAATTTTGTTAAAACAAGTACTGTTTGACATTGTGATTTAAAATAATTTAAATGTAAGTGAATTAAAGATATTGTTGATTTACAAAAACTTCACCATTGTTAATTAACAATAATTTTATTTATTTGATTCAAAATAATTTTGTCATAGATAATTCACAATAATTTTACTATGGTTAGTTATATTACTATGGTTGATTCACAAAAATTTTATCAAACTTGATTTTTTCAGTTTAGCTATAGCTGATTTACCAATATTGAAAAAAAGTTAAAACTCGATTTTATTTGATTCATTTAGTAAATTAATAGGTTGGTTTCAAATTGCATCAAAAAAAAATTTGTCAGAAATTATCACTTTTAATACGATTTATTAAGCTTTTCATGCGTTCGTTTGTCAAATTATTTTTTTGTCCTATTAGTTTAAAAAACAAACGGCTTATTATTGTAAATTAAAATTCATGATCATTAACTTTATTTTGTAAATTTGAAAACTATAAATTTGCTGAAAAAAATTTTTGGTCTAAAATGTTGAAATTCGCAATTAAATATAAATAATTTTAATGTTTTTTTTAAATGAATATGTAATTTTCATCTAAAATGAAATTTAAAGCTTAAATTAAATCTAAATTTGAAAAAAGTATAAAATTAAACATTTCATTTGGAATTATTTTTAAATCTTAATTCTTAAATTTTTTTCATTTCCTATAATGGAAATAGTAGTAGAATTTTCTTTTTTGTTCAACTTAAATTTTAATCAAACTCTGTTACATAATTTTTAAAGTTTTTCAACTAAATTTAAATTTTATTTTTTTACTGATTTAAGCTAAAAAAAATCTCTCAAAATTAGTTTTCCTTAAAAACATTAAATTTTAATTCAATTAATCTTAAAAATATGTATGGAAAATAATGAATCTTTATAAACATCAATTGTTTGGATGATGCTAGTTAAATCATTAATTATTTTTATAGATTAACTTGATTTTTATCAATTTTTTTTTCTTTAAAACTTAACTTTTTTTTTATCAAAATTTGTGACAAAATATTTAGAAAAAAATTTTTATAAATAAGATAAATTTAAAAAAGAAAAATAATAAAAACAAAGATTTTATTATGAAGACAAAATCGATTTCGTCTAAATTGAATTTTTTTTTTTATTAAAAGTTTATAGATTTAAATGTAATTAATACAGCTTTGAATTACAATTAGACTTTAAATGAAAAAAAATCAAAATTTAAAAACTTTTTCGTGACTACAAAATAGGTTAAAAAAAGCAAAGCATAGCATTTAGATTTTTGTATTAAATAAAGTGAATTTATTGAATAAATTCTAAAATAAGAGTCTTTTTTTTTTTAGTTGTCAAAGCTTTTTTTATTCAACTTTTTTTTCAATCAATTACAAAACAGCTAAATCTAGTGAAACTGATCAGGTTCCGGCGGATATAGAATTATATAAACTTTTCACAAAAATGCAACACTTTTTGAATAAATTTTTTGTAATTCAATTATCTACACGTTGTTTATTCTGAAGAAGTTTATTTTTTTATAGAGAAACTTATTTTTTACTATACTAAAAAAAAACATTAAAATGTAAGTTACATTAAAAATAAGGTTTTTAAATGTCATTTAAAAATTTCTTAAGAAAAACTTTTATTTAGAAATAAATTTTTCAATTATAATTAAATGGTTTAAACTTATTGTTTCTATTTGATCGTTTTAAAACGAACATTTTCAATCTTTTCAGGTTAAAATCTTTTTTTAAATAATTTTTGTGAAATAAAAACACCTTTATGCAATAGTAAACAAAAAATTTAAACGAGTTAAAAAAAAACATTTTATTTTTATAATTTAAAAAAAACTAAAAGACTTAGGTCATTTTAAAGTCATTGTCTCAAGAGAGAAATTTTTTTCAACTTTAAAATTTAAATATTTGATGCCTAAAGCATCTTAAAGTTTTATAGATAAATTACTTGGTTTTAGTTGTATACAATAGATAATAGTAACTTCTATTTATATGAAAAATTTTATTATCATTTTAGAAAACTCATTTTTGAAAAGGTTTTAGAATTAAAAAAAAAAATAAAAGAACCAACATTCAATTAACTTCATAATCGATCACTAAATTAAAACGGAAGTGACTGGCACGTGTTTCTAAAACTTAAATAAAATACATTTTTATAAGCGCTTGCAATTCTTAAAAAAGAAAAAAGTTTATTCAAAATTGCTTAAAGGTGTTTTTTATATAAAAAAAAAAAAAAGTTTAACAAAAATTTATTATTGAAAGAGTAAGCACTTCTCATGTCTTTTGAAATTATTTGAATTTACACATAGATATTGTAATGTTTATTTTAAGTTTTTTAAGCATATCAAAAATATTCTAACTTATTTTTTTATCATAAATCATGATAACAAAAGCAAATTATTTCTTTACCCTCAGCTTTTTTTTTATAATAAGCAATTCATTGAACTTTAAATTTAATTAATTTTTGAAACTTTTATATTAACAAAATTAAACAAAACAGGAAATTTACTTTAAATTTTATACACCTTTTTTTATGAAAATTTCTCTTTTTTTATTTTATCAAACTTGCTAATAAGCAATTTGTCAAAATTTTGCTATAAACGAAATAAAAATTTAAGTTTTTTATTTAAAAATACTTTGATGTTATCTGTTATTTTAGTTTTTTATTCAATTTTATTAATTCACATAATCTGAAAATATCTTTAATGATCAGTTTCTTAGAAAAGTTTACAAGTAAAATGCAAATTTATTTAAATTTTGAAAATTATTTTTCATTTAAAATTGTCAATATTAGTAAGATTTTTTTTTGAGTAAAAAAACATTTAACTAAAAAGTTTATTTAAATTACTGTTATTGTAAATTTTAGAATTAGTTTCAAAACATTAAACTTATTATTAAACAAAAGTATTTTAAATGTCTAAACAATTTAACATTTTACTTTTATTACTAAAAACTTAAATAAAAAAAGTTATCAAACATAAACTTATTAAATTTATTGAACCAAAATTATTAAAATTTAGTAGAAAAAGTTTATTAAAAAAGGTTTAATAAAAAAAGTTTATTAGAAAATGGTTTATTAGAAAAAAAAGTTTTATTAAATAAAGTTTATTAAAAAAGGTTTATTGAAAAAGATTTATTAAAAGAAAAAAAGGATTAATTAAATATGGTTTTAATTAAATTTTATCAAAACGAAAAACGCCTTGTTACATTGTTGTTTTAAATTTTTAGTTCATTATAATTTGTTACTTCTATGATGATCATTTTTTTTTTTAAAAAAAAGTTTATTGATCATTTAATTCTGATTTAAGCTTTAAAGGTAAATAGGTCAAAAAAAAAATTAATTAATGGTTAGTTTATATTCCTGATAACCTGCGGTCATTCAATCGGTGCTAGGGTTTTGTAACTAGAGTTATAAAAAAAAATTTTTAATAATAAAATTAAATTATTTTTTTCAATTAAATTTTCATTCAAAGTGCCAATAATGACTTACAGGCATTATATTTAAAGTTTATATATTTTTTTGGAATGTTCAGGCAATTAATTTTTGAATTAATTGTTTAACAAAATTATTGTTATAACCTTTAAACTAATAGTTAATAAAATAAAAAATAACTTTTTAATGAACAGTAATTAATTTCATCAAACCTTTAGATGCTGATTTTTAGTTTTTTTTTTTTCAACATCTATGGTCAAGTAAAAATTTTTTCACTTTTATTACAATTGAAATTATAGTTCAAATAACCTTAAAAAAAGGAAAATTATTGGTTTTTTTTTATATTCACATCAATGAAATTTTAGTGGTTTTTAAAAAGTTTCATCGTAATTAAATACTTTCTTAAAAGAATTCTAAATATTTAAAAGTTTTTTTTATGAAAATTTTTTTTTTTTCGTAATTTTTATTGATCTATAGGGTTGAATAATTAATTTTTTTTTTATTTTAAATAAAATTCTACTCAATAATCAAAACTATCGAAGAAAACTTTTTTAGTTCAAATTATTAACAGTTAAAATAATTAAAATTTTTTTTAAGAAAAAAGCAATTAGGTTTTTAAATAGCATTTTTGTCTGACAATTCATATAAATTTTAATTTACTTAAAAAAGAACTTTCTTTTAATTCAATTTTTTTGACGTTTATTTTAAGTTTTAATTATCTAATTACACAAAATTTTTTTAAACAGATTCAACATTTTAATAAAAAATACCTGATTAAATTTTTAATTGAACATTATTTTCATTTAAATTTATACAAAAGCATCAATTTATTTGCAACAACACTAACAATTTTATCTTTCCATTAAAATTTTTTTTTCAAAATTCTAGTTTTATAAAAAAATTTAGCATTTCAAATGGTTATTTTTGTATGTAAAAGATAACATTTTATTAGATTTTTAAACTTATAAAACTGACTGATAAATAATCGATATAGATAGATACTTATTTAAAAAAAGTTTTAATTATGTTTTTGAGTTTTGAAAACTTTTTTATAGAACTTTTATTTATAAAAGAGTTTATTTTTAGAATTTTTCACAAAATCTCATTTCAAAAAGTTTTGAAAAGTTTTTACTAAAACTTTGAGAAACGTTAATATAAGCTTAGAATTTTAGAAAAAAATTTCTAGTATTTAAAAGTTTATTTTGTTTGAAAAATTTAAACAAAAAAATCTAAGAAATTTGTTTCAAAAATTTTAAATTTTTATTGAAAAGTTTAATTCTATTGAAAAATTTAAAAAAAAATTTAAAGTTTTAAAAAAAAATTTCAAAGATGAAAGTAATACCAAAAAACTAAAGAAAAAAGTTTTAAAAAAATTAGAAAGATCTAACATTTGAAAGAGTTTAAACT